>VFFE01007183.1:566824-591807 GCA_008921705.1 Burhinus oedicnemus
AAAAAAAAAAAAAAAAAGGGCAAGAGAAAGAAGATGGAAAGCTTAAAATTGTAGTACAGAAGATGCTTTTTTTTTTTCCTAAGCCTATCTCGTGATGGTCACTGGAAGATTTTAAAATTAAACCTTTAAATTTGATCCAAGAGTGAAATGTATGCTATAATGCATTAGGATGATCTGCAAACATGAAATAATCGTAGAGTGAATTCTTTGGATTTCTGCTCTGACTTTCCCAAAAGAGTGTTCACCTCAGAGTGCATTTCTCCACTGTGCTCTCAGTTGATTTCTGTCTCTTATTTATGGAAAATGTGATAAGTACTTTGTTTTTCTGATATGATGGGTCTTTTCAGTCACCCAGAATTGTGTTTCAAGTGACATTAAAATATTTTGCATTTCTAATTTGGGAGTAAAATCACAAATTATAGCATTATTTTTGCATAAATTAGAAACGCGATCTGAAAACAAGTGAGAAAAAAGACCTTAGAAACATGAGAAAAATTGAGCATAGGATTGTATTTTAAATAATTTTAAAATCACTATCATAAAGCTGACAAGTATTGTAACTGAAATTTTCCTCTTAAGTACTAATTTTGAGATTATCTCTCAGTTAAAAAAAAAAATCTGTGTATTTCGCTATATTAAAACCATTGGTTAAATTATTGGACTGAAGGAGTTTATTATTCTTTGACTTAAGCAAAATGACTTGGGACAGATTTTCATGCTGGCACGCGGAACAAATTTAATTCAAACTGAGATGAAAGGCGGTTAATGTAATTGTAGCCTATTATCCTATGCAGGCTTGAGTTAAGAAGCAAACCAACAGACAGTCAGAAAATGATGGATAGAAAATAGAAACGCTCAAGGCTGGTGAAATAGAGACTTGTGAAGGGATTATGCTGTAACTGTTCCCACACAACCTCTGCATCAGTAATATCCCACCTCTACCATATGTTTGGATTACTAAACAGGACTTTTGTATGCCTCCTGGGTTCTCCTTATTTCCCTCTGACGTCAAAAAAGGTCCTTGTTTAGTAAATTTCAGTACTCTGTAATCCTGACTTTTTTTTTTTTTGCCCTTAATCTACCACATTCATCAGTCCCAGGGATGCAGTAAAACATTCAGTTACAGCAGTTTTGTCTTTTTTTTTTCTTTAATTTACTATCAGACAGAAGCAAGTGGTCGGTCACATAAATAATTACAGTCTTTGATCCTAAGCATGTCTGTGGGGCTTATTGCTAGCAAGAAACTATTATTTTTACTAAAGTATTTAGTTAAAAAATAGTAAATAATAATGAACTCTCATGTTTTTCAACTGGAAGAGTGGCTGTTTTGTTTAGCATGGCCCTTTGGAAGCAGCATATTTCAGGTGGGTTTTTTTTAGGACTGCATTCTGACAGTTCACTTTTTTTTATTGTTCCCTTTTATTTTTCAGTGGCCGATATTTGGGGTTTTTTTTGGAATACATGCAAAATTTTGCAATGAAAGCTTTTAAAAATCAGAGACATATCTCGGTCCCCTCAGAATACCTATGGAAAGGTGCACTGTTTTGGAATACTTTGAAATGTGTTAATTACAAAAATATTTGGGCAGGTTTGTCACCCTTGGCATAACACAGGAAGCAAGAAAGCACCTTGTTTCCCATAAGATACCTGATCATACCTAGTGTAATACATACATCTTAGGTAATTCTGGCAATAGCTGGTTCAAGCATCTAGTGTGATGCTTACAAAATATAGGAGATCAGTTCATGGAATCACGGAATTTTCAGAGTTGGAAGGGACCTCTAGAGATCATCGAGTCCAACTCCCCTGCTGACGCAGGAATGCCTAGAGCACATTACTCAGGACTGCATCCAGGCGGGTCTTGAAAATCTCCAGAGAAGGGGACTCCACAACCTCCCTGGGCAGCCTGTTCCAGTGCTCTGTCACCCTCACCGTAAAGAAGTTTTTTCTTCGGTTTGGATGGAACTTCCTATGTTCTAACTTGTGCCCGTCGCCCCTCGTCCTGTCACTGGGAACCACTGACAAGAGTCTGCCTCCTTCGACCCACCCTTTAGATACTTCTAAGCAAGAATAAGGTGTCCCCTCAGCCTTCTCTTCTCCAGGCTAGAGAGTCCCAGCTCTCTCAGCCTTTCCTCATAAGGGAGGTGCTCCAATCCCCAATCATCTTTGTTGCCCTACGCTGGACTCTCTCCAGAAGTTCCCTGTCCCGCTTGAGCTGGGGAGCACAGAACTGGACACAGTATTCCAGTTGTGGCCTCACCAGTGCCAAGCAGAGGGGGAGAATGACCTCCCTCAACCTACTGGCCACACTCTTCCCTATGCAGCCCAGGATTCCATTGGCCTTCCTGGCGACAAGGGCACATTGCTGGCTCATGGATCATTTACTGTCTACCAGGACCCCCAGATCCTTCTCCTCAGAGCTGCTTTCCAGCAGGTCCACCCCTAACCTGTATTGGTGCCTAGCATTCTTCCTCCCCAGGTGCAGGACCCTACACTTGCTCTTGTTGAACTTCATTAGGTTCTTCTCTGCCCAGCACTGTAGCCTGTCCAGGTCACACTGGATGGCAGCGTGGCCCTCTGGAGTGTCAGCCACCCCTCCCAGTTTGGTATCATCAGTGAACTTGCTGAGGATACACTCTGTCCCCTCATCCAGGTCACTGATGAATATATTGAACAAGATTGGACTGCGTATTGACCCTTGGGGGACATCACTGGTTACAGGCCTCCAACTTGACACTGCTCCATTAATCAGTTACGAATCAGAAGTCCAAGTAAAGCTGCTGTTTTATCACCTCTTCATAGAGGGATTGAGTTTTGGAGGTACACAGACTGGGATGATAAAATGGCATTTTGAGGAGCGTAGTCTTTAGCTTTCCTAGTTAATCCCAGCTGGGATGCAAAAATTTCCTTATCCATTGCAAGTTATATCACCAGAGCTCATGTAGTAGTGAAATAATTCCCCCCTCCTCCCCCCTCATTCTGTTATTGTTTAGAGTGAGATTTTGTGCTCGTTGTTTTGAAAAATGCTTTATTCTGTGAATTGCCCTTTGGGAAGTCACTGGGATTACTTACAGAGTTAAAGGCTCTGTTCTGCACTGTACTCACACAGGAGCAAGCGTTGCTTTTTGTGCTAGTACTCTGCAGCCTGCCTATCAAAACCAACGTAGTTTGAATGGATCACGACAGACCAGGACTCCTGTTATGAAATACAGTACCTTGCCGTAAGGCTACAGTGTCATTTTAGTCAACTTTGCATTCCTTTTTTACAGCCATTGCTTTTAAGTTTTTGTCTTAAAGGGCAGATAACTTTTCGAGGAGAGTCAGCCAAGACTGGAAGTGTTGGCAGATATAGTATTGTTGTTGCAACACAGACAGTAACGTTTGTTTCAACTTATTTGGCACTTCATAAAGAAGTATCAGTGTCATCTCTGCTCCAGGAAATTCATGAGATTGTGCTATAATGGACTAATGGAGACAGGGGCCCTTCATAGGAAAGGGACCAGAGAAAAGGGAATGTATTTATCTTCATGCTTTCTCCAACCACCCATACCCTTTTATGTGTTCAGTTCTTAATAGATATTTCTGTATCTCTTGGATTGGTATCTTTTTTAATAAAGTCAAATAAAAGATGGTGCAGGTTAGATGGGATTGAGAGCCTAGATATTAAAAAGGACTTAAAAAAAGGCCAGACGTGGTTATGATGGAACAATGATAGGCAATAAGGCATGAATTTGATAGACTTTGCTATGCAGGGGTGGGTAAAGAAATTTCTTTTAGGCAGGAAAAGAACTTGTCAGAACATCATAGTGGATAGATTTATAGATACTGAAATGGTCTGATGGACAAAAACATGATTTTTAAAGACCATCAGGACAAGAAGGGAAGCTAGGAGTCTGGAAACTGCTATACCTCTATATTTGGTTTCTAATGATCACTCTCCCACGGGTCACTTGTGATCTTTTTTTGAAGACTCACCATTCATTGCTGTTCAAGGAGGAGGTATGATTCTCTGACAATTTCTGTCAATGCCACAGGAAATAAGTATGCTCAGTAAATATTCCGGACATACTTTCTGAATATCTAGCAAGAAACTCCTCAGTCGTGTAGGAATATTAAAAGTAATTTGAAACCATCATGTAACAGCTAGAGGTTTGGCTTCCTAAAAGTAAGAATAGTGCAGTTTACCAGTTGCAGTATATATTATACTTAAACCTCTGTAATATTTATGCTTCATGCTCATATTATAACATGTCATTGACACTGTAGAAGTTGTTGCAGGTAGAGGAATAATTTAGATAAATCACTATTTTCTAAAATTCCCTAGTGCTGTATAGCTGATAGCCTAGAGAAAACCATGACGTTCTGATTTATTCATACCTTTGCCTTCATTTTGTATTTAATATTCTTGAACTTTTACTGTATAAGCAGCATTTGGTCATGGCTAAGCTGCAATCTCCATTCCCGAATAGGTGATGCGCTTTGCTTCTGAATTGTTATTTTTGTCTTGGCATAGTCGGAATTTATCATCTTTTTGAAAGTATTAATTGCCATATTGTGATAAATTTTAGACTTAAATGACAAAAAAATGATTGAAGTTACCTTACAGAATTTGAAGTAGAAAGAGAAAAAGTAACTTGCCTGTCTTCATACCATCTTCTGGAAATTATAGTGTATGTATAACATCCTCAAATATGTATTTCTTAAATTGCCTTTGCCTTAAATTGCCTCAAAATTAAAGAAACCTTTGTATTCTTATATAAATAGTGGGTTTGTTTGAAAAAACAAAAACAAACAAACAAACAAAACAAAAAAAAACAAAAAAAAAAAAAAAAAAAAAAAAAAACCAACCCAAAATCTTGAAAGCATAGTAAAATGAATGCAAGGAAGATCAAATGAAAACAGATGAGAACTCTATAACACTCTATAATACTGTAGCATTGAACATTCTGCATGAAGATTGTAATTGAGTACTTCTTTGCAGTCATTTCCCTCAGTGCTTGACCACAAATTAAATTCAACAATAATAAACCAGTTATATTAATGTACATTTTTTTAAAAACATGTAAGCTGTTTAACAGTTCAGTGTATTTGTAGAAAGTATATTTATTAATAGTGCGTATTTTACAATTCAATGGTGACTAATAAGAATTCAGTAAAACGCTTGGGATTTAGTGTGTGTATTTATATATGTTTTTTTTTTTTATCTGATCTAATTGCTGAGGACATTTACAGTACATTCCTTCCAACTGTTAAGGGTGTCAGAATATTTAATGTTGCTGAAGTGATACCTCTCTTGCTTTTTTTCGATGACTTGTTTCTAAATAACAAAAATACACAAACACCCTTGAAAACTCCCAGAACATCACCAGCAGTGAATAGCATGAGAGATGATCATATGAAAGAATTTTTTTTATGTCCTTTGTGCTTGTTTTCAGTACACCTCTCTCATTTTTGAAATTACTGGTGGAAGAGTTCATACTTATGAACATGAATTTTTAAATGCAGCAGCACTATTTGAACAGCGAGATTTTGAAATATGAAGACATTTAGTCATTTTAACCAAAGACTTATACGACTTGTTTTCATGATTCTATGAATATTCTTTCCATGAAATCTTAGTGAAAATAAAATCAGTGTTCCACTGAGGAGAACTTTGTATTAAAAACAATTGCAGAAGAAACTGTTTACAAACTGCTTTTGCTTAGGGATACAGATTCATGAATACTCTGTTTTTGATATTAAGTTAACATTTAACACATTTCATCAATATTTATTGTTTAGAAGAATTAAACATAAATTTTGTGAACTGTTCACTGATTTTTGCAAAGCAAAAATGTAGCAGGAGCTGCATTTCAGTTCAAGCAGTAATAAGTATTCATAAACTGTGGATGATTATTTTACCATTGCTTCTATCTAATTCTTCTAGCAAAAATACATGAAATACTTGAGAAAACTATGCTAATATTTCTTGGAGATGTGGTTCAGTTCAATGTAAACATAACATTTTAATCTGTCTAGGATATTTCCAACGTTTTCTTTCTAAGGGCTGGAGAAATGTCTGAAATAGATCAAAATGCAAGAGAAGAAATGTACGTATTTCTCCTCCCCTACTTTGAAAGAACAGTTTCTGATCGGTGGGAATTCTACTTTTCCAAATTCACCCTTTTACATATATAAAAGTTCGTGTACATCACTGCCAAAACCATGGTCATTCATAGAGAAAGGAGAGTACCAGAGGTAAAGGATAAGGCCATGGACATGAGATTTTCTGGTTCAGAGCAAGCAGCATTGAATCATTGGCACGTGAAATCCATTTGCTCTCTGATTCCTGGAGATCAGCAAAGATATTTTTTTGTCCAGATAGTTCCAAATGATGACTATAGCTTACTTAATTCTTGTATGGAAGAAGAGATGAAAATATAATCTAGAGTTTAGTAGAAAATCTTATTTTGCCTCTGAACCAGTTTATCTTAATTATATAATTATGTGATAAGTTTGTCACCTGTTTGAAAGTTTATTTTCTCCTGTAGTGTGATATATTTAGTGATTTGAAATATTATTACTTCAAAGAGCATATAAAAACCCTGTAACATTATCCTTGATCTTGCAGGGAAGAGGGGTTTGAATAGCATGAGGGAAATCTGGAAGTGAAAAATTTGCTTATGAAGATAAAATGTTTTACTTTTCGTGAGATCAGCCTAGATTTTTTTTAAGAAAAGAAAGTATTGCTGGCCTAGGCCTTTTTCATGAATTATATGAAGAGGAGACAAATTAATCTGCAGAAAAAACATTGTCCCAAGGCATCGTTATATGCACTTACAAGAAGACGCAAATAAATCATTTCCCCACATTATTAAAAAGTCCTAACTGGAAACATAAATCCTAGTACCTTTTACCCTATTAGGTTATCATTATCTTAAGAGGTAGGCTGATAATTCTTGATATCTAAAGCAGAAATGTTGCTCTTGACTGGAAGGATCTTGGCACTGAGAGAAGTGAAAGTGTCCAATTTTTGCATTAGAACCGAAGATGCTTTATTGTTGCTCAAAAAATTTGAGAGAACTATTCACATACTTCAGTATTAATGGAAAACATTGGGACAATATTGTGCAGTGTCAATACATTCAAGAAGCAGACCCTTAACTATAAGAGGGATATATATGCATTTATAGATTATTACTTTATGTATTTCACTGCAGCAAAATAAAGATTATAGTAGCAGGATAAAAATACAAGTGTAGTTAGCAATTAAACAAACCTGTTCTCTGAAAAATCACAAAGTACTCAACTTTGCTGACAGTACCTATTTTTCATTAAATATATCATCTGAGCTCAATTATTGCATCTGAATCTTCGCACTTCTGCAGAAGAATGATGCTGCTTCTGAATCTTTTAAACGTGCCTGAACTCCCAATACGTGAGATGGGCTGGTGTAGCGTAACTTTTCTGGTTGTGAGGTCACTCACATTCATTGCTATTGACCATGACTGTTTAACTGTTGTTGATGGTTAGATGATGTGTCTATTCTTTGGCAGTTCTGTGTAAAAGCTACTGAAACCAAGCAGGCCTACTCAAGACCTGGGGATTTTTCTTCTCTTACATCCATGTACAAGTGTGAATTGGGATTCCAGGTGTCAGTCACTCTCTGTTCTGGACTGGTTGATAACCCAAGAACAGCTGAGGTTGGTGCTTTCATCCACGAGTCACCACTCTTGAGCTGAAAATCTGCGTTTTCTATGAAATCACTTTCAGAATGTTATGAATTACAGCCAATTACTGATTATAGTTAAGCATATACCTCAGCTAATTTTCTCATTACTGGAAAGGTACTTTTAGAATAGGAAGTCTTATGTGACTTCCAAGAAGGGGTACCCAACAAGCAGGGTACCTGTGTGTGAATCTGTGCTGAGCTCCGTGTTACTGCATTGTTATTACTCAAGGTTTCTCAGCTATCTCATAACTATCTGCAAAAGCTGCAGTCACAGCTGCATAGGTATATTTTTAATGCTGAGGATGTAGGAATACACAGTAGCATGTAGTAATAATTCATAGTCCACTTATGATGCCACAGGGCTAACCATGTAACTAGAGAAGTCTTAAGTTTAGCTTTACAAACACTGGTTGAACTTTGGTTACGAGGTGTCCCGAGTAACCAATTTATGTTATGTTAAATGGTATTCCACTATTGAAAAACCCCATAGCATCAGACCACTGTGGTACTAGGAAAGTAGAATGAAAACAGGAGCCTGTTGTGCAAGATCAGGAACTGGGGCAAGGAGATCAGAAGTGGCAATCAGTGATGGAGGACCGCAGGAGCAAGACCGCTGGCTAGATAGGGGACAGCATGAGAAGTAAAGGCTAGAACAGAGTTGAGCAGAAGTTGAATGGTAGTCCGTGAAGATATTCTTACTCATCTAAAAGCTGGGGCAAGCCACCAGTCAGGGTCCAGGAATAGTCTGCGAAGTCCATTAGTCTTCATTTATCAGGAACCTCTTGTAGATGTGACACTGAGAACCTAGCAAAAATTGCGGACTTATCTATGACTAGCTGCAGATCGGAAAGATGACGGCTCTTCCCCAGACTCTGTAGCAGTGGCCTGTGTTAATTTGCAAGGACAAAATATGAGGTAAGGGTCATAAATATCTACTCAGTATAGTTGAAAAGCCTGTGCCTAGGGCAGAACAAGATAAACTCCCACCTGTGCCTAGGGCAGAACAAGATAAACTCCCTCTGCAGGGAATCAGTTGAATAAAAGAATATTGTCTTTTAGGGTGGTCTGATGCATTTTTGTCTTCCCTGAGAGGGAAAACATTAGAAACAAACTCAGCTAGAGGGAAGACCAGGCATACTTTGGTTACACTTCCCCTGTTCCTCTTTTTTTTTTTTTTTTTTTTTTTTTTTTTTTTGCTTCATTTTTAATTGAAAGGAAAGGTTTACCAGTTAGTGATGGCAGCAGAACTGCAGAAACTCCCATGTTTCATGATCACAGGTTAGATGAACTGTTATAAGAAGCTTTCCACAACATCAAATCACTAGAAAGCTGTAGATCTAGGTTGGTGTTATACTCTGACAGCTTTCTTTAGGTGAGAAGCTTGAAAGTATACCCTTGCTTAAGGGAGATACCAGTAAGTACAATAAAATTAGACACATACATATATTCCTCTATTGGCAGTTCCTTAGCTTTCCTAAGGTTGGAAGATATAGATATAGTGCACAAGATCATACACATTGCTACGCTTCAACAGTGAGTCATTTGTAAATACTCAGTCTTACAAAAAAGCCTTTAATTCATTTAAAAAAAAAAAAACACCAAGCAACTAAATCTGTGAATATTAATGTAAACATGTACTCTTGGAGACATTTATGCTATTTAAAGAGAAACCCAGGAATTATCATTCACTTAGTCATAAACATGAGAAAAGTTTGTTTGTTGTTGTTTTTTAATGCATTTGTAACTTTTATTTTGAACTCCCAGGAAATCTGGGGAGAAAAAAGGAAAGCAACAGAAAATGGTTCAGTTTTCAAAGGGTAATTGAGAGAGAGGTTGGGGAATAATTGCTAATAGCAGGCCATCAGAAGGTCAGTGAGCTTGATGAATTGAATACTTTTGTATTGGAACAAATCGTAGAACTTTTCCGTAACCTGGTAGGAGCCTTCCTCCATTTGTCCTTGTAAATGGGAGCTGTGTCTTTGGACACATGCCAGAGTGGAACTGCTCATTCATTATTACCACTTAAAGCAAATGATCATAGCCCTATGGCACATAAAATAATGAGTGTGGCTCCCATTTCATAGATATGAGGCATATATTATGCTTCACATATGGTCAAATGTGTGCTGGCTTTTGGAAAAGGTACAAAAATTACTACAATGAGTAAAGCTCATAAGAAAATAATTCGGCGAATAGGAAATTTTGTAATTGGAACCCTGATTAGTGACTCATGCACATACATATACTTAATGAAATAGGATAGGATTAAAGGACAAAACTAAATTTATTCAGAACCTGGCATACATACTCATCTGAATAATTTTAGATGTATTCCTAATCCTAGTAGTTTCATCTCTTCACTCTGCTGAAAACTAAGCGTTTAAATAGCATCTTTCATTTGAATTAAAGCAGGCTTCTCTACCTAGTAAGAACTCCGCCTCATGCTATTCCTAATGTACATTATGAAAGTGTTCTGCACCAGAGGACAGAGGAGCAAGCATAAGAGAGGCAGTGCAGGGTTCTCGCTGAGATACTCAGTAAAGCCTGGCAACAAATGGCATCATAAAGTAGATGTTTTAATAAGATGGAATAAAAAGAGGAATACAGATAGCAGGTAAATATTGTGCCCCTTCAGTTACTGTGAACCCTGTGTGCATGCAGCACTGGATGGACCCAGCATGGACCCAGCATGGATTTGCCCCTGGTGCGTTCCTCCTCCCTCCCATACCGTGGTGCCTTTTATCTTGTGTAAAAACAAAACCATGTATCTCCTCCTGACAAGCTGGAAGGTTCTCATTGTTAACAGCCACCAGCACACAGCACAGGCTGGTACGGGACCTTCCAGCACCTTCCCTTGCAGCAGCTACTCATGCTCACAGGTAGGCTTCTCCAGCCTGACAAACAAGGACCATTAGATGCCTTGCCCAAGATCACTAGCTCCTTCAGTACAATGTCTTCCGTGAGGCTCCCAATACAAAAAGTATAATATATATGATAATATATCAAAATACTTTGCTGTGGTGTAATTCGCTGTTCTTTTTTTATTATGCATATTTTATCATTTCATCATGCATTATGCTGAAACAATTGAAATGGCTGGCTGTAAAATTGCACTGCCATTTTCTCTTCAAGAATCTTGAAGGTCACTTCTATAATTGTCAGGGAATAAGTAATTATTTGAATTTGAATGAATACTTATGAATACTTGTATATTGCAAAATATTCCCTACCTAGTAATTTTTGTATTAACCATTCTTTTGTGTGTTCTTTTAAGTAGTGAACCCTGTGATGCATTAGATAGATTTTATAGATATTTTTATTTTATGTATTCACACATTTTTTTCTGTAATATAAATAGAAGTATAAATACCAGAAAGGTATATGTGGTGCTGAAAATCCCTGGGTTCTGGTAATTATTGATCCACAGGAGATGTTTTCATCTGATTAGAAGGGTAGCTGAATGGAGAAGGAAATCTGTATGTAAACAGCTTTCTTTCCTCATAAAGATTTTAAAGATGAAAGGTAAAAAAAAGAGTCCTGTTTTGTGTCAGGAGCAAACTAAGCTGCTTTAGTACCCTGGGTCAAATCACCACAGGTGAGTGCTGTGGCTGGCAAGAGTTCACAGCAGAATTTGTTTAGTCTCTCCTGGTGGAAGGCTGTATGGCTTATTGTTACTGGTGGTTGGACATTGCTCTTCCATGTTGTACAGAAATCAGTGCCATTATCAGTGAGCAGCGGGATAAGTTTCTTGCTTTCTTCCTCAGACTCTGGATACACAGTTACTTATATAAAATACACTTTTGTGTTTGGGTAAAACCCCAGCATGTTCTGAATTCTGCCTGTATTTGAATATTCTACTTTGCCTTTGAAACAATTCCGAAGAAGAAAAAAAAAAAAGTCCTCTTACAATAATCTCTATCATATTATTGTAACTTGTTACATGATATACTGTCTTGTTTGTGACAACCTTACATACAAGGAAAGAAAAGGAAGTTCTTTTAAATTCTTCATTCAAAAATGATCCTTTTCCCTTAGCTTGCTCTTTGCCACCTTAAAGACACTTTCAGACATGAGTCTATTTTTACAAGGCTAATCTGCTTAAGTAGCGAGCTGTTCTTTGAAGAATTCAGTGTTTTGTGATGTTTAGAAAAAATCATGTCAGGCAGACCGATATTATTACTTGAGATTATTTTCTTCTTTCCGTACACATGCAAGAGAGATACTTCAATCCCTCTTTTCCAAATTCTGTGGAAAGGACTGTAAGGTCAGTGTTTGTATGGACAAGACGACAAATTGTGTGCTGCAGTTAGAGTTGAAACATATGGTTTTTTGGTTTCTTGGTGTTTAAGTAAAATTTTTTATATATAAAAAAACGTGTAGTTGACCCTGCAAAAAGTTCTCACACTGACATGAGACTAGGAGAGGGCAAGTCCAGAACATCTTTTTTCCTGTTTCCATTTTAGTGCTACTGTTGATTATTTTCTTCATGATTTTGTAGCAAAGGGTCAAGGAGATCCTCTGCCTGTTTTTTAATAAAAATGAGCTTGTTAAGAATCACCAACTGGAAACTATTGAAGACGCCAACAGAAATACAAACATTATTCTACAGTCTGCACCTTATTAAATGATATGACATCCAAGTTAGAAAGTTTTTACTATTACTCAGAAATAAAATAACACACACAAAAAAAATCTCCTTGCAATTTAAGTTTCTTAGAAAAAAGTAATGAAAAAGTGGTCCAAGCTATTAAATGATCAGACTTCCTCTGGGAAAATATTTATATGGAATTTAATAGGCAGCGATAAGCTTTCTCTTTGTTTTATAAACCATTCTGTGTATTTAACAGAAAATTTTAATCTTGTTGGAGACTTCTGTGGAATAGCCCAGAAAACCAAGAGCAGGATAATCATTTTCTGTTGAGGTACTTGGCATTTTTAGAGAAATGTTGTATAACGTGATCACTGTGAAATTCTGCAGGATATTTCATGTCTCTGAAAATAATGATATATCTTATCAATAAGAAAGATATTTCTCCAGCTCTTATCACGTACACGTCTTGTCAGCAGCATCAGTGCATTGTACTCAGTCTAAATTTCATCTCGTGCCCCAGGTGGTCAATGAAGAGAAGCAATTGCCTCTGAAGTTCAGAGAAGCTAAGTAGCTGAGACACTGCTGTGCTTATAGTTCTACATGTATGGCTAAAGTTTCTGGCCCCAGAGCCAGTTGCCATGGTCTAGTTGCAGCTTACGTAGCTTAGGACTAAACTTTCTAGAGCAGACAGCATAGCTTTGGATCACCTCTAGGTCCTCTGTGGTCCTGTGAAAACGTAATCATTATTTTATGCTTAGGGGTATTTTGGGCTTTTTGGGCTTTTTGTTATGGTTGGAGGGTGGTTTTTGGGTTTTTTTTGTTTGTTTGTTTTTTTCATTTAAAGAGTTGGAAATAATATGAAGGATGCATTGCAACCCACCAGAGTGGTGTTTGTGTGGTTGGAAATGGAGAGTATATGTTCCATCCCTGAAGAGATGGCATGGAGAGGTGTCAAAGGTGTCTGAAGGTGCAAAGCCTGATCTTGTAGAGTTTCAGGACTGTGTATGTCAGAGGGAGACATACTTGGGAACACTTTCTGCGGTCAGTGATCCCCCGATGGATACTCCGCTGTTGTCTTGGAGAGGGCCAGATCAAAACCAGCCGAGGGAGTAAGCTATCACTGAAGAGACATGGATAATTAGAGATCCAGTGCTCAGCCTCCCTGCCTGGCTCTCTTTTGTTCATTAGTGGAGACATACCACCTGCGGTAAGCCCTACAATATGGCACTGACTTTAAGCACATGAGTGAAGTGCCTTATTCAAGAGCTTAGTCACTCTGGCTTGCTTTTACAAGGAGAGAGAGGTGCCTGGGGAAAGTAGCACACCCTAATCAAGAACTATATCAAATACTTTATATTTTCATGTATTTGTGCTACTAGTAAAGAAACTCGTGCTATTTGGAATAAATATTCTAGCTGCATTTTTATTAAAACTATACTGTGTTTAATGGGAATGTTTGGTTTTGTCTTTTTTTCCCCCTGCAGCTGTGACTCTGAAAATAGGTATCTTGGAAATCCACTTAGGGGAACATGCTACTGTGAGTACTTATGTTTTTAATGTTTAGTAATTAAATGCTGTTTATGTATTATGTGATAATTTCATTGTATTGAAAAAACAAAATATTTTTCTTAAGATTTTCTGAAGTTGGGGCACACTGACGTTTTGACTGAAAAATAAAATGCCCCACTGGGCTTCTCTGTTACTTTTAGTAGACTTTAATTCTTGTAGACAAAGTTGATTCTTTAGGCCTGGGTTAGAGGGACTGACCAAGCCATTGGGTTGTTCTCTGTATCTCAACATATGTGAATGAAAGGAATAAGTAATTGTGTCATTGTTTAAAAGACAGAATTTGTGGTAGGGAAATGCAAATAGGCTGAACGGCAGTATTTCCTGGAGGCGTTCTGAATGGTTTAGCTATTCTGCCTCCCAGCAACGTGGTACACAGCCGCTCTCCAGAGTATCATAAAATGATACTGTGTGTTGTCTCCATGTTCTTATTGTTGTAGAAACAGTGCCTCTGGCAAATTTACTTTAAAGCATTGTATTTTTGATAGTCATAGTGAAAGACCTGAAGGGATGATAATGCTTATTACCCACGTGCAGAAATCCCTTAGTGAGCTGTGCCAATTTTGCTGTGCCAATATTGATGTCAAATTGTAATTTTAATCATCATAAAAACATATGGGATGTTGGAGAACGCCGCTTTACCTTTTGTGATTTTTGCACATACCTGTTCAGTGTCAGATAATTGGATCCATTTATCTATTATTTCCTAACATCATCCCTACCTCAAACTACATAAAGACATATCTCTGAATATATTTATAGCATCCATTCTGATCTATGGCCTTGGTTTTTAGCATTGTGTTTTAGAATGTACACAAAAGCTTTGTTTTAAAATCTCTTTAAGGCATCATTTACTGAATAAACAAATGTTTCCTTTCTTTACTAATGTTTCTTTTCTACCCTAAATGATTTGCATCTGCAAGGTATGTTTTACAGAACAAAATTGACACATACTGTATTACAGATGCTGTCATCTAGGCCTAAAACATTTATTTCTCTTGCCAGGTATTAAAGAAATTTGGTGTGTGTTGTTGGTTTTTTTTATCACAGACAAATTAACTTCAAATGTAATATTTTAAAGTGGAAGATAATTTTTAAATACTGTACCTTGAAGATACTGTTAACATTATTGACAGTTTACAAAAAATAGACCAATTTGAAAGTACTCCTTAACACTGTGTTTTAAAGATACTGTTGATAAAATAAATTGGATTCTATTTGTTGTTTGTCACATAAGAAATTTTTCTTATTTCAAAACAGAACTTTCAGTATTTAGAAGAATGAATTTTTGTATCAATGAATTTTGTAAATTTTGTAGATTTGGATAATGAGTTCATGGGAAGTTCATAGTACGAAGAGAGTGCTATGTATGCTGTTTTGGATATGTGCATCAACATTTGTTTTGTCCTTTAAAAATAAACTTTGTTAAATTTAAGAGATGGAAAAGAAATGACAGTAATGAGATTTGTAGACCGCAGGCACCTCCATGAAAAACCTTATTTTTTTGCTATCATGTTGCAGGTTGGTTCTATAAATCATGTTGGAGACAAATTGTACTATATTCAAGATACCCTTTCACCTTTAACTCGCTACTATTATTTGTCTTCTGTCAGATTTCAAAATATTTTAAAGATCTTGTTGTTCTGGAATGATAAATCTTCTTTTAATACTTTCAGTTATTTAAAATATTATATATAAATGATTTTCATAGTTATTTTATCTGGAGGTAATGAGAAGCCTGTGCTAATTTAAAATAATGGAATTCTGTATTTCTTACATTTAGTGGCTGATGCATCATAATGGGAAATAATTTGTGGGTAACTGACTGACCTAAGATTTCAATGACAATTGCTTATCAGCACCATTCATTACCTGCTAAATCATATATTAAAATATGTATATGTCGTAGAGATGCTCCAATTTCTTATCTATATAAGTATTTTAAAATATGGCCATACCATGGACTATAATTTGTGTAAGAAAGTGTTTCACTTTTGTGCAAGACAGGCGTTTGGATGGTATTTTTCTGTGCTTATTTCACTACTCTGTAAGAAACTTTCTCTTTATACACTTATACTGCTGTTTTGCTTTTCCTTGAAGTGAAGCATATTCTTATTTTTTACAGCACAAGAATAGTTATTGCTCAGGAGGGAGGAAAATACTGAGGAAAAACAAATAGTATATACTTATGAGCATCATAAGTTTATGAGAAGTAAAAATTCTAGGCATATTTGTTTCTACCACTTAGAATCAAAATCAGTGAATGGTAGCAAAATAGGAATACAACTAGGAATTTGCTGTATGGTTGAGATCTTCTTCAGGAAAGTTTTAGTCACATGTTTGCGTTTAGTCATCCTCAAAATGACCATTTTTAAGTGTTCAAATTTTATCTTTTTCACTTGCGCAAATACTATCCTAAATCAGAATGCTTTTCTAAGCCAAAGCCATAGAATTCAATCCCGAGTGTATGGCTAACTTTCGTATGATACTGGATGACCTCAATTTCACTTTAACAGCAGGATGTGGATTGAGAATGCTTGTTTCCTTAGAGGAACTTTCTGCAACTTGTGATATTGTGAATCCCCACTGCCCTGTAGAAGTTCAGCTGTTTCCATCTCTTTCAGCCCTCTGCTCAGCTTACCTAGTCCTCGCCTAGTCCTCTCCTCCCTCTTGCCTGTCACTGCCATCCTCAAGCCTAGGAAGGGCAAACAGACTGGTGTTGATGTAGGTACTGGTATTAACATCAATAGACAGTTTAAGATAGTAAGTAAACTCTAAACTTAATAGAGTTTAGCCGGTGTGATAGCACGGATTGTTTGAGTTTCTTCCTTATGTATTTCCTTTAGTAGTGATGTAGGAGTGTAAGCAGAATATTAATGCTGTGCAGGGATTGTGTTGTGATTGGAGAAGTGATCTGAGCACAAATGAAAACACAGGAAAATTACACATAGGTCTAACGTGATCAAAAGGAATGGGATTTATATAGGAAGTAACATGCTGAAGTGTTGCAGGGACTCAATCTAAATACAGATACTATGCCAGAAGGATAAACGCAGATAGCAAAGCCGTCAAATCCTAGAGATAACAGGAGCAGTTTGTTAAACGTCAGATTTCATTCTAATATGGCATTTCAAGACATGGCAGCACTGGACATGAGCAGTTTTTGTACTTTAAATTATCAAAACTTAATAAAAGTGGAGTAGGAAACGCGTAACAGACAGGGCGTGCAGTAGTGTATTATCCAGATTGTGTGAAAATTGTCACCCATTGCTTCTATTAAAATTATTTTTCATTTCATTCTTCATGACTTCACTGTATGATTGAAAAAGCACAACAGAGAGAACAAACTTCTCTGAGCGTAAGAGAATGAGAACAAGCCTCACAAATATAAAAATTAGAAAAATATTGAATGTATAAGAATGCATGAGCAGCTGCATGATGGTCTATCTATTCTAGTACCCTGTTGTCAGTAGTGGCTGAATATGAGTGCCAGGGGAAGAGTATAGCAAATAGACAAACATACAGTGATACTTCTCTCTTTACATCCAACAATTTGCAGCTCAGGAACTTTGTGAGAGGAAGGATTTCTCGAGCCAAAATTGTTTGATGTGCTGCTGTTTAGGAATATCAGGGGAAATCTTATCAAAGATTTCTTATACATAATAAAAAGAAGAATATGAATACAAAAGAAAGCTGCTTGAATTTAAAAGCCACAGTTTTGTTTGTCTTGTAGGTTGATTACAGGTCTGCTTCTGGGTTGTGTCTCTGTTTCTGGTAAGGAGGCTCTGTATCCCTAGGTCCTCCTGTTAGAAGCCAATCTTTCTGTGAATGATTGGAAGCTGATTCAATCCGTATAAATGAATTCTGCGTGGAGGCCAGAGATGGTTGTGCAGCTGACTTATGCATGTACACAAACCATAAATACAACATTTTGTCATGATGCATTGGTATTTGTTGTTGTTATTGTTCTTTGGTATCTCAGCCAGCGTGATGTATTACAGTGACACCTAGATAGCAAAATATTCATCCAAATTGCTGGATTAGTTCTTCGCACATCGGCATTGCTGTTGGAATCGGTGCTCCTGGGTGCAAAGAAACATGCAGCAAACCCAGATGGTTTTAGACTGATTGGGAGAAATCACCGGGACAAATGCCACTTCTGTGATTTTGGCCTGGGTTATATACAGACACAAAGCTTTAAATCATAAATGGATAAATAGTTAAACCAGTGTTCTAGAGAAAATGAGAGTTTAAATTTACAATTCATGATATGTTACTATACGGAGGGTGAATTATGGGCTTGCTGACAATCCCCTGGTTTGAAAGGACGTGATATGCTCCTTCATAAACCTCTTTTAGATATCCGTATTTCTAAGGTCAAAAACTTTCCAAAATGTCTGTTTTATGTATATTACTTATAGTGTCATGGTTCCAATGCTACATTTCAAACAAAAAATGCAACTGATAGATTATAATATGTACAGAAGCATAAAAGCTTATAACAAATCAGTATTGTGAGTGTAAATCATATTGTTTGCCCACATAGTTGTTAGAATTTCCATGAGTTGAAGCACTCAAGGGTTGCCTATTCCACCAAGAGAATTCCTAGCTAAGACCAATCTGGTAGCCAGCTAAGAAAATGTAGTTGAAAAAAAGGTACGTGGATTTACATACCTTAGTTTCTTATTCTCTTTTACTCATTAAAAAAATTGTTTTAGAAGCATTTTTTATTATTTCTGGGTACTACCATCAACCATGAAGAGAGAGGACAAGTAGCTTCTCCATTTGGTTCTGCAGATTGGTTGTCGTCTTAAAACAGGCAGCAGTAGTGGGTTATGGGGCAGCACGCGTTAGAGTGTGAAACTCATACATTCGAGAAGGTTTTCTCAGCAATGCACAGCAAGAACGTAGTTAAAATTCAATAAAATTGCAATAAATTAACAATTTTGATTAAGCTAGTGCTTATCTTTGGCCTGGACATAGAGTTTCGTGGGTCCTTGACTATCTGTAAACTCAGAGAAAAAGCAGTGGAAGTTTGCCTTTTGCATTCGGAAGTGCATTATGTATCCAGGGTAACAGTATAGAGTTTACTGTGCTGCAGAGCAGGCCCACTTTAAAATGTGTTAGAGATTAGAACATGACCTTTGAGAAGGATTAGTGAATCCAGAAAAGAATAGAGGTCAGGAGGGATGGGTCGCTTAAGAAGAGAATTAAAACGGGGTGGGGCCAATTGATTCATGGCTTTTTGTAGAATTAAAACCTATTTATTGGTAATTTGTTCCACATCTTCACAGGAATATATGCCTCTGGTGGAGATATTTGTTGGATTTACAGCCTTTAAAAAAGAGGAAGCACGAATATCTGTACATAAAAGAGGCTGAAAGAATGTACAAATTTTAAGTTTTCCTAGGTTCATTGTGTTTCCTTCTACAGTTCTTTCTAGTCTTTCTCTCACCTCAATGTTTCATGAAATGTCATTTGTGGATGGCTTCACACAATGATTCATCAGCCACTGTTTCAAATGTTCTTCTGGGATGAAGCATGGAAAAAAGGAAGCTGGTAGGCCCATCTGCGGAAGCCTTAAGGGTCACTTTACTACAGGGCACTGGCCCCACTTGCGCTTTTCTAGTCAAATTCATGGACATGGAGAGAGAAAATGGAAAGCCAGAGAGAACATTGCTGAGTTCTCAGATGTTTATCACTAAAAAAACCCAACATAATGACTAGTAGGAAAATAATATTCATAGATTGATTTATTATTTTTTTTTTAACTGTCTTTGGATAAATTTTATTAGCTGGGCTTTTTTCTGCTTAAGGTACACCTCAGGAAAAATATGCAATCATATGTGTGCTACTAAATATTTTGCAATAACTTTTTGTGGAGTGATCTAATTGGTTTATGGCTTTACCATGCCATTCTAAATTCTGACCCATAAAATCGCTATAGCTCATAAGTCTTGCTTGTTTCCTTGGTATACATACGGAAAGGATAGCAATAAGCAATTCTCTCAGTATGTCAGCAACTCACAAAGATGAGGAATGATACTTTCCTGTCCAAAATTGGTGAGGAAGCATGTAATGTACATTTGGTGAAAACTCTCAAGATAGTATCTGGTATCTGTGCAGGGAGCTGGGGGGGGAAGAAGGAAATTTTGCTCCTGGCTGTAGAACTTTGTAAGGATTCTAGTCCAGTCCTGGAGCTGCGTTAGCCCCATTACTGCTGACACCGGGACTTCAAGAAGGGCGAAGTAAAGCAAAGTGCTAGTCCTTACCTATAGTCCTTACCATTTCTTACAGTAATTTTTTATTATAATTTAAAACTTTTAAATAATATTGTTATGCAATATGTATACTGCCTGAAACAAACACTCGTTTCTTGTATCCCATTTATTTAAAACTCATCTCACTTGATAAAAAAAGAGGGTTTAATTACTTTTTGATATCCGGGCTTTGGACTAAAGGCCCTATGGCCCTGTTACTCCTTTAGAGGTGTTACTTTGTTTCCTTTCTAACTTTTTTTTTTTTTTTTGCAATAGTAGTAACTAGAAAGATGGTTTGATAGAGGACAGATTATTAAAAGTAGGTAATTTATGACAACAGAATACCTCTAATGACTTTTTGGAAGCATCGGCTCAATACTATCTCAGAGCAAAAGGGTCAGATAATACATCCTTATTTATGTTGTCAAAATACAGTTTAGGCTTAATCTGACCTATTGAATGGTCTGATAGTTCATCCTGCCTGATGTTTCCTTATTAATTGAATGTACCTTTTTTTTTCCTTCTTTTTTCTGGGCTTATTCATAGTCAAAGTTCTGATGTAAGCCAATTTTCAGTAACAGTTATTATCTTACAAATGTTATAATTTCCTAACAAGGGGAATTAAAACTATTGAAAGAAATCTCACGAAACACTATGCCAAATTTTCTCTTGTGGTCTAGCTGCCTTGCAAGAATCTGGGAAAATGAAGGGGCAGAACCTTAGGTTGTCATCTTCATAGAAGAGCGGACGTAAGCAACCTCTGCGCAAGGAATTGTTCTAGGGGCAGATGGGTGCTGGATCTGGAGTGAGACTTGGCTGTGGTTGCTCTCAGTTTGTGAGTGGCACATTGGGATCTACCATAAATCACTTCTTGGGCTGCTCCAGCCCTTCTGCTTGGAAAATTTTTTTTGTGAATGGAATCTCTTTATGCTTCCTTTTCCTCATCGTTCCCCAGCTTTTTTCTTCCACGTAGGGTGCCGCTACTGAAGAGTTGTTGCCCCTGGATCCCAAGCAGGTAATCTCGGCAGCGTTTAGCTCAGAGACCATTCCAAGGTGTGCCTGTCTTCAGTGTTGGGGCTACCACACTGCGATGGCACCACCAAAGAGACTGTGCATAGAGCTGCACTGGGCCAAAGACAGGGTGGCTTCCCCAACACTTCTCATACTATATTGACATGATAGATTTTTTTTGTTTGTTTTCTTTTTCATAAAATAAATTGCAGGTTTTTCCTTTTATAATCGCTGTGAGATTTTCAGATCACACAGCAGAAGAGCACAGTTATAAGAGGGTTGCATGCTAGTCAAGAAATGCAAATATGGTCTAACAATTGTTGAAACATGTAATGCAACCTGACAGCAAGAAGATACAATGTGATTTTTGAGCACTCTGAGTGTGCGTAGGCAAACATGCAGATATATGCATTCAGGGACTTAAAAGCATGACATCTTTTATTACAAAATTATAATAAAAATTATTATTAAATAAAATGTATACTAGAGGTAGCCATAAAGCACTAGGTGGCAGACTTGCTATACTTAGAGAAAAATTAAACTCAAGAACATTCCAAGGAGAGTATTTTAGAAGATAAATAGCAAGTAGCACTTTTAATAAAACTGTTAGCAGAGATTTTCCAGATATTTAAAAATTATGTTGAAACTTAAAGGGCATAAACAATAAATTTTACTTATTGAAAAGGTGTTTGTTTTAGTTGAGTTGTGAGATGTATACCAGCAGTTAGACGCTTTGCTACTGATTTGTAGAATTCATGTTTCCTTTTGGGACAGCATTAATTTAAACTAAATACATATTGTAATTGTAAAACTGTCATGCTTGACTTAAAATAATGAGTTCCACCAATTACGTTTAACACTGATTGACTTTGATACAGACTGAAACAATTTTTGTTATTTATGAATACAGTAACAATAATGATTCACATTATCTTTTGAATATGAGCTTATACAAATAAATTCTATTTAAAAAGAAATCTTAGTGTTTAAAGAGTCTGGTGGAAAAGATAATAGTTTAAATCAGACAATTCAAGGATGGTTTGAGAAAAGATTAGCCTCAACAAACCTACCAACTCAGAACATATAAAGAGCAACAGAGAACCGGAGTCTTTGCCCTGAGCTAAAATAACCACACAAACCAACTGTCACCTTCCAGAGAATTAAAACAATAACCACACCAAAAATCTGAAGCTCCTAATAACATATTATGATCTCACCCCAGGCATATTCATTTGCCAAATGCTAGGTTGGCTTGCAGCTTTTTTGGGCAGGCTAAAGAAACAGTTTTGCTGCCAATCATTTTCAGACTTTAGTGTGGATTGGAGAATCTTTCCATGTATGTATTTACTTTTTTTTTTTTAACATTGGGGATTTTCTTTGTCTATAAAAAACACGATTTATTTTTGAAATGAGGATTATTTACTTTCTCTGATAGCTTTTGCTGATGTATCAGTGAATTTACTGACTGGCATCCCCTTACAGATACTATTTAATAACTTTTGCCAAAGTAGACAAAGTTGTTTTAGTGACTTTTCATTTAGATGTACTACCCTAAGTCAAAAGAAGATGGCCTCTACCATGAACAACTTAGCTTTCTAACTGCTAAGGAAAAGAAAATAATAGATAAACATTCATTATAATGTATGCAAATAAAAGTCTGAATCAGAGGCCTTCATCACCTGACAGACTGTTCCTCAGGTCCTGTAATTATTTTTTATGTTATTATTTATCTTGCAAACATAATATGTAGTGTTACAGTAAATATATCTATTAGTATAAAACTTAAAACAGTATCAATTATGATTATGTATAGAACTATAAATTTTGCAAAGCTTGATGAGGCAAGAGTGAGAGAGACTTGGTGGCTTGGAGAACTTCAAAAGAAACACTTTGCTTTGTAAGGGACTCTAGCCCATGTGTGAAGCAGTTTTTTAAACGTGAAGGAAACCAATGCAAATATCTACATATATACAGTATTTTATTTTGTCTGTATATTGAACTGGGGTTTATGGGGATGAATACTTGTTGAATCCTTGTGCTGTATAGACAATGTGCTGTGTATGTGTTTGTTTCCCTAACGTGTCCACAAGGTCAGGAGCTGTCACTCCTCAAGCACCTGGGAGGCCTTAGAGCTCCCCAAGACTGGAGTTGTAAAAAGCAAACGGAATAGGAAAGGATCCATCAGTGTCCCTTTACCTTCTGACAGTGAAAGGAAAACCTTTGTGGTGGTTTTACAGTTGCATTGCTTCCCATGCTGACTCCCCAGGGAAAAGAGAGAATTCTTGATCAATGGGACTTCAAGGAAAGATCTGTAGTGAAATCTTGATCCAATTGAAATAGAAAAAAATCCTGACTTCAATAAGTGGCTTATGGTTTGTGGGAGAATTTGTGTTCGTTCCTTTGACTGAGAGTTCTTGAACAAACTAGTGCATAATTCCGTGTCAGCTGGGGTACTTTTCTCCACTGGCAAATATGAAGCACTTGAGGATATTTTAGCCTCTTCCATTGTTACAGGCTGAACACCTAATGCAACTGTCTAGTTATCGTAAGGTATGCTGCCCAGGTGTCTTGGGCCCTGAGCCACCTAATTTTAGCACACATATTTTTAAAAGTCGAGAGAGCAGTTAGTAATGTTTTCAGCTGTAGAATTAGTGTTGTGAAGTCCTTGCAGAGTATTTGAGTGAGGGGCTCTGTAGGATCGTTTAAATAAATTGAGGGTCATTTCTGTCTCAAGATGACAACAAAACCTTGGACTATATAAACTTTAAGAAATCTTATATTAGGTTAAATGTAGACATTTTCAAGTTCAACTTTCTGACTGGCTAACTTGGCTCAATTTCAGCATATTGTAAAGTAGCCTGTGAGTCCTTGATGTTAATCCATTGTCACTTTTTCTTAGCTTGAATTGTGAATATTGTTTTAAAATAATGCTCCAGAAATATAACCCATTGACAGCAAAGTGTAATTTTCTAGTGACTTGGTATAAAGGGTAACGCTGACATGAAATGGAAGAGCAAACTGTGAGGTCAAAAAGCAACAGCATACATTAGCAAAATAGATACAATAGCAAACAAGACATTCAGGGGAAGTAGAAAAATGTATCTGTCAAGGAGCGTGAAGATACACTGGAAGAGAAGTAATACATGTATTTATTTGATTTGTCTTTTTATATTATGGTTAAATAAATATGTTTTACTGTGTTACCCCCTTAAGGAAATGCCATGGCCATCACAATAATTTTGGAAAAATGACAAGCTATGCAAAATGTGGGCAGAAAAATCTTAAAAGGGTAAAAATCTCACGTTTCTCCTGTCATTGAAATGAGAATTTTAGAATTCTACTTTTGTTGAGTAGAAATAGGTATCACTTCTGTACAGGTTTGAAAATATGTCTAGACAGATTGTAAAGTGTTAGAGCCTTTCATGGCACTAGGAATGGCTAATGAAAGAGAAGATAGAGAGTTCGTTATTAGAATGAACAGTAGGCTAAATGGTGGAAGGAAAAAAATGAAATTAATCTAGGGAAGACAATGTACAACTACATCATGCATATACGTGACTTTCTTCATGTTCATTGGCAAGGGTTGCCTGCCACAATATATGGTCTACAAAGGTCAGGTATAGATGATATGAAAAATCAGTGTTTTTCAAATACCAAGAACAAACAGACTGTCAGTATTCACTACAGTTTGTTATTCCTTTTTTACATGATAATTCAGTTCCTAGAAAATCTGTGTCAAAAAGTTTGTGCCTCAAAAAGTAGTGGTATCTATGAATTGTTCTGTATTAAGCTAATAATTTTTTTTTTAAAAAAAACCAACACACACACACACACACAAAACCCA
>VFFE01007183.1:591827-606857 GCA_008921705.1 Burhinus oedicnemus
CCCCCCACCCCCTCCCAAACAATAAAAGAGGAAGACGTTTATTCTGTTTGTGCATTTCAGTTAGCAGTAATGCCTTTCCATGGCCAAAAAGTCATGAATTAATGAAAGCACAGCTGTATCTAGTTCCTGGTTTAGAGAAAAAGTAGTGCTAGGAAAAGAGAATATTTCTTTTAATGTCTGGCAGCTGTTTGAGGTGGAAATTGAGTTTTCCAAGTCACTTTCAGAAAGGAGTCAGTGAGCCCTGCCACAGTGGCCAATGTTCCCTCTCTCAGGCAAAGAATAAATCTCCTCTGAAGAGTGGGTGACTGCATTGGCGTTGAGAAAAACAGCCTTTTGGGCTCCATTTTTCCTTCGTCTGTTATTTCCATTTGCTTAGTTTGAGCAAACGGTTTATTATTTTATGTGCTTGACTGCCAGCCCTACAAGCTGAATTTGTAGGAAGTGGGGAAAAGAATCTTTTCTCAAAAGAATTTTTTCTCAAGTTTGTCACACTGTAGTTTACTCTCTACTCAGGGTTGAGGTATTTCCTTCTATCTGTTTTAAAGTCTGTATAGGCTGGATTAGGCAATATTACAGCTATGTAATCTCATTTGTAAATGTTTTGAATTTTAATATAACATCAGTGGGTTTTTTTCTGAATTGGTATTCAGTTCTTAGCATGAGCAAAAAGCAGTGAAAATGTTGTTATTTAAATCAACATATTTAACTTTAAATATGATATTTTAAATGAAAAGGTGCTTGTGTTACATCCTTTCAATGTTGTAATGCAAAAGTGTTCTGCTGTCTGTTGTGTGCAAGTACGGTAATTTAGCATATGATATTTTTTACAATACAAATACCTGTTGCAATTCCTGCAATTAAAATAGATGAGACTGCACAGTGAGGTATATGACATGCATCGTTTCTGTCCGGTATGAAGTGCAGTTTTGCTGAAAGTTTTCTGGATTTATGTCCTATAAGAGATTTTACTTCCCAGAACTAACATGTTAAAATTGTCTGAGAAGCGGCAGAGAATATTAGCAAAGTTGAAACATCTCAACTTCAATTTACATTGTGTATTTTATACAAATCACGTGGAGTCAAGCAACATGGGGTAAGATCTGACATTTGGACTGTAGATTTAAGGTTTCTTAAACAAAGTTCAACTAAATAATGAGAAAAAGGAAGGAAGCGAATTTTGAAAATGTTGAGATATTACAGGAGGACCTACTTATCTGTGAATATTTATAGCCAATTTAGGAAGTGCATGTTCTGTTTCCTTGTAAAGCCTGATCAGCCAGAGGTTGCCTTTTTAATTGCTGAGATCTCTGTTAAATTATTTGAGAACCAGGAAAAAAAACCTCTGCTCATAATCCACATAGAAGTTATTGTGTGACTAACTTCTGAATATTCTGAGTTTATGTGAAAACTTCAGCATATACATGTATAAACAAGGATAAACAATTTTTTAAATAGTATTTATATCTTTACCATGTCCATATGGTGGATGTTAACCCATTTTAGAAATAAAATTAAGTTTCTTTATTTCTAAAAGGAAACAAAGTATCTTATTTGTAGGGATTATACAATAAACTGAACATTAGAAGAGCAAGATTTAAAATAACATTAAAATTTGACAGCTTTCATTCACTATATCACAAGAAACATCCCTCTTTGGCAATAACACATGAACTCAAACATTAAATTAATGTTGTTGTTTCTTAGATGTGCCATTTGAGTTGTCAGAACAAGCAGGGCAGAGATCTCGTCAGTGTGTGTAGACTATGTAACTAAAAAAAAAAATTAGAATCAGGTTAGTGAGTATTGATGCTAGTATACTGCAAAATGATGTTGCATGTTAGAGTTGTAATACTAATATGAGTGTTGTAAAGCTGGTGATGCATCTAGATCGTTATGAAGAAAATTTCATGGAGAGATAAATTTGAATTTCTACTATAATATTTCAATGAGGTTTTTTTCCTTCGTTTTGTTTGTACTTTTCTCCCACTTTTCTAACAATTCAAGAAAATTACAAGAATTAAGATATTACAAAGACTGTCTATTGTGACAATACAAAAGTTCATTTACTGAGCAGTCCTGACTATCAAGTAATAACACGTATATTTTTGACTAATTATAATGCCTGTGCCATGAGCTTTGAAACACTCCGTCATCGGAGACATCTAGACCTTTTTTCTAAACCTGATGTTTAAATAACTGCCAATTGATGCTCTCACTTTTCTTCGTTGTTGCTTCTTTTACTAATATTTTGTTCATAATTCTCTAGTTCATTGGTTTCCAAACTCTGACCACAGTCCTGGGCAGAACTTGAAAAGAGTGTGCAGCCGTTCACAGAAATCCCGTCAGTTGTTGCAATCAAAAGTTTGGTGAAATATCTATGAAAAAAATGAGATCGGGCTGTGGCCCATGGTTTAAAAACTTTAGGAACTTCATCTTCAGACTGTATGCTTAAAAGAACCTAGGTTCTTTTAATGTGTTCCTCAGTTTTTAGATGTCAGCAACAAGTCTTCCTTTGCTTACCATAAAATTAATATACCTACATATTTACTTCTATGACAGCTATGGTGAGATGCATCTAACAGCTTTTTAAAATTTATATGCCCAGCCTTAATTAACCTTCTAGGTCTTTCTGTAGTCAGTAGAGAGAATCAAAGGTTACTCATCCAACCACTGTACGTATCTGTCTTCGAAAGAGATCAGTCATCTTCAGAAAGTTTTAGACAATATAGAGTAAGCCTAGACTATTAGTAACATCTAGCTGAATAAAATTTTAACACAGGTCAGATTTTTCTGTATCTGGCCGTCCCTTAAGATCAAAATTGACAACTTATTAGACCTTTCCAAAGACCAGCTGAAAATTTCATAAGAGAAAAGATTTCTTTTTAAAATAAAACTTAGCCGATTTGCTGATTATGACACTAATCCCCATGACTCTTTGTGGGCTTTTTAGCCCAGTATATTTTTTTAAAGTACAGTAAAAGAAACAATGAATTGTTAGTACTCTGTGTTTTTTAGAATCTTTGAACTTCTGTGAAATTCATTCTCACATGCTCTTTCTTTACATGGAAAAAGGCATATAAATAGTAAGTGCTGCAGTATTTTGAAGCTCATTCTGCTCTCATTACATTTAGCAAAAATGCAAGTTTTGCTAGTTTATAGTAAAGACTTCACAGTAAATGACTTTTTGTTTTGTCACAATGGACAAGTAATGTTGGACACCAACGTATTTCAATATAACAATGAAAATGAGGCAGTGGATGACTGCTAGATACAGATGACAGAGGAGTGAGTCAGGCAGCTGCTCTGAAAGTTCAAAATAATTATCCTGACTGAAAATAGGTCTGGTGGTAAACCCCTAACTTTAATGTAATACAAGCAGAATTTATTTTGGTCACAAATGAATATGATTTATAGCATTTGATAATGGAACTTGGTTTCAAAAGCAACGTTTTTGCTGATAGAGAGGAATATGAATAGGACTTGTTCTCAACAAACTCTTGATGGAAATAGAGAACAATCACTAGAAGGAGTAGGAGAGGGACAAACTGCCTGTGCAATGAAGAGGTGAGAGTATGAATTTTAGAATCAGCATGAATAGAGAGTTCCCTAAATAGAAAAATGTGGGAAGACTGAGGGCGATTGGTCTGATGTTTCAATCGTGAGGGAGGTTCTTACAACTTTAAGTGATTTCAAGATGTAAAAATTAGAATAGCACTATTTTATGAGGTTTCTATTCACAAAACTAGTTATTGTAGTTCAGTAATACAGAATTATGATGAAAATGTACCAAGTCATGCACGTAATTGTCTGTTTGCCTTTTAGTGTAATGAAGATATTGAAATAATGTTAGTGGTAGATGTGAATGATTGAAATACAGTTTCTTAATTATAATCTTAAAAGTTTTTATTAATACATACATGGTTGTACATAAGGCCAGCCATTTATTCAGTGAATTAAGAAGCTTTCCATCTTTTTGTTACCCATCCCTTGCTATTAAACGTTTTAATTTTCCGTTTCATGGGTAGTACTCTTAATAGTGTACCATCTCTTCCTTCAGATTTAGTGATTTTCCATCCATCATAATTTCAAGTTGGCCATAAGGATTCCCTTTGAGTAAGCATATGCTGACATCTTCTGATGTCCATCACACTAGTTTTCAGCATAATTTTATTATTATTATTAGTTATCAGAAAAAAAAATGTGAAAAAAAAAAAACCCACTTCAGTCATTGATTGGGTAAAGATCACGTGATCCTCACCTACCATTTATAAAATGTGATAATTAGGTTAGAGTTGGGAACGAGGCTGTGTTGTGGGTGGGTCTGGTTGCATGCTCTGTTCATATGGCTGTCTGACATATATTGCAGTACTTTTGGTTTAGAACTTTTGCTGAACTTTAACTTTTGGAGTCAAAATGCTAGACATATTTCTCAGAAATTCTGTATGAAAATCTTTTGCCATGTTGCTCAGTTTTAGAAATATGTATTAAGAAAGCATTTGACAGGAGGCATGGGAGAATGGCCAGTGGCCAAAGGTAGAAAGCCCATGAATGCATCCAGTTATATGCGTTCTTGCTCACTTTCTGGGAACTCAGGTTTATTCTTCCCTCTCTGCTGAGAGATGTGGTGAACTGGGATGCTCTACTGGAAAGATTTGGGGAAAGGGAGAAGCCAGCTCAAAAGTAAAGTGGTTCTCTAGAATTTACTCCAGCCTGATTCTTAAAATTGCTTAATAAAACCCCTTTGTTGAAATATACTATTTAGGCAGTCGGTTCCAGGAAAGTCGAAGAATTAAGGTTGCTGGGACAATACTTTTTGATTTGCCAGTTTGTTAGGGCATGATTGTACAAATTTTAATAATATGGCTACATACTACTTCTCAAAGAACTTTCCTTCTAGAATGCACTGAATGAATTTATAGGAGGTGAATCAGTGATAATATAATGGAAAGATGAATGTGTGTTCCTTTCCTGTTTTGTTGTAAAAGTGGTAAGAATTACAGTGAATGATGGAAGCAACTGCAAAATAAGAATGATCATATGTAGTATTATATAATTCAAAATATTATGAAAAATCAAACTCTAGGTATTTCAGATTGGCTACTCCTGATTAATGGATGTTTTTGTCCTTGGGCTCTGTTTCATTTCCTGTCTTATAAAATGGGACTAATAATGCCTGCTCATCTCACAGTAATATTGTAACAAATTCATTAACTTTTCTGAAGAACTTGGAAAATGATAGTGATGAATACTATAGAAAGTCTTTAGAAAAGGGTTTGAGTAGTATGTAGTAAATGAGGCATGGGCCAAACACTGAGTACTGAACGGAGAACAGTGTTGAATAGCTGCCCGTTAAATGAGCACTCACCCAAAAATAATTCACGAGCACCCTTGATTGCAGTGGTTCATTTTAAAGTCTTAATATTCCTCTTTAACATACCTTTTTGTATGTAACTTCATCACCAATTTACACTAAACATATCCAATTTTAAAAAAATATATTTTTAAAATAATTACCAATGTAATTATATATTCTTAGAGAGTTGTAGTGGCACTCAGAAATACCAAACTAGAATTTCAAATCAAGAATTCTGTCTGGCCTTTGTTCTTTTGGGAACATTCCGATGTTTTAGAAAACAGAAAGTTTTCTTTTAATACAAAAGCCTGAGGAATAGGTCTGTTCCTTGTTGGATATGAGTACAGAACTCCCATATTAAGCCATATTTAACATGGTAAGTCATGGGCCTTCATTAAAGAAAGAGAACAGTTTCTTGAAAATTAACAGCAATTCTAGGATTAAACGATTGCTTTGAAACTTATTTTCCTCATTTAATTAAATGGCTTTCTTCGCCTAATTATTGTTGTGTTCTCACATGCGCTCGTTACTGATATTTTGAATTGATTTTAATGACTCCTTTTGACTGTGAAAGCAGTCAAGGATTTTGAAAAAATCAAAATAGAAATGTGAAAAGACTCAATAACCATAAGTCCTTGTTATATTTGACCGTTGATGATGTCAGGATGGTATTGTGGTCTTATCTCCCAACATTCTTTTTCTACTTTATTCAATGATTTTTTTTTTAATACAAAATGAAGCAACATGCCTGGGAACAGAAATTAGAGTGTAGGACTCCCTTCTCCCTGCTGAGTGCCTGGGTCATTTGACTTCCTCGGGTCTCTTTCTCTCTGCGTGCAAATTGAATCTTTTTTCCCAGCTGGTGTGAATCCTTCTGGTGTTTCTCCCTTGCCTGCACACCCTGCTAGGCAAAAATAGGAGGGGTCGGGTTTAGTATTATCAAAAAGAGGGCAGCCTACAACATGTTTTCCTGGTGAGAGCTCTGAAGGGGACCCTGCGCCGCCGTGACCTGGCGGCTGGTTTGTGCTAAACTCTGTAGTAGCTGTAGCTGTGCTTAGGATGCACTGGGCTGACTCCTGGAGAAACTTTGGCTCAAAAATATGTCCAGCTTGTGGATTCCAAATATTGTGTGTGGTGGGAATTAAGATCTGAGCTGTAGGCTTTAAGTTTGTGTAGATTTCATGTCCTCAAGAACTTTTCCTGTGAAACTTTAGACAGAAAGTTCAGGAGTTTATAGATTATACTCTAGTGTGTGGCTGTTTAAATTCTATGTGGCTGCCACTTGAGTCACCTGTATGTTATATCAGGTTGGAGATGAAGTTCTGGGCTGCATATCTGAGCCAACAACACACTAGACATTTTACAGTCATTTGTACCAGCACAAAGTAGGGAAGGGATTATTGCTGTTGTAATGTGATAGTGGTTCTTGCCCATTGGTGTCAGGAAACTCTGAACATCAGGGTTTTTTTTAAAAAAAAAAAAAAAAAATTAAACATATTGAGAAAACGTAATCATGGAGGATATTGATGGCATAAAAAAAATGAAATGCTGGATATTAAGATTTTACTGAAACAATCCAAAACTGAGATGAAACTGTCTTATGCGTATTTCCAAAAGATAGGGGATATGTAGAAGAGCAAGTAATTGTTAAAAAAAAAAATGGTGTGTTTCAGGTAAATTCTTTTTCAATTAACTTTTTTAAAAATAAGAGTGCAACACTCATTCTGTAATGTCAGTCACATTTCTTTGATAGTTAAGAGTCTATGCAGTGTTCAAGATAGTTGACTACTTAGTCACTTTGGAAAATCATTATAGCTAATTGACACTTTGTGAATTTAAAATGTATTGAGAATTAAGTTTATGTTGAGGAAATAAGTTTTGAAAAAAGGTGGGATTCATATTCTAGTTTTTTTAAATTCTTACAGAAAAATGAAAGAGTCACCAAAATGAACCACAGAGTGCATCAATGGTAATTCTAGAGAATCAAGCATTTTCTTTTATAATTCACTGAAATAATTCTATCAGATTGTATATTTAATTTTTGGATGTTAATGGCCATTGGTAATATTTTGATTACTACCTGTTATGTGTTAGTGTTATTGTTTGAATTTGTTTATTTTACTTTCAGACTTCACTAGATTTTGAAAACAGCTTTAAAATCTTGTTTCTGTAGGTCAGCCAGATGAAAATTATGATTGCTTTTATCAGGTGTTGCTCATATGGAAGTTTGATTATGTTTAGTATTTGTTATCTTTGTGCTTTCATTGTCATCTTATGCTACAATATAAATGCAGAGAGATTTTTTTAGTTTCTATATGTAATCCAAATTTCTTTCCTAATTGAAGCAATCTGTTGTGTGTGTCTATAAACAGAAGCGCTTATGAAAAGTCTCATGTGTTTATGTAAAGGATAAAAATACTTATGGTGGCTTTTTAGAGGTTTAAAGTAGAAACAAAAATGCATGGCGTAAAATCTCAGGCTTCTCTAAATTCCTGATTGTAAATATACACAACGATATATATCAACAGGATATACTGAATGTACTTTAATTAGCTATTTCTACATTTAGCTATTATACATTTGGCTATTTATACATTTAACTATTCAGAACAGGTCGTACTCTTACAACTAAATTTTACTTTTAATTTTGTATTTATTTCCAGGCTAAGCTGTCTAGGCTGAATGGCACTGTGAATTGAGAAATACGGTGTGATGTGCTGTGGAACTGCTTAGTTTGTTTATGTGGTCTTATGATCTGTTGGCATGGATTATGTTTTAGGGTTATGTTTGGAATAGGGCTTGGCAGTGGGAAGGAAACAGGAGGGCGGGAAAGAGAAGCTGTTCTGCCTGCTGCAGTCTGTAGAAGGTGAAGCCTTCTGGAGGAGAGAGAGGTGATATTTTCCCTGAGAGCTGCTGAATACATGTGGGGGAAGTCTCTCCTATCTTATAGGCTGAAACAGATGGAGAGAGGGAAGGAGAAGAGTGAGACAGCAGCAGGATGCAATAGATGGAAGGGAGACTGCTTTGCGATCCCTTTTGATTTCTACTCTCACTTCAAATTTCATCTTAAATTAGTTCTACCAATTTATATTCTAATTAAATGTAGCTTTAGAGCCTTCCAGATATTTGGGATGTTCAATTTAAGAATAGGTCCAGGCAAATCTTTCTCAAAGTTTTGGCCAACCAGAAGTGTCTTCACAATGAAAACAGACTTTCCTCCAAGCTGTAAAACTTCTTCAGCGTACTTTTGCAGTCCTCAGAAAGATGGGAAGGAATGTTAGCTCAGTTTCAGCTCTTTCATTTGCATCCGACTTCATTTGCACTGTTGAATCATATAACTGCATGAGGCAGTGCTCTCCATTCAAGTCGTACGCACTTTAGGTATCTTCCCTGAAGTAGAATCGTCTGCGAAGAGATATATATTTCTGCTTTGCGGCATCCACTCTGGCTAAGACAGGTTTAATGATTTGTCCCTCTGCAGGCCTCTCTGGAATAAAAAAATTAATAATTTATGTCCATTAGTGCTAAGAAATGTTCTCCTTCTGAGTAGTTAGGTGAAGATCTTCTCTTCCCATTTTCTAGGGCTGGCTTGGCATATGTTAAAGGTCCTTCGGCACCCTTGAAGAGTCCCAGGGCAAGTTCCACGTGTTGGCTCTCAGAATGCTTCTTGAATAACACAAGCTGTGTTGTTCAAGGCTCTTTGAGTACTACAGAGGGGACAATGGGTACTGTGTGGGATATATAACTATCTTCGATACTATTAATGAAGTGATTACTAATTAATAACACCATAAAAATACTTTGGGATATCCTGAGTATAAAAGGTGCTATATGTAACCAGCTGTTACTATTTTTCATGTTTTACTGTTTCAACAGTATTGTAGGTAAAAATGTAGTAAAAATAGTGGAAGTATTTTCTGGATTTGTTACAGGTGGTAAAGGTAAGAGGAACTGTATAGTTTAATGTCTTTTATCAATGTGAGGACTTTCCCTGCATTCCTTGAAAAACAAGTTCCTATTTTCTTGGCTTTTCGCAGGTAAAATATAAATTAAAAAGTAAACAAACAAAACAACAACAAAATAACAGCAACAGCAAACCCCAGGAAAAAAGCAGTCATAATGTTTTAAGAGTAAATTACTTTGAAATTTTTTAAACTTCCATGCAGGAAAGCTGTTCATTCATATATGATTGGGAGACGATTCCTTTGTCTATTCCCAATTTTGCCTTATGATGGATGACATCTTAGGTATATATCACTGCCAGTTTTTGGCTGATGCTCTGCATCTCTGAGAGGGTATAATCTGGGCTTAGAGGAAGACTATGGCATTTTTAAATAGTCATTTTCTCTATATTGTGAGCAAATCAACAATATCTTGTCCAGAAGGTTTTTCTACACTGCCTCTTGCATCTGGTAGCCTTTGCAGTAGCCAGAATGTCTGTAGGAGCGCATGCTGTGATGCTAGTCCACCACACATTTACAGTAACTCTGTTTGCAAAGATTCATGCTAAAGCAGTCATTTTGTAGGACTCCAGGTTGACCAGATCAGGAGATTTAGCATATCTATACATATTCCTAGCCCTTTAGCCTTGCTACTCATGATTATTAAAGGGTTTATTAATCCCTTTAATAAGGGTCAATCTCTACTTAGCATCTTTTGCTGTCCTGCTACCTTTAAATATGTTCTGGTGCAATGATAATTTTACTGTGAAATACGTAGATATGGCACACTGTTTCTACCAGGGTCAATGAGACTTTATTAATTAGATTTGCATAGTTAAGAAGCATAGAGTAGTATTAATAAGTAAATGGGGTCTTTTAGTTTAAATTTATTCATCTTTCGCCTTCATAAGCTTGCAAATACCTGATCAAGTCTCATTATCTAAGGCATCTAGATCAACTTATTTGAATAATGGAACTGTGGTGGCTAATAATAGAGAGTGGACTTTTCAGCTTCGAAGTCATGGTAATTCCTTTCATGTAGTTCCTTTATTTTCTAATTTTCTTTCCACATTCAGTTAAACAAAACCAAACAAACAAAAACCACAAAAAAAACACAAAACAAAAACCAAACCCAATCAAACAAAAACCCAAACAATATTTTCTTTAACTGTTAAGACAATACAGTGGGCTCTGTTCATGCTTCATTGACCAGTAAGCTTTTTTTTTTTCCTCCTGTGTCAGGTTTCCCAGGGGATAGGATAGAGTGTATTTTTTCAGATGATGTGTTGCTACAGAAAAGGTGATTGTCAGCAGTAGCCAAACTATTGAGTCCAATAGAAGGCTGACACAGCTTTTTCCTGCTTTGACTTAAACTTTCACTCTCTCTGTTTTTATTTTGTTTTTATGACCACATATTTTTTATTTGTGACACACCGCATGTGTGGTGTTGATGACTAGCAGAATATCATCAAGAGAGGGATCAAAATAGGGCTTCAAAATTATTCACTAGGATGTAGCATCAAAGACGACTTGCATCCAATAATATTTTAACATGTACAAAATAATAATCTGAATCATGTAGATTTACAAGTCACCTCCTCATTTCCTTTGACAGAGGAAAAACCAGACTCTCTGGATCCCTGTAGAACCATAATGGTCAGAGTTAGAAGATTTATTCTGTTAGATCTGAAGATATCTGCCCCTGTAACAGAGCATTTAAGATCTATCCACCACATCCACCTCTGCTTCACAACTGACTGTTGCACAAGGATTATTAATCTGCTAACACAATTTGCATCTCTGAGGGCTCTGCTGATTCTTGACTATCTGACTGCACTGAACGTTGCCTGCTGGGATTCTACATGGCACCCTCTGTGAATTGCAGCAACAGTCATCCCTGGTGACTGGGTCTTTTTCTTACATTATAGAGGTGCTGGAAACCTGCTTCGCCCTGACTCCTAACCCCTTCTCCCTGCAGAAAAGTTCCTTTTCAGTCATTCCTAGAGCTATGACTTAATCTCATTCCTCCAACTTCAGGAACACAATGGGATAGCTCAAAACTTACATCTTCCGACTTGTCCCAATCGTTTTATGCTCCTTCTGGGAAGAGTTAATCATGGTTTGGGTCATCTGAGGATGGCCCTTTCTCTGTTCTGCACCTATGCCAACTTTGGCTGGCCAGGAGGGCAGTTCTGCTAGCGTGCAATGACAGAAATGGCGTGAATAGGAACTGCCTGGCAGACACTATTCTTTCACAGGTTGAAAGAAAAATGTGTAGAACAAGTGTTATTTGGAAGTGAAATATAATCTTTTTGAGTCAGTACTAAACTGCCACTTGTTTCTCTTGTATGAAAAGTTTATATCGCTTGCCACTTATAAAATCTCTTAGAATTCTGGCAAATAAGAAAGGATGTACTTGGTGGTCACATAATTCCTATTCAAAATTTTGCTGTGCCATTATTAGCAATCTTATTTACTATAGTGTCATGCCTATCTTTTTTTTTTTATTGCTTCAAGAGATTATAGTGCAAATACTTTAACAGTGAAATGCATGTGAATAATCCTGACTTGTAATCTTACTCCATGCTCTTTAAAATAAAAGTGAACGGGAAGTTTTCAGGTGCTTGCATAACATAGTGTTAATATGTACACATTTGCATCTATTTTATTATTTTTAATTTCTGTTTTGCCCACAGACAGCCTTTTGATTGATTACCAGTTTACCTTCAGCTTATTACAAGAAGATGATCGCCATCACACTGCCATAAACTTTATAGCAAATCCGGAACAGGTAAGAAAATCTTATTAACTTTAGACAAGTTTTGGAGCATCATGATTAAGATTTCCATTGTATTTGACCACGATTAAAGGTTTCCCAAGTGCTTATAAGCTATTAGAGAGATTTCAAATCTTTTTGAGGACTGAAAATTATTCCAGTGCATTCATTGAAAAGAACTGTCTAAATGGTAGATGTACTTCAGATCAGCTAACATTCAAAAATTATCAGCTGGTTTATTTTATTGTTGCTCCCATGAATAACAAGTTTTAGTATCTTCCTGAGATGAATTAAAGGAGTATACCCTTCAGTTAAGAAATTTTTGTTAGCAGATGAGAAAAGTATTGTTTGGATTGTAATGAAAATGTAGCTATTTGCCATATAGTTTTTCTTTAGTTTTATAAAGAAAATGACTTCATTATTTTTATCACAATCTGAAAAGGTAACTGGTGTAGTTATATGCTGACTTGTATCCTGTTCTTACTGAAGCAAAAGAGAGGATTGCCTTTGGCTCTGAATTATTACCATTTCTATTTATGTTTAAAATGAAAAATGTGAGATTATTAAAAGGCTATATTCAGTTATGTGCAATAGAGTTATATTCAATACATTCGGATATATTTTTGTTAACTTCAATATATTTTCTTTTTTTATGTAGTCAAATAAAAATTTGGATATATCAATTAATGCATCAAACAACTTCAACCTCAATATTACATGGTCTATTGGTTCTACAGGTGAGGGTGAATTTTGGTATGATGACTTTTTCCCATATGATTTCATGATCCTTTAAGCTATTTTAACCTGATTGTCTCTTTGTTGCTAATTTTGATAATAAAACTTTACCAAATGTGTTCTTTTGCCATTATCATTATGCCATTATTAATTATATTATTTAAACCTCAGATGATAATTTGCAATCTGAACAAAGCTTCATTAATATGTTAACTTTCTCTCCTATTCAATTAAAATTACTTTGGTAGGAAAAGCTTGTAGTCTATTTAAATTTTTAAAATGATAGTGTTATGAAATGCTGTGATTTTAATTAAGATAAATTGCTTCCTTAACTACTGCAGAGACTGAGATTTTATTTCTTTGTTTCAGTGTTGAAGCTAAAAATTTAATTATTAACCTTAACATTGATATCAAACAATAAAGTTCTTCTGTGTATGCTGATAAAAGGAGCTGCTTATCTATTTTTCTCCAACTTTGAACCCCATTACTTTTCTTTGTTTTGAGAAGAAGGAAGAAAAGCTTTATTTAGACAGTTTCTCTGAGTTGGTTCTATTGACTTTCTGAAAACACATCCAAGGAGAAGCATGATGCTTAAAATGAAATCGTACTAAAATTAAAAAATAAAAATCTTTGTAAAGAAGGTTCAGAGTTTGTCTTACATAAACTCATAAATCATTTCATCAATGTAATTCTAAAGTATTTTAACATACCATAGTTAGTAAATTCTATTTATTCCTTTATTTTAACTTAGCACAGTCACTCATGTATTTGCAAAAAAGGATACATGTTTATTAGTAGGTGTATTATTAAAGCTTTCGTGAACAATTTAAACTCTACAGCAGTAATGTAAGATGTAGTCAAATTCACTTACAAGCTGTATTAATCTATGATTTTTTCACTGAATATGCTGTCCTCTAGTAATTTACATTCAAATTATCTGTTTAGCTGACAATAAGAATTTTCTTCTAAAATTCACATAACTTTTATGATTCATTCATGATCTTTTGAAACCAGTGTAAGAGTTTCTGTGAATTCTCCACATGTATATGAAATATACCTGATGTGCCATGTAAACCGTGATAACGGGTTATTAAAGTTGTAGAATGAAGACACTAAAAGTAATTCAAGAATCTAAGTTTCTTGTGCAAATTTATTTTGGTACCTTTAATGATGTTTAGTAGTTGTTATAAATACGTATATCTACATATGGGTTTTTTTTAGCTGGAACAATATCTGGAGAAGAGATTCCTGTTGTTTCTAAGGCTAATATTAAGGAATACAGAGATAGCTTTTCCTGTGAAAAATTTAACTTTCGGAGCAACCCAAACATCACTTTCTATGTCTATGTCAGCAATTTCTCCTGGCCAATCAAAATACAGGTTAGTATGACTGTTTGGTGCTTATAGAGATGTTGACATCTTAGCTTTACATTGAATTTCATCTTTTCACTCATACAGAAAGTATCCAAAAAGCATTATTTCCATGCTGTATTTTCTTTGTATGGGAATTACATTACGATGCTTGTACTTTCAATAGTGAATCAGACTTCAGACTCTCATTTTAGAATCTGAAGTTAAAATTATTGACCATAAATTTTATTTGTAATATCTCTTATGCATTTAGATGTATACACAAAAGACGGTATGCAAGCATGTATGTACCTAGATATTTGTGTGTAATCTTTCATTAATCATGAGCTTTCTTAGCCTCTGATTTTCGTAAGGGTTGAATGTTTATATTATATTGGAATATTAAAACTATCAGTTAACACTAAGTGTATTTGGTTAGAATTTATTTTCATCCTTGACTTCATTGGAATCAATTTCACTGAGTATTTTCTGTACTAGTGAGGTACTGTGCAGTGGCAGATTCAAAAAAAATCAATGCAATGACTGTTGGTTTGGGTTTTTTTTCCCCCCAGAACTTTCAGCAATATTTATAGTTACCATTTCTATAGCTGTGTTTGTAAAACCTGTGTCTCCTGCACCAATCAAGGAGCTCTTTATATGGATGACCAGCTTTTGGCTATAGCTCCCTTATGGAATTAACTCTTAAAAATTAAATTGTTAAAATGATAATAAAATTTCATAATTCCTAGCGATTTGCTCAGGAAACCAGAACAAGCTCAAAATACTTGCCAGTTAACCATAATTACAAATACTCTACAGATTTCCATTTTGGTGGAACCTCCTTCCCTTGCCCCTGTTTTTGTAAAATACGGAGCC
>VFFE01007183.1:606877-647110 GCA_008921705.1 Burhinus oedicnemus
ATGTGATAGTCACCTGTTGAGGGGCCTCCTGGATTAAAGCACTCATCTTCTAAGTAAACTGGCAGAGAAATATTATTCCTGTGTGGTGTTAAGTGAACCTAGACTTTTCTTAATCATACATGAATGTTAACTATTAATGTGTTACACAGTGTTGAAGGATGAACTTGTGCAACTTATATAGCAGTGCATGCATGAATTTTTATATAAAAAAAAAAAACAACCAAACCCTTGAAGGTTAACTGCTTTCTTTTACTCTTCATATTAGGAGTATTTTTTTCACTCGCTGATCCCACTTTCTAAGGATAGAAAAAATTCAATTGCCAAATAGCCTTCCTAAACAAACCTCTGAAGCAATTTAAGCTGTAAATGCATTACACACTCCTTTCACCTTTAAGATTGGAAGATGCCTATAGCATCATTGTAAGACAAATGTTATTAGGGTGATGTATTCCTAAGATGTGCTACTCTTTGTCAGATGTCGGCAGATCGCAGCTCCTTCTTGTGCTGTTTCCACTGCAGCATAACACCTTAACGGCAACATGTTTTAATGCTTGATGAAGGGAATCCCTAATCATTGGTTACATCCCTTCTTTCTTTTTTTTTTAATCAGCCTTTTCCTTATCTGCCACAGGTGCGCAGATTTTTTTGTGTATATTTTTGAGGCACATTGAAATTCATCAGCCTAGACAGTTCTGTCTTAGGGATGATTGTGCTTGAGTATTGCATTCCTTTTCTGTCCTACTCATTTTTCGTAAAAAAACTTCTTCCATTTAGAAATGAAGTCACTCCAATTTTATGCAGTGGAAAAGGAATGCTAAGGTCCAATTACAGAAACTGTTTCAGGATGTTAATATTGTCCTCTGTATTTGCCTTCCTAAATCAACAAGATTATTATTTAGCTCTCAACTTTTTTATGCTGTGATTTGTTCTTTTCCAAGGAAAAACCTGAAGTTCACATTACCCATATAGATTTCTTATGTTTGGTGCTCTAGCGGTAGAGATGATCTTCAAATGATAAATGGAGTAGGGAGCTTTTCAGAGAAAACAAGTTTAGTTTTACATGTTAACTTTACGATTCTGTATATAATAGAAATTTAAAAAGTACATGAGCCTTCCTATGACTTAGGGTTAAGAGAGGGGAAGTCATGGTTCATCTGTATGCAGAGGCTGAAGGCTTCAAGGCCAGTACTGAATAGGCTCACAGTTCTAATATTTACGATCTTCTATGTCTACGTCTCTTCGCATATCAGATTTCACCTTCACAGTATGCAAAAGTGGTTGATAACAGTCTATTACTGTATTAGAGAGCATCCATCTAAAGGATGTTAATTCTTACAGAAATGGTGTTACTGTTATACTGACGAAAGGACTCTTCGGGAGAGTCAAGATACTGATGATGGATTTGAGTTCTGGTTTGGAATGGGGAACTCTTCTAGATGGTCTCTTAATTAATTTTCGAATGGTCTAGAAAGTAGTTTCCTGAATTAGCCACGTTTGGATTTCTGTGGTGATTAGAGTTATCTCTGTGTTCTAGTGCAGGGCTTTGGGTGTCACGGAAGCTGTCCTATGCATAAGTGGTCTTAGACACCGAGCTATTTGCACTGTAGTCCTTTCCACTAATGCAGTCATGCTGGCACTGGAGCTAAGATTACTTGTGTCTTTCATTGGGAAGGTTTGAGTGTTGGTGTTGGAGTTACTGCTCTTACCATTTCATTTTCTGTAGGAGAAGGAACAGAACTTCTCATTATACAAGACACTTAGTTTCATTCTTCTGTCAAAAGTCACCTATATTAGCTCTATGTTTGCATTCAATTCTTGTCAACATTTCATGACTACAAGGAAAAACTACATCCCAGTAGGTGATTGTTTATTTGGATCAATGGCTCCCAGTTGCTTCCTCAGGTACTTTTATACATATTACCTATTCAGCAAGCTTGGAGTTTTTTTCCGAAATCTTAATAAATCCCTGGTGATTCTAACACAAAATGTCCTCCTTTGAAATATGATTTCGTGACTTTGAAAAAAGGATCTGTGACGGTTGTGTCCATACAACAATTTCCTGAAGATGTGCTGGTCTGCGCTAACTCTTCACCAGCAACTACCCAGTGACCCATTTTATATTTGTTGCTGGTGAGCCTAATGTCCTCAGAATACAAGTTCCTCAGCACCACATAGCAGTGAATTACTTGCCAGCCCTAGAAATCATGTAGGAAATTTTCAGTTTCAGATTAAGTCCCACTCTCTTTATAAAAAATGTACTCTAGGTTCCCATTAGTCAGCGCCCTTCTTCTGTCCGTAATGACCACGGGCACACAGCTGGGTGCTCAGACGGTAAGAGAGCTCTGCAGCCCTCAGGGGAAAATGCTGCATTTAAATTTCCTGGTGCTAAAAGCATTTTATTTAGCTATAAGATCTCTTCTTCCTTGACATCAAAGGAGAAGCAGAAATGTGACATAGTTGCATAAGGGGTCATTAGAAAGATGGTGATACAGGACACCTTCAGCTTAGAGCTGTTTCCACAAATAGACCTGTTAGCGGGTGTAACGTGGACAGCTACCAGTTTTTCTCAGAAGTATGTAGTAGTTTCATGCTGGCACACAAATGTTGGATATTTTCCTGTTGAATTATTGGAAGAGTTTATACCACACTTTTTCTTCTTGTCCTGTAATGCAGAGTTGACTGGAAGGTAAGGATGAATACAGACCCTTAAGCTTAGCTGTTCCAGACTTTCGCAGGCCACAGTAGTTTTTGCATTTTTCCAGAGAATTCTGTGTTAAGTATCTTTGTTATTAGAGGGTTCAAGTATCCAGGTAATAGGACATGATTTATCCTCCAGACTTACCATCCCTATGTTTGAGTGTTTGATGGTCCTAACCCTTCAGGTGTACCGTGTCTTATATATCTGGTAAATAGGACTCCATGAGAAAATGCTGTTGTTTTAAATAGGCTAGATTTCTGAACAGAATATGTGGCAAAGCCCCATAACTTGTTTCTGCTCATTTTTATTTTATTTTGAGAGTAGATGTAATTCAGACTCCACTGGTAATGGAATTTGAAGGCTGTAACGTTTATTGAAAAGCAGTAACTCAGACTGTAGCCAGCACGTCAAATAATGGTCAGTGGTCCCTGAAGTAGTAAGCAGTCATAAAGCTTGGGCTTCTGACAGCTATGCAAATATTAATAACAGCAGTAACAACATGTTCTTCGGTCTCAGGAAACTAATTTTATGGCAAGGGATTTTTGTCATTGAAACTGGTTACAAATGTCTGTCTTTTTCTTTTTTTTTTTTTTTTTTTTTTATCAGTTTCTCCCATATTCTGAAAAGTAGGAAGTGCATATGAAAAAACCAAATACCCTTAAAATACTGTCCTGGCTCTCCAGTTGATGACTCTGTCCCTAAGGACAGCAATAGCATTCCTGCTTCCGGATCAGCTGATTTCATGCACCTATAGCTCCTTATAACTATCAAACTTGTAAGTCTGGTCTCAACTTGTGCCTGAGCAGCAAAATTTTCTACCAGTTTTAAAGCCGTATCTGGAGATAATAATAACTCTTCTACTAGTTATTTCCTTTCCTCCCTAAAGTGTAAATGAAAGATTCACAAGTGTCTGAATTTTAATTGGGAGGGTCAGTTTAAATTATAAGGTTCAACCTCAGCAGCAAAGCACTGCCTGGCAAAATTAGGTTTGTATTTAATGAAAAAAAAAATCTTGTTATTCATTTTTGATCATAGACTAGTTAATCCCTTACATGTTTCCATAGCACAGAACAATTATTGTTACAGCAAAGTTAGACATGATGTTAGATGTAGAATGCCCAAATGTGTTGGGAAGAAGGAATTTAGTTATTCTTCAACAAGCCTACTGCAAGCTTTAGTAGCATCTTGTTGGGTTTGGGGGTTTTTTTCGTTTTTTACACTGTTGTTTCTGAGGAAAACTCTCTTTGGCACCCTGTATTAGTTTCTGTGCCAGAACAGAATAATGAATTATGGTGAAGATTTACGTTTTATTTGTATGTAGCACAACAAATAATCAAAACTACTTCATATATAAATTTTCAAGGGATTATATTTTTTTTAGAGGGGAAACTAGTATTCTTTCAGCTTACTGGCTCCTGTTCCAGAATTGATTTTCTTTCCCCTGTTAACAGCCTGCCTGTAGCAACTGAAGAAGGAGTGTAATGTAAATCAAGAAGCATATCTACCCTTGTAATAAAATTTATTGTGTAGCATAATTTATTTCGGCTTTTTTTTGTTTTGGAGTTCATTTTGAATTTTTAACATTCACGAATGACTTACACTGTTGTAAAAGCTCTAAGAAGTAAATCTTGTCAGTCGCTGCCATTAGAAGTTATAACAGGACCTCAAACCTAATTACTAAATTAACAAATAAAGATTAGAGCCTTCTGGTTTTTAAGACCTTTCCGAATTTTGCAAAGGTCACAATTCTGGAATTTTTGCTTGGGAAGTGTGTATTTATCCACCTGTAGCTGTGCTTGTAGAGAACCTCCTCCTGTCAGTGATTGCATACCTAAATCTAATCTCTGTGTTTTATGGTGAACGATTCAATTTCTAAGTGCCTTAATGGTTTTCATAGGGGCTGCCGAGTAACTGCATATAGCTATGTGTGAAGACACTATAATTCTTGAAACACTAAACAAGTATGGATGATGAAGTGGATACATTAGGTTTCAAAATGACTTTGATGTTTTCTTACAATAGATCTAAAATCCCTCTTAAAAAGAGGTTTGAAGGTAGTATGCCAAGAACAAAAACCTGGGAAATCCACCAAACCACCATTTAGTTACAATTCTGCAAGGAGCAGGAAATTCTTTTGGAACAGGAAAAAAGAAAAAACAAACAAACGAACAAACAAACAAAAACAAAACAAACAAAAAAACTACAAACAAAAAAACCAAAAAAAACCCCAAACCAACAAACAAAAAAACCCAAAAAACCAAACAAAAAAACACCACCAGGAAAAGAAGGCATCTAGCACTACAGGGTGGGTTAGTTTATAGATGACTGAGGTATAACCTAAAATGTAAATACATGCTTAGCTTCAGTTTTCAGTAGGGATGATGATACTGATCATAGTGTAAAGTCAGTAACATACAGTGGTTTGGAAAAGATTTTGAAGGAATGTTTTAGTATAGTATTTAGTATTTTTTCAGGCTTTATGTGTTGACTGTAGGCATTAATTTAAACAGTAAGGGAATTAGCTGATGATTGTAAAGTAGGAGAATGTAGATCTAAAGAAACAGATTTCGGTAACAGATCACGTGGCTGCTCATGATACATTTGCACTTCAATATTCTGCCAAAATGGCTCATCTAATTAGCTTTCTGGGCATGGCAGACAGAGTTTGACAGGAAAGTCTGGAGATTCACATTTATATCTTCAAAGGATTGTTTCTTATATCTGATTAAAATACATGAAAACATGTTTTCATTGTTTCTCAACTCAATGTAAATAGAGTGTTTGCTCTAGAGTTATTTTTTAGAAAAAACAACTCCGCTAAATGAAGGAATTAAAAATTATTTTAAAAATGAAATCAGTGAGACAGCAGTGTGGAGGTAAAGATTCATTTCTTTCAGTACTAGATTCTAAACCTAAACTTCATTCTGTTCTTCAACACATTAAATACAATTATTAAAAATTCTGTGTCATAGTTGCATTATTACAGGTATAGCTGTTACACATGTAATTATTGCATTATATAAAGTAGTTGAAAATTACTACCCAAATGTGGACTGTTAGAGTAATTATGGTTACCTTTTTTCTTTCTGAGGTAATCAAATATAACACCAGAAACCTAGTGGTTCTTGTCTTGGAAAACTGACTGTCTATAATATCTGTAATTTATTTCCTTGTAGTTGCAAGGCCAGTTGTGTGGAGAATCATAAGACTGTATAATATTTCCAAAAAACTTAATCTGTCCAAATCCAATACAGCATTTTCCAAAATGCCTCCCATGAATCCTGAAGTATTGCTAAAATGAGGAGCTGTTTTCTGATGATTAGATTATACCTTTTTTCTTTAACAAATAATGATAGAGCTGTTAACGTTTGTCTTAAAATTTACCGGACCAAGGCTGCCAACCATATTGTGCCAACTTCTACACCCTCTAATAAATGTAACTGTTAATTTCACTACTCTCCCTGGTACATTTCTTTTTCCAATCACCTTTGAAGAGGTTTAATATGAGCCACCAGAATATCTGTAAATATTTAACATAGTCGGAAAGCAGAAGCACTGTTAATAGTTCAGCTGATGATTTAAGTGAACCAAAACACCTAATTAAGAGATAATTAGTCCTCAATGATGCATAGTTTTAATTGGTGTGTAATTTGAATGTCTGAGATAAGAACTCCTGTAACTGATGTGCCAATTGTATAGGGTTTTCTTTTCCAGACAGACCAAGGCACCATCTACTGGTAGCTGTAGAACACAATAGAGATGTATAGATATGGTATTTGCTAATAAAAATTATCTCCCTGTGATGTTTAGCAAGTAGATATTGAGATTTTTTTCTGTACTTTCCATTTCCCTTATCTACTTAATTAAGTAAATTGTAGTTAGAACACTTAGAATGAAACAGAAAATACTGCTCAAAGATAGCTTTTATTTGTTCCGGACATTTGATTAGCTATAGGAAAATAAATCAATTATTCATCTTGGGATTTGAGGAGGGAACATATGACAGGGTATAGAAACCTGGTTTTTTAATAATAAAAATACCCCTTCAAAGATTAAGATTCTCCCTGAAGAAAACATCCATGCCTTGTTGAACCGCAGAAGCCTATAAAGGTCACACACAGTGGCTCCCACACAGTCAGAATAATTTGAAGGTAAATGTTTGGCTCATAGGGAATCAGAATGGAAATAAGAAGATAATGGTAGGGAATAGATATTTTCATCCTATTTATTATGACTGTCCATTCTAGAAACCTTAGTTACCCTCTCTAACCAGGATTTTGTAGATAAATGTGAACAATGTGCAGGATTTCTGTTTCTCGTACTTCTGTTCAAATTTGGATTTGTGCCAAACTCAACCAAATCCATGTTTTTCAACATTTCTTAATAAACAAAATGTCAGTGGCCCAAAATCAGCTTAACAATTCCAACATAATGTGTTTGTGAAGTAGGCTTGTTGAGAATCCCACATCTGCTGAATGGTCATGACAATCTTGTCAGCCTCACCACCAACATGGTCATGGTCCTGACACTGACAGGAATTTCAAGTCAGAGCAGCTTTTGGGTTTCCTAAGGTCTTCTGGTTACAGGTGTTTTTGCTGATCCTGATCAGGCTGCTCTGAACTGTTACTCAGAGCTACAGGGTACCTGGACTAACTGGATCCCCTGTCTAAAAGCACAAATCAGAGCTCGTTTACATCATGGGATTGTCCTTCAGCAGCAGCACCTGGTCATTTGTCCCATGAATTGGAGGCTCCAAATCTGACCTCCAAGCACTGAACCAACAAGGTATGTCATGGTGAACTGTCTGTGAGCCAGCGACCCTGGAAACAGTAGTTTCCAGCTTTAGGTAAACCTGACAGCGATGACTGGAAGTATAGCTCTGGGATTTTGTTTAGGACTTCAGAGCTTAATTCCTTGAGCTAGAAATTGTAGGAGTGCTTACAGTTGAGTTTGCAGAGCTCTCTAACTCCCGGCTTTCCAAAAGCAACGAAGCTTCAAAAGTTGAGGCTGTTTATCTGCAGGAACATTCTCACGAGTGAGCTAAGATGCCATCTTGCACCCTTAGCACAAGGAGTACTGCCTTAAATTAAGCAGATATTAATGCTTAAGAATGATTATTTTAGTGAAGCAGTATTTTTGACAACACTCTAATGTGTAGGAGTTATTGCAGTGACAGATGCAAGGAGTTAAACTGTACATTTTACTAGAAGACAGTCCTTGAGAATGGAAAATATTGATCTTTGCGACCTCTTCTAAGGTATTTTTGTTGTGATATTTCGTGTAGACCTCTATTTTTTTGCGCAGCTAGGTATTAATCTTTTAACTCTATGGCCAATGGATTAATTTCTATGATGAAATAACAAAATGAAAATATTAGAGCCATTCTGTGGTTCCTCATGGATTAACTGATGCTTAAATGGTTTGAGCTGAGCTAACCAATGTGAAGATGGGAGGAGGTCAGTCCACAAATGTCATTCCTGAGAAACTCAGAAAAAATAGCACAAAGTTGGGCAGAATCACAAGCTCTTTGTTTAGCAAGAAGACCAGCTCAGACCTGCAAACTTGACTGTTAAATGCGCAGATATAGGGGAGCTACTGTGCTCTTTTTTAAATTATAGTGTGAATGCTCTCTTCTTTAGTCTATGCAAAATACTAGGGCTGTGATTCTGTTTGTTTTCATTATGAAATGTTGATCATTAGTTTTTATTTTGAAATGCTTTAAGGAGCTTTAAATTGTGGTAATGATGTAATTTTAAAAAATCTTGAATTCTTTATTATCAGGAAGCTAACTGCATATACTTTGAAGAAACAGAAAAAAAAACCTGCAAAACTGCTTGGTCTGTATTAGACAAACATATTCTGTGCCTTCAGGGAGGCAGTATGACCAACTATCAGACATAGATAGCCAGATAGGTGTATTAAACAAGAGGATGGAGAGCTTGCAGGTCATCTGCTTTTTTTAAAATCTAGCTGTAAGTACATTAGATATTTGTTGTTACTTTTTCATGTAAGCACTTGATTTCATTGCTACCTTGGTGTTATGTCTCATAGATGATAAATCCAGAAGGGGCTGCTGTAATCATATAATCTGAAATGAGACATAAACTAAAGCATAGGCTTTCACAAATTAATTGCTGTTTGAACTAGACAGTATATTTCCAAAAAAAATCCAGTCTTGGCTTAAGAATTTCTAGAAATGGGACACGCACTAGACTCCTACTAAATAGTTCTGACTGTTAATTATTGTCACTGATTAAAAACATTGGATTCATGGTAAGTGTAGCTTTCCACAGGCTAGTCTTGAAATACAGTTTTTTGCTAGAAAGAAGAGCTTCCTCCTATAAAGGATGCGCTGTTGTAAATACTTATCAGGTACTCCATCACCTTTTCTTCAGTTTTTCTCCAGTCTTACTGTCAATCTTGTGGCTTTCCTCTGAGCCCTCCAGCATTTCAGTATCCCTTGGGAATTACAGATGCCAGAACTGCATATGCTTTTCCAAGCGTGATTACATCTGTTTCAGATACAGAGTTAATGATGTGCTTGAGGGGGCAGAGAAAGGGTGCTTTTCAGCAGCTCCCCCATGGGCCACGCTGTGCTGATGAAGGAAGCAGAGCAACCTTAGCACCACCTTTCCTGCTCTTTCTTCTTGTGACTCCAACCCAGCCTCTTCCTAATGTTCAATATTTTCTTCTATACACCCAGGGCTACCATAGCCCTTTCATGACAGCACTGGGAATTTATTGATTATCTACCATAATCCCAAATGTTTTTCAGTGTCACTGAGTCCAGAATCATCTTTGAGAATGATCTTCATTCTTTGGTTCCACATTTATGCTATCAAAGGCAGTTCTTACTACTTTTACCTTCCCCTTATCCTCCTGTACAAATGGCTTGGTAAAAGCAACCTATTATTTTCACTTCCTTCCCTCAGAATGCCAAATAAAAATATATTAATAATGATATTTTTTTCTTGCCAGTTATTGACAAAAGCTTTAAATAATACTAGAAAACAAAGGTCCAAGGATCTCACTGTGCCTTGCATTAGAAACACATTTGTACAAATGAGAATCTCTTTGCAATTCATTTCACGTTAGTTAAAGTTTAATACATGCCATGTCGAATTTATATTATTCTCATTTCTCAAAGCGATGCTTTTGCTAGCAGGATTACTACAATCTCTTTGTATGTATAAATAGGAAAATATCCAGAAGGAGCAGGAGTTCTGTTACTTGTATTGTATGGCTATGTATGTTGATAGGAATGGGTAAGGAGATGGTCTACGTAGGCATGAATTGGAGAGTAGAGATCTTCTGTGAAAACATGTAAGAACTGCTGGCTATAGAATACTTGTTTTGAACGCATATTCTTAAAGTTGATAAAATGAATTTTTAGACCAATATGCTTTACAAATTTTGCTATTCTATTCCTACATTATTATTTATCTTACTTTAACTTTATTTGTAGTTTTAGTCTTTCATTCTGTTAGCCCTTGATGAACATACCTTGCACAAAACTGGGGGAAGGCAAATCTTCTGCCTTTCTTTCCTTCCTTTTTTCTTCTTGTTTCGTGATGTCCTCATTTTACTTTCTTGTCTTTTCCTTTTATTATTATTCTTTAGAGTGACAAGAAAAATACACAAGACTGACATTGTTACAGATTGCAGTCTTGTTAAAATTGCCATATTAACTAGCAGTCCAGGTAGTGAAAAACCATTCAAGCTGTCAGATACTCTCAAATGAGTGAAATAAAAGCTGTTTGTATGTATATAGAATCATCATTACTGCTCTGTCTCATAATGCCATCTTTGTGCAGGCTTTGAATTGTTTTCATTTAAGGTAATTTTATTTTTGTTTTATTCCCAGTGGTAGTGTCTGAGAAATTCTCTGTTCTGTACATATGAGAGTTTTACAGAAATGACTAATTTTCAGTCATAACAAAGTTTTTACATTAATTATCTCTAGCTGAAGTATTTCGTATTGGGTTTCTTCATCAAATGAATATAGATATGGCACAAAATTCACTTGTTGTGGATACAGAAGTTCTGAGTCTGGTAAATACAGTTTATGGCAGAAGAACCTCTGGAGGTCCCTATTCCAAACCCCAGCTAAGAGCAAGGCCAACTTCAAAGTTAGATCTGACTGCTCAGATCCTTGTCCAGTCAATTTTTTTCCTTGTATCTCATGTTGCGCTTTATGTCCGTTGTATCTGATCCTCTTTCTGTGCATTTCTGAGAAGACTCTGACTCTATTTTCTCTGCAGCCCACCCATTGGGTCATTTGAGACAGTGATAAGATCCCTTCTTTGCCCTGTCCTTAAGACATTCAAAGTTAAGGACTTATTACTATGTGGCAAACTATGAGCTCATTGAATTTACAGAAGATGTTAAGATCAATCCCAGGAATTCAGTGCAATTCAGTGCATTCTCCTTGAAAGTCCTTCCAGCCCCAAGGATTTAAAAATAATTAAAGTGGTTATAAATCTTGAGGTCATTATTTAAAATAATAACTTGTATAATATAAATAGAAGATAGTTTATTTTGGTATTTATCCAGCTGTTAGGCCTGTTGAGCTCCGTAATTATACCTGCCTTCTTGAAGAAAAAAATGTTACTTAAATGGCGTTGGGATAGTCTCCTGAGACAGAAAGATATGTGGCTTTTGTAGACACTAATTCTAATCATCATAACAATAAAATATTTGAATAGTATTTTCTAAGGGAAACGTAGTTTTAAATTTTATCCTGTCAGATCTTAATTTTTCCCTTAATTTTTGGAGTTGCTGTCCCAGCGAGTGTCTTCTTTCAAGACCATAAGTTGCTTATTATGCCCACATAGGTGAATTAACATGGAATGCTAGAAAGTGATATGATCAGATGTTTCTCTCCAAAAACCACCTGAGAAACTTGTAACTCTTACTGTGGAGGGGACTTCATACTGCTTGTAATTGCAAGCTGAGTCCCTCATACAGACCGTAACATACAAAGTGCCTTTTCAGTTTAATCTTACTTTTCAGCTGATATCTGTCCTATATAGCATAATCATTATCCTTACTAAAATCTGTGGGTTTTTTTCTCCTTTCTGGCATATTGTTATTTAAATATACATTCCTATATTGAAAATTTGACGGTGCTTGTGTGTACATGCTAGAGATTGGAAAGAACAAGGATGAAGCGCATCTCTTCAGTAACGGCAAGAACGAACAGGGGGAAATAGTGTAAAGCAGCATTTGAACTGAAATATAAGGGTTATTGTTACTGTTACACTTTGCAGAGTTGGTGGTGGGATGTCAGTGGAGAAGTATTCACAACATGCCTATTCAAAAGGTTTAAAAAGAACTTTTTGGCTCTGCTGTCTCACTGGTGATGTATTCTTGCAGCGCTCATTAACATGAGCCTGGTATAACTGTATCGCTGCGTCCATGCCAAAGTGAAGGCACACAGTGGCATTCTCCGAAGTGCTTATATCGGCTCTTCAGTGAGAATATAAAAAAAGATGTGTATTCTGCCCTAAATAACAGGTATATTAGCACTCGTATGGTTAAGTCCTATGTGCTTAAGTAAGAATAGATTTTTTTTTTCTTAGCTGTTACCTTCTCTTTAGGCATTAGAAAAGGTGAAAAGCTGTTTCGTTCACATCACACCTTTATTAACTACTGTAAGCTGGTAATGCTTTTTTTGTAAAATGATTGCACTGATTTTTTTTTTTTTCCCTAAACTAATAGCACTTCATTTATATTCTATAGGCATTAACCACAGCTTAATTTGTTTTGAAAATCCGTTTTAAAGCTCTATTCATCTGTGGTAAGGCTAGTGGTGGTAAAAAATCAATTGCAGCTGTATTATTTGCAAAGAAATCAATTCACTTCTCCATTCTAACTAAAAGAGGCATCCTGAGGAGCTGGAAAAATTACAGTAATCTGATATGCTTGATCTTGTCTTTGTTTCATCGTAAAGACCGATACTCATCTCTTTACGTCCACCTCCTTTGAATTTTGTTTAGAGTTCATAAATAAAGGTTACTTGAAAACGTCTTGAACAGGGATATAATCACCCTGTTCTTTTGACAATATTTTGTCTTACTTTGTTGTATTTTGGCTTTTCTTATGAACTGGGCATATTTAAATGATGTATTCATCTTCTGTGTTAATTATTGTAACCTGAACAGCATCTCAAATTATGTGTTTAAATTAAGTTTGGAAGGGAAACGTACAGTAACTTTTCAGTCCTTGGTTTTCACACAAACTATTATTCTATCCAAGATTTGGTTCCATTATTAATCTTTTCATTAAAATAAATTTTACTTATTTTTTACTAACTGCCGATGTATATAGTAATATACAAAATGTGAAGGGCTACAGGTTTTATCTGCTGGGCTCCAAGTCTTGCAAATACACGCAGAACATTAAAGTGGCCTTCTGACATCTTAATAACATAGGCTTAGAGCCAGCAGGAACCTTTTCCATCATCTAGGTGATGTTACCTGATGTTGCAAGCAAACATTTTCATAAACTCATCCACCTGTTTTCAAAAGCAGATTTCCCCACTGTTGAACTTAAAATATTTTCACAAAGCTTCTTTATTTCCACAAATGTAATCATTCATTTTATACATATTTGTTACTGTGCAGCCATTTTCTATGACTTCAGTAGCTCTTCATTCTTCCTGGTGTTTACTCCTTTTGTGTATTTATATACAGCAATCATATTCCCTATCAGCCTTTGATTTACCTGGAAAAGCAAGCTCTATTCTTTGCCTTTGATAAGATTCATTTTCTGTTCTCCTCCTGGCCACCCTAATGGTTCTTCACCTTCAGTTTGAATCCATCTTTGCACAGAGTGACAGTGCGGTATACAGTTATTAGTCTGTCAAGACATCGTTTTGCAGTTAGAAGATTAAATTGCACAGTACCATTGTTATTGTTACAATTCGGTTACTGCATTAAGATGCCTCACATTCCATTTGTGTTTTTCTTCATGCTTGGCTGGTGTAGTTTGAGGAAGTTGTTTTAGTGGTGATTATTCTACACCTGTTGTAGTAGCCAAATGTAAAAGAGCCAGGACTTCTGATTTTTTTTTTTTAATTTTATTTAAAAAAAACAAAAAAAACCCAAAACCGTAAGAATTTAACATAAAATAATGAACTTGTCTCACTTGAGGTGAAAAGGTGGAATGATAGTCTAGTATGACAGAATTTAATCTTTCAAAGCAATCAGTGAATCCGTGTGCGTAATTGCAATGCATAGACTCCTTATCATGCTGATACCAATGCGAATTTATACTCTTGAATTTCCAAATACTCAATCTGATCATTAAATGGAGTTTCATCTGTGGGATGCTTTCACATAGTTTATCATTCACAGTGATAAGCTGCATGATACTATGATATTAAACCATCAGTTTCTGTTCAGGTCCGCTTATGTGCTCTCTCCATTAACATGAATACTGAGTTACTGGGGTTGCACTATGGATGACCTGCTTTGTGTGTGAATTTTTATTTTTATGGAATACCATACTGCTTAAATTCTTGCTCATATTTGTTAAACTGATTTTCATGATATTTAAACATTACCTTCATTTAATATTACCTTTGTTTAACCTCAGTCAGTATGGTGAAATCAAGCAAATTATGGAGGAAGAAATTTTTTTATCTTATTATTTTCAATTTAAATTGATGAATGTACAAGATACAGTAGTGACAACTTACTAACAATATGATAGCAGGTGTGCTAAGGTTAATTGTGTTCTCTGTCAGAAGAAAATAGTAAATGGTACATCATTGCAATAACATTTTTGAAGTTTGCAGAGGGAAAGAAATTCAATTTTTATTAATGACATAATATTAATAAGCTTTTTAAAGGCTTTTTAAGCTTACAATGCAACAAAAGCAAGTTGTTATTTAAATGATCATACCAAGTAATATTATACTTTTTAAATTCTGTTGCTAAGCTGACACTTCTTGTGTTAATATTGTTCAAACAGTAACTCAGGATACAAAGGAAACAAAATGAAAATTAATATAAAGACATAAAACACATTTAGTTACCTTGAAGAACAGCATTTTAAGTGAAACTTGTAAAGCAGTCCTTTTGCTCTACTCAGCTTTTTCTGGTTTTGACTTTAGAGTTCAGGGGATAGTAAAAATTGCAGAGAGGTCTAAAAAAATGACTTGAGGAAATACTGAAATGATTTCACTTGTTAATCTCATGAAGGGAAGATTTAAAGGGTGATACTACAGTCAAACAGCTAAAGATATCTGACTGATGATGGGGGAAGGAGGTGGAGAAAGAGGGCTAGAAGAAGAAATAGGCCTAAATATCATTAAGAGTTATTTAATTTGGACACGCTAAAAGGAAAGGTGGCAGAGGTAGTTTCTGAAATCTTTAAAATCAGAATTTTCAAAACGAAATTATATGACCATCTATCAAAACAGGTTTGATTCTCCTTTGGGGAAGCAGTTATATCCCATCTGCTGTACTTGCTGTGTTTTTATTATGTTTTCTGTGATAGAATTTTCTGTTTTCAATATTCCTTTTTTTTTTCCTTTTTGACGTGAATAATTTGTAACAACAAAAGTGAAGTGTCTCCATTGGTGTCATCTTAATAAAGGAATGAAATCATACTTCTCGTGATATGACAGGCAGGTGCCCTTCTACTCATTCTTAGGAACTGTAGGGGGAAAACAGTAGTGGGTATGAAGAGTGTTTACAGTTATCTCTGAAGTTGTTAAGAATTACCAATAATTCATAATTTTAAAAAAAAGTTTCATAGAACTAAGCAGTGATTATTAGAAAGCAGTTAATGGGGTTCAGAAAAGGAGGATTAAACTGGTCTGTTTCTCAGCTTTGCGGGTTTTGTGTGAATGTTTTAAAAACAAATGAAATTGGTCTTTTACCAATTGACTCTTCTTTCACTGCCAGTTTGTTGACACTTAGAGCCCTTTGCTCCACAACGAACGATAATACAATTGGTCTAGTACATACTCTTTAATTGAATTGACTGTTTTGCCCTGCTGCTCAGGGAATTGATAAATTGCTACAGCCTTCTGTTCTGAAAGTTGGTGGGTTTTCCTGTCTTTTGTTTTAGAAATACAAAGAAAGTATGAAAAAACAGCATTCAGAATTGGTTAGACATCACTGAATTTGTTTTGACTAATGATATCATTGCAGTCTTAGTTCTGTGAAATATTTTAGGAATTAATCAGTGTTTACTGTCATTTCTGTTACTGGTTTAATCATGTAAGTAAAATAAACTTTCGTATTCAATATGCCACTACTGGTAGAATAAAACTGAGTATTTTGAACTTTCAATAGCAAAGTTATTTCTTTGACCTGAAAACATTGTTAGGGAGAATGTTTTTCTTGACCTCATAAGGTGAACATTAATATTGTTTTTGTAAAAGGCAGTTGACCTGCAGACATGATTTGAATGAGTTTTTATTATTAAGCAGGTTAACTGAAGTTCCCAAAGTTATTATTTCATTAAGAAAATATGACCGGAAAAATTCTTTTGTCAGCCAAGTCAGTATTTATATTGATAATTGCTAGTGCCCTGCCCCCTTCTTCACAAATACATTTCCCACTTCTCAAATTCTGTAAGTCACAGATCATAGCTAAGTAGCATTTTTTAAGTCATCTAGTTGTTTGGATGCTCATTTTCTGGAGAGATTGGGGCATGTGGGTGCTATCGATTACCTTAGAAGTATCAGCCATTATTTATCTTTTATTTTATTTCCTATCCTTTTATGAATAGGTTCTTTCCAGTTATTATGAAGGAGTGGGGGCAATTAAAGGGGTTGCTTTGCCTGAAGACATACATTGGGGCAATAAGGGTGGATCCACATACTAGTCAAGCATAAGGAGGAGTAGGTCATTCTTAAGTGACAACCTTTTATTCTTGAAGCACATCAAAGAGGGGGCAGAGGAGAAGAGGAAAAAAATCTATGTAGTATCTACTTGAGAGGAATTGTTGCAGACGCTTCCTTTTTATCAGTTTCATGTCCTTTCCTTAAGTCATTCAGTTCTATGTTGTGGAGAGGTTACCCATTTATGCGCTCATACAATGGGACCACCATCATTTGCCTCATAGAATCACCATGTGAGTTTTGGAGAGCTCTGTGGGTTTGCCTGGCTTCTGCAGCTGAATCCATGGCTGGGTATATTGGGGGATTTAATGTCAGACTACAAAATCTACATACAAATCTATCTTTACATTTTTTTTTTAATATACTTTAATCCAATGTGTCAATAATTTGTCAGTTGTTAGTCAAAAACATGTCCCAGTCAACGTGAAAATATGATTTAGTAAGTGATGGAAAAAAGTCTTTTTTCAAAGAAGAGGAAGCTATGTTATGCTGCTGAAAATCACATTTCTGTTCTCAGTTTCTCCTGGTATTTTTTGTTTTGGTGGTGTGGGGTTTTTTCCCGCCTGTTTATAATGTCTGGGTAAGTACACTTTACTCTGTCCTTGTATGAAATAAACATGCTTTCAGCAAATATTAAAATGGATATTTGGTCTGAGGAAAAGCTTAAACTTACCTTATTTTACCCAAAAGAGACTACAGTTCTCACTAACAGAAAGAAAAGCGCATCATTATGCCATAGTTGGGAAGTTTGAGGGTGTGTTTGTCATGCTTTTTCACTTGGTTCGTTTTGTACGTTTTTCATGATTATAATTCATTTAGGAAATGCACTAAAAATGTGGTTTTATGCCTTCCATTTCAAACTGTGTAAAACACTCGTGACCTTAGCAGATGCAGTGTACTATGTATTTCCTGGAAGGGTGTCCATTTTAATTTTTTTGAATAGTTGTACTGCCCTTGTGCTTTTATGAGGCCCCAGACATTTTGGGGAATTAACTGCCAAATATCCCACTCCTACAAGAGATAATATTTGATTAACCTCTGACCAAAGATAACTGTGTCCATCAGTATATACAGAAGCTTAGTTAAACTATTTCTTTACAGTAAAGGTTCCAGGAGTCTGAGAAGATGCTCAGCAAATGGTTATTAATCAGATAAGCATAACTTTTTTTTTTTCCTTCTATCAGTGAAATAAAATAAATCATAGCCCAAAAATTAATCAAAATTGCTACTAGGATTTTAAGGCATGACTCCATTAACTTAATGTAGTTTGTATTACTCATGCAAGAGGTGAGTTTTCTGTTTATTTTTATAAGCTATATTAGTTCCTCAGAGGTTCTTCTCCTTTTTCTTCAAGTAATACTGAAACTCAGCTCTTGGTCAGTATGGCAAAATCAGATAAGTGTTCCATATGGTTTTACTTCAGTTCTGTGTATTTTATTAGTTAAGGGCACACTTTGGTCTAAACTGAGTATAAAAGGTTCTGGAGGATGCCAGACTATAGTAAATAATAATACATAGCATCTCTAGCTGTGATTGAGGAGCTGCTAGTTAATGGGTTATTTTCTGTGAGCCAAAACATTCCTTAGATATTCACCATGCTTATGTGTATGCTGAATTACCCTGGTCCAGGAGACATACTAGAAATATTTCCTATGTTGTTCTCATGAAGATGATCATCCATCTCTTATTAAAAGAGATTGGCCCGGATTTCATTCATCATGTAAAGAAGATTAAATCAATCTACTGAATATTATTCAGTCAAACAATGTGTGATATATTTTTAATTATCTCCCTGTTTTTATAGAGCTTAATCACAAAACTTTTTTTTTCTTTCTCCCCTATTACAACATTGAATTTTATGCCTGAAACAAGTAGTGTGGACGTTGCTTAATGTTTAATGCTGTTGAGACAGTCCTTGGGATTTTTTGTACTTATACCCCAAATAGTAATAAGTAGCATACAAGACAGATTGCTCTCCTTTAAAATAAGGCTTGGACATTTCCAGGTAGAAAAGTCATTAAAACTGTGAAGCAGCTCTCTGTTTTCAGAACCTGGTAGTCTGTGAGTGCGGGAGGACATTATGCCTTGAAAAGCTTTGCTGCACTGGGCTATTACTGTGCTCTGAGAAGATAAGAACCTTGCTGAAGGAGATTCAGAACTGTATGCTAGAACTCAAAAGTGAAACAAAAACTCATAATGAGGTTAGAGCTAAGAGGTTTCGAGAGGAGAATTGGAGTGGAGACTCCTTCAGGTCATACACTGAGATGACTTTTGTACTGAAGAAACTAATGGAAGTGAAGGAAAGACATGGAATACCAAAAAGTATTATTATGAGGATTGATATGAAGGATTATGATTTGGTTGACTGCAATTTTTTTTATTGAAATGTGTTAAAAAACAATTTCATTTTAAATATTAAACTATTTAATGGTGGAATTAAGTTTTTGAGATTAATAAAACTGCAGCTTTGAAGAAAGTGCTTGATAAGCTAAGGAGCCTGATGTTTCTACCAAGTATGACTTTCAAACAAAACATTCTTTATCTTATGTCCTTGCCTACATTGTTTTTCATCTATGTTGACAGTTTTGCTGCCTGACAGTGTAAACTGTTCCTCTGTTTCATCCTTCTTTCTCCTAGGATAGCTGATATGAAATGCATATAAAATACCTTGTGATGAGCCTTCAACTGGACCAAAATTCTTTGAGCTCAAGAACATAGATAATATAATGTTTTATATAATCGAGGGTGGTACATTAAAAAATGTAATTTAGGTTTTTAAGTCTAATTAAGGCTGTAGGGTTTTTTTTGTTTCCAGTTTTCCAAGTATAAAGATATTTGTTCCATTGAGTTCCATCTTGCAAAGTAGTCGGAATGATCTATTGGCACTTCATAGTCATTAAGGAAATTTTCAAAGTGAAGTTTAACCAATTTAAATTCTATGTTCTAATTCCAGATTTCTGTAATAATATGATCCCATATCTCTGTACACATTATTTCCTTCAGTGAAGCATTCCATTATTCAGAAGCAGAAAGAACAAAAGAATTTTCTGTCTTCATCAGTCATTGCGTCTTCCAAAACGAAGGTCTCTTTAATCTTCTGGGTAGAAGTTGGTAGAAGTTTAGCGTAAAAAAAAAAAATAATAAAAAAAATCCTTTTTTGATTATTTTGTTTTCCTTTGAATTGTCCCTTGTCTCTACAAACATAATATTGGTAATTGCTCTGGTTTAAGCATCATATACTGCTTGTAGTTACATACCTACTTTTTCTAATCTGATAGTTGCCATATGCTAAACTCTTCTGAAGAAAACAAGCAGTGTTTATGTGCATGATAGGAGGATAGGTTTTTTTCCTGTTTCTCGATGTTTGTGGTCTGAACCTAACATCTGTCTTTATTGTTTTCCTGCTGTCAAATAAGCCTTTTTCTGTTCCCACTCTGTCAATAGTCTCACCTTCTTTCTATCCATTTTCTTTTAAAAATTCCCCTTTCACACAAGCAGTGGGGGGTAAACATGGCCATTTGTTAATATGATTCTATTAATAAAAATAATTGTGATGTGCTGCCAGTCCTGAATCAAAATCTCATTGTGGTGGGCTGTGTAAACAGACAACAAAAGGCAATTATTTCCTCATTCTTAGATATCTTCTGTGTCAGGAATCCAAAATGCCTTTCACCACCTGCTGTCCTGGGTGATGGCTGTCATGTCACCAGTGTCACTCTTCATGGTGGTAGCAGGTACATCATTGACAGTAGCTGTGCAACAGCAGCTTCTCTTTTGGCTTTGGTTGAAATGTCGTTGGATCCTGGGTTTTCTGCTTCTCGCCTTTAACTTTTGAAGAGCTATTTTAATCATCATCTTTAAATTTGCATAAAAAAGCTTTCATTTAAGAAATGTGTAATGCAAATCTTCTAAATCAGCTTTAAAAAACAATACTGTATGTATTAAGCTCAGTTTTTTGTAGAAAATTCAGCTTTAGAATTAGGCAGAGGTCTTCATAGAATCATGGAATCATCTAGGTTGGAAGGGACCTTTAAGATCATCAAGCTCAACCATCAACCTAGTACTGCCAAAACCACCACTAAGCACCATGTCTACCTGTTTTTTAAATACCTCCAGGGATGGTGATTCCACCACTTCCCTGGGCAGCCTGTTCCAATGCTTGATAACCCTTTTGGTGAATAAATTTTTCCTAATAGCCAATCTAAACCTCTCCTGGAGTAACTTGAAGCTGTTTCCTCTCATCCTATCGGTTGTTACTTGGGAGAAGAGATCAACCCCTGCCTCTCTACAGCCTCCTTTCAGGTAGTTGTAGAGAGCAATAAGGTCTCCCCTGAGCCTCCTTTTCTCCAGGCTAAACAACCCCAGTTCCCTCAGCTGCTCCTCATAAGACTTGTGCTCTAGACCCCTCACCAGCTTTGTAGCCCTTCTTTGGACAAGCTCCAGCACCTCAATGTCTCTCCTGTAGTGAGGGGCCCAAAACTGAACACAGTATTTGAGGTGGGGCCTCACCAGTGCTGAGTACAGGGGGATAATCACTTCCCTAGTCCTGCTCACTTGTTTTGTTTGTTTAGGGTAATTTTTTCATGTCTCTTCCGTACCTTCTTTTCAAACCCCTATTAACTCAGTATTCATATCTCAATGAAAACAAATTCTTCCTGTGGTTGGGGGCTGTGATGAATAGCCTGAATATTGCATGTTGATTGCTCACAAATTGCTTTGTACGTGAACTCCTTATTTTTGCTTTGTGATCGGCTAAACAAGATATATTATCGTTTCTAAAGGAATGAGTGTAGTTAATAGAAAAAATGGTATAAGGAATTACCAGTCCTTTTATTCTCTCAGGAAAAAAGATAGGAAGTGTTTGTTCAGTTAGGAAAAGCTAAACTGTATAGATTATGAAGCTTATAGGACATTTTGAGGCATTTTCAGAAAATGCTTTTTTTCTGACCTTGTATGAGACATAACTGCCAGAAAAATTAGGTTCATATGACATTAAAACTTAGTTTCAGGTTTAAAGCTATTTTTTTCTCGTCACACAATAATAACAATTTGCTGCAAAGCAACATCAGTTGGAATTTCCTAATCCTTCTTTCACCAGAAACAGATTTCCTTTAGTCACAACACAGGTTTTAACTATAACCCTGAAACAAATTTTTTTACAAGTACTGCATCGATATTCAAATAAACTTGTTCAACAGTATTTACTCAATTTTATTTAATACCTTCCCTGTGCCTATTCTGTTGTACTAGAAATAAAGTATGTCAGGGAGTTGCTGATAGGCATAAAAAGATTCTAAATTGAGAGTAGATAAACTGAATACAGATATCTAAAGCTGAACATGGCCTGGTGGGTACCTTTTCCTGATGCCATTTATTTTTCATTTATATATTATATAAAATGTGTATATATATGTAAGGAATATAGATGTATGTTCCTTGACATAATTCTCTTCCATAAATTTCCATATTCATTTCCATATACAAGTCAAAATTATTTCAGTGTCAGAACTGTAGATTATTACGATCCTATTTGCCCTGAGGTTAAATTAAAATCTGTCCATTTATGCTGTTCATTGTGGTACACTTTGTTAGCGAAATCATCATTTGTGGAATAATGGTTTGAGTTTTAATGTATTCCTCTGGATGACGGGGCAGAGTGTACCCTCAGCAAGTTTGCTGTTGACGCAAAACTGGGAGTAGTGACTGATATGCCAGGGGTTGTGCTGCCATCCAGTAGTACCTGGAGAGGCTGGAGAAATGGGCTGACAGGAACCTCATGAAGTTCAACAAAGGGAAGTTCAAAGTCCTGCACCTGGGGAGGAACAACCCCATGCGCCAGTACGTGCTGGGGGGCTGCTCAGCTGGAAAGCAGCTTTGCAGAAAAGGCCCTGGGGGTTCCGCTGGACACCAAGCTGGCCATGAGCCAGTAATGTCCTCTTGTGACAGAGGCGACGAACGGTATCCTGGGCTGAATTAGGTGGAGTGTTGTCAGCAGTCAAGGGAGGTGATCCTTCCCCTCTGCTCAGCACTGGTGAGGCTACATTGGAGGGCTTTGTCCAGTTCTGGGCTCTCCAGTACAAGAGCTACAGGAGGGAGTCCAGCAAAGGGTGTCTATGATGGTGAAGGGACTGGAGCATCTCTCCAGTGAGGGAAGGCTGAGAGAGCTGGGGCTGTTCAGCCTGGAGAAGAGAAGAAAGGTCAGGGGGATCTCATCAATGTATGTAAATACCTGAAGGGAGGGTGCAAAGACGGAGCCAGATTCTTTTCAGTGGTGACCAGTGACAATGGGTACAAACTGACACGCAGGAGGGTTCTGTCTGAACATCAGGAAACACATTCTTTACTGTGAGGGCTGTGCACTGACACAGGATGCCCAGAGAGGTTGTAGAGTCTCCCACCTTGGAGGTATTCAGAACTGGTCTGGATATGGTCCTGGGCAACATGCTCTAGGTGGCCCTGCTTGAGCAGGGGGCATTGGACAATTCCAGACAACCCTTCCAACCACAAACACTCTGTGGAACCCAGATACATATAAAAAGATTTGAGCAGCTTATAATTTGAATACAGTAAAGATATGTTAACAGGAGATGCACAGATTTTGTCCTGCTGTATTTTGTCCTGCCACATTGCCACTAAAACATCCAACTATCTTATTGTATTATCCAATAACAATGAAGTGGTAAGAAGGGAAAAAAGCCCATTACAGCATCTTTAAATGTCCCTTACACCTCTGCTGCTTTTCTAATAAAATCCTTCACTCTTTTTTTTTTTAATATATTTCAACAAATAAAGCAGCTATTTTCAAAGTGCTGCAAATATATTGCAGACAAATGTATCGTTGCCTGAGAGCAAAATATTTTGTCAAACGGTGAGCAAAACAGCAAAGGGAATTATATCCCTAAGCATCAAATGTTTAATATGCTTAGTGTAAAAACTGAAAAAAAACCTTTAAATTTTACAATATGTATTTGTGTAGATACATTTTGTGATTATTTTGTATCCCAGAGGCAGAGCTTCTTATCATGTATCTTGAGTGTTATCATGGCAGTTTTTAATTTTTAGTGAATATTGCAAAATAAAATTCTAACTGAACTCCCAGATTAAATATTTTAATTGCCCTTTATATCTTTAGCATAAATACAGCTATTTAAATAGCAAATGACAGTTACTGATGGGTTTATCCTGATTTTTAACGTACTTCTATTTGTGAAAATGTGTTAGATACAGCTTGTCATAGCTTAGTTTTTACTGATGTTCACCTGTCTTCAAGTAAGAAGACCAGTAAATGCAATATTGTGGGGAAAAAATGCTGGCAACTTGACGTATGTCCGTATTGTACTTTAAAGTGTCCTTTCACTGTACTTTCACTTGGTAGTATTAGAAGATCTCAAAAGAGAAAGATTGCAGAACTCTTTAAGGTCACTGTGAGTAAATCTCTGAAGATCTCAAAGTTCAAGCATATTCTTGTCGTGCAGAGGGAGGGCTGGGACCATGGATCTGGGAGGAACAAGAGGTTCTTTCATTGTCTCTGGATAACCAGAAGGCTCTCTGGCAAGCAGCAAGCCTGGGAGAGCCTGCTTGATTGCAGAGCATTCCCAAGGGGGTGGTTTCAGTGACAAGCCTCTGAGAAGATCATCTCTCTTAAAAAAATCCTTGTTATCTGTTTCTGAATAGGCATAGCTAAGTTGTTCCTGTCCATTTCCTTCAAAGCATTTTTAGAAAATAACTGGTTAGCAACCAAAGTTAGTAAAAAATAAAAACGTCTTTTCTGAATAAACAAGAAGTTGCATCTTGTGCATATACCAATAAAAAGTTGTCAGTACAAATTAGCAAAGTGGTTACATACCACGATGTTAAACCTATGTATATGCATTATTGTTAATGCACAACGTTACGGTTGCTGTGGCTGACACCCAAGCCATGTGTTTTGTTGGTGTTTTCAAGCAGATTAAGTATGAAAACTCTGGGTACAAGTTGGGCTGTGCATTTTAATACTTGTAGATTTATAAAAAATTGTGTCAGTGAGAGGTCATTGGATCACTATTCTGAAGTCTACGGAGAAGTATAATGTACATGATACTTTGGTACCTATTGGTACTATTGCAGGACGAGGAGTGCAACATGTTTTTTCAGAGACCATTGAATAGAACTGCTCAAGACTGAAACACTGTTTTGTTTGTTTGTGTTCAATTTTTTTTTTTGTGTGGAGTAAACTAAAGAGTAGACAGTGAGGGTATGGACTTATATTGCAACGCTGCATATTCAAAGTTTGTGATGAGATTCGGCAAAGGATTGTGATCCAGAAGGTCCTATTGATTTCCTAATGTGGTAAGGTCTTTGAAGTCTTTGGTTTCCATTGTCTTTGCTTCTCAAGATAGTACGTAGTTGTGAGATCCATGCTTTTCTTATTTTTTTTGAATTCTAAACAGCAGAGAAGAACGTAAGTTTTTCAGGCTTTCTATGATAAGGCCTCCAGACTATAAAGACAGCAAACATTATTGCAATAGCCAGGTATTCATAGAGTACTAAAGGATGTTACCGTAATGGAAGCAAGGGGATTTTTGCTGTTGATTTCATTCAACTAAGATGCTCAGCTACAAATTAATAGCTTTTCCCTCTTCCTCTCATTCTTTTCTAACTACAGTGGTTCATTATTGAGTGTTTGAATTAACTTAATGCTTTAACCATTTTTTCAGCCAAAGGTGAGCATCTGAAAACTTGTCCAAGTAAGATGAATCTGAATACTTGCTGATTGTTCTAAAAGAGAAATTTAGAGCTGAGAGTAATTTTTTTTTATTCATCGTTGTATGAAAAAGGTTTTTCAAAAAGCTTTTGGAAGCTAATCTTCCCAGGAGGTAGGCTACAAAAACTTGATTGTGACTTTGGACCACTGGTCTATTTTATTTCAAAAATCTCCTCTATTTTCTAATCATTTGAAAGATTCTTATATTTGTTTACAATTTTCTTTTGATAAAAAAGTACAATACATTAAATATTTTATTTGAACTAAGTTTGAAAGTATGTTTTATGGCCACATGATAAAAAAAAATATAAAGTTCAAACATCAGTATAGTGTATTTTTGTGTCAGTGTCAGTGTGGACTGTTGTATAAAATATGGAGTGCATTTGTAGCTCGGTTTGTTTGCAAAGGAAGATAGTTTTTTCTGTGTGGTAGAAAATTATGCTGTAGAGTTAATTGGCATGGATTCCAGATTTAATTTTATTAACACTTGTTTTTATGGTTCCTAATACTATTCAGTTCTGTCTTTGAAAGAACAAAAAAAAGAAAACTACTGTATCTTAAACAGTAGTAACTTAAGAAACTTAAGTACTTTATATTCTTATGCAATAGTCTACTAATCAACATTTATATATCACAGCTAAAATTGAATTAAATTAGATTGAGACTAAATTACAAGGTCCTGAGTAAATTGGATTTGGTAATTTACTATTGAGTCAATCTGCAACTGATGTCATAATTTAGATTTGCTTCTTATGTGAGAATGATGCCAAGAATTATTCTTCCCTTTGCAGTTTCAATTTGTGAGCGTGAAGAGGCATGTACTTTTGCTAATGATCATGCTTGAAGTACAAAGCTAGTAACTAGCCAGATGTTAATAATGAATGTGTTAAGCTGCCATTACAGGTCTTTCAGCTCAACTTTTCTTGAACTTGAGACACAAAGTTGGGACTCAATGACTCTCAAGAGTGCTCAAAGAGGTGTGTTATGGTTTGTGTATGTAAAACAAGTGTCAAGATGTAAGAGAAATGTTGCAGATGTCATATTTAGCTGTATTTATAATTACTGGTTTTGTATGCGTTAAAGTCTGTGTTGTGAGCTTTAAGGAATTTTTAGCTTTGGACCACTGACCTGTTTATAGATTTTCACCCTAAATTCTGACAGCTGGCTTACTTGCAGACTATGTGGGAAATTATTTTTATAACAGGCATTTGAGGATGAGGTCCGTATTAACTTTTTTTCCATTTTAGCTAGCCTTCAAAATATATATTTCATTTTTTGGAATCTTAGGAAGGGATGGTTTGATATGATTTCATACTCTCAGATATAAATCAGGAGACTGTTTTATTACATAATAGCGTGGCTTGCATAAATGCACTCCATTTATGAAACCTCTTACGTATTTAGGGAAATTTCATAATATGCTGTATTACTGTGAGTTGTTCTTCCAAGCTGGAACAACGGCCTTGGGCATGAAGCCACACAGTTGGGCAAAATAATGGCATCATTTTATAGCTTGATAATGGCACCATTAGCACAAGATATTATCATATCACCTTTTTATGGATACTTATATTTTAAACCAAGCTCTGTTATATGACATATAAGTGCAGCATTGGAACAGACTTCAAAAAATAAGAGTATAATTTCTCTTTCAACAAGTTAAATATTGTAACATTTATGTAGCTATTATCTTTATTCTTTATAAAATGGTGAGCTTCTCCTTCAGATGTTTAATTGAAATATATATATAAAACCAGCAATTTTGCATCTGAAACAGGTGCTGAGGTATAAGGTGTTTCTTGACCCGTTGAGTGTGACTTTTACTCCCAAACAGATGGATGAAAGGTCTGCTCTTGGCCAGTATGATGCAGTTTCTGATTATTCCAGTCTGATAGAGCTGCTGGTCCTTTGGAGATTATGCAAACCACAGGTTCAAAAAGTCAAGTTCTGACTGTTCTGGAACTCAAGTTTTTAATTCTGTCCTCAGTTTCTAATTGTTGATCTGCTTTATAGACTGCAGCTTCATCTTTGAACTCAGGCTTTGCCTCTGATAGCACATCTCCAGTTGCGATTCAAATGTTGTAGATCTACTCCCTCAGACAATCAGCTGTTTTGGACAGCCAAATACACCGAAGTAAAGGTTTCTGAGAGATTTTCTATTCTTTAGTAGATCAGTCTTGACTATGGGTGAACTACAAGTACTGAGGTCTGTGGCCAAACATTCATACCATAGACCCTAAAAACCCCGGTTTCCTCAACACTGTAGCAAATTTTTGATAAGTCCATTTACATCATAACTTGTCCTTGCTTAGTACAGAATCATGTCTTCTGGTTCTCCTCTTCTGAAGCTGCCAGCAAATGTCCATTCCATAGTGTTTCACTCTCATCATCTTCAAGTCGCTACAACTCCCTAAGTTTTTTTCTGTCTCCTATCTGGTGATTCAGAGCTCATTCTCTCTCCTCTTGGAAGTGCAGTGTGGCGTTATTAGTTTACTCTCTCTGCAGTACTCAGACAACAGATTGGAATTTGGAGGTTCATACAAAGACACATGCTGATTGACAGTAATTGGTCAGAATCCACAGTTGAGTATCAGATTGTACAAATTCAAGACAACATAAAATGCAGCAAATAAACTCAGGTGAGTAGGGTGAAAATATGAAATTGGGAATATCACTTATTTTGCAAGGTAACACATTAGGTTTGGGTTTTATAAGGAGTGTATTGTACAACTTATTACAACTCCTTTGAATAAAATTTAAGATCATCTTCTTATCTCTTTGAAGTTACTTATCTCAAAGAATAGATGAATTGTTGCTTAAATATTTGATCTTGAAATTTGTCAGGCGGTTTGGAGTTTAAAATAAAAAACACAGTTGTGATAATTGGTGTTGAAAGAATTATGGGAAATTATCAAGATTTTGGGTTGATTTGAGCTATAACTTGCCTTTTGCTTTAGTCAGAATTTTACATTCCAAAAACATCGTCTTTAACAGGTGTGTCAGATGGAATATTGGTATAATGACTTTTGCCTAGGAAACAGATCAAAAACTATCAATGTTCAATAAACAAGGAGTTGACCTGAAATTGCACTTGAATTCTGGTATCTTTGATTCCTGTCAGGCTTTTAAATTGTAGCACAATGAATATTTGGAAGCCTTGAAGAGTCACTAAAATATTTAGATAGAATTTTAGTAGATAAGATGCAAAGGAAAATAAGGAGAAATTCTTCCTTTAATAAGAAGGTGGCATCAGAAATTTTTATATTAGAGATGTGATTCAATATTGAGATGTGTTCATCCTGGCATTAAGGTTTTTTTCATGATAAAGAAAAAATTAATAAATTATTCAAAAATAATAAGCAAAGAACAGAAAGATTACAACACAGCAGCAGTTTGTGTTTTATACAGTTTTGACTGAAAAGATATGCAAAGATTTATTGGTAATGCATCCATTAATCTTTGAGTTCAGAACACTTAAAATCTCTCTTGAATTGGTTAATTTTGGAAGGATATTAAGCAGAATCAATTAATTATATTTTTCTGGGTTTTTTTAAGACTATGGTTGGAAATGTATCATTTAAGAATGAATAAGCTTCTTTTTTTTTTTAAGATTAATTTTAAGCGTTTTACAGCTGTAATGCCTATGGCTTATTATTGTATATTAGCATTGTTGGAAATTGAAAGTCAATACATATTTAAAACACCAGAGTACCAAAAGGCAAGATCCTGAACTGCCATGGAAGGGTAAGGCAATCCTGGTTCAGATAATTTACAATACAAATTTAAAAAAAAAAAAAAGGAAAAAATGGAAAAAATAACACAAGCAAATTACATTTTTTAAAATTTCTCATTTCTAGCGTTCATTCTGAGAAAGCATATTTCTAGGTGCTTTGCACTTTATACATTTCAGTATTTAAGCTATGTGAGACTTTCTTGCTGTGAAAATGGAATTCTAGGTCTGGTCTGAAAATAATTATATTTCTGGTATGCTGATACACTGTATACAGATTTCCCTTCCATTTTAATTTGACTATAATTCATAAATATTCTTTCTTTGAAAGGGAGCGAATGTGTCTGTGTGTACCTATGAAGACTCTCGACGGAAAGCAGACCTGTGTGTTACCTCTTCTGCTTTTTTCTATAGTCATTCTTTATTTTAATCAGTGCATTCTCTATCCTATTTTTTTATCCCGTCTTTGAACTGGCACAAGACATTTTCAAATACTGATGATGATGAAGTTAAGACTTCTGTTTTTAGTAAAGGGAAATTTTAGCTAAGTCTGGTACAGTACAAATGCAGACATGAGAAGGGATTGTGTGCTGTATTAAACTTCTAAATTTGATTGAGTGTAAGAACTATAAATCACCAGGGATTAGTTGTGCAAATCAGATGGTTTAAAGTTTCATGGTTATGACTCACATGAAGAACATGCTGGTGACTGCCATTGCATTTTATCTTCAACTCCTCTTTTTGGATTCTCATGTAGTAGCTTTATGAAAGTTTATGCTGGCCACAGCCTTATTAATAGATTTTCTGGTAGATCCAGTTGTAGAGATATTGATATCTGGGACATTTCAAGCAACCCGTGTGTATATGTGCATAGCATATATCAATCTATATTATTTTTCATTACCATTCTTTATTGAATTTTGCAGCTATTGAGTTTCTAAATTAAGTGCAGAGAATTTTAATACTGTAGTTAAGATTTTATGCATACCAAGAGTCAGGATAGGGAAGGATAAGCTTACAACAGCAACTTCAGCTCTTGTCTCTTAATTTTATTGGTATCTCAGAATCACACAGTGTTTGAGGTTGGAAGGGACCTCGGGAGGTCATCTTGTCCAACCCCCCTGCTCAAGCAGGCTCAGCTAGAACAGGTTGCCCAGGACCGTGTCTAGATGGATTTTTATCTCCAAGGATATCTTTCAGGTATCTTCCCTTCTCTCCCTCCTTCCCTCTTCAATTGCTGGGGTTTTTTTCTTCCCATCTAAGATTTTATTTTGAGTATCAGCAAATGCAGCTTGTGTCTGAGTTACAGAATGAGTCTTGAGTGTTCTGTATACCTTGGTAAACTAGCCATCATGATGGAATGCCTTTCACTGTGGGAGACTAGATCTGATCACCCTGTTCTGTTCTCCACATTCCTATTTTTCAGTATCATGTAAATTTGAACGTTCTAACTTTTCTCTATCTAAAATTAGACCTGCCATCACATTCACCTAATTCATGTAAAGGACATTCAATTACTGCTCACAGTTGTTATAAATGTTCTAAATTACAACAGTTTAATAATAAGCAGTTTAATAAATCCCTAATCAAGGAACAGCAAAAGGGGCCAAAAGGCTGCCATCAGGTTTGTGGGCTCAATTAATTTTCATAAAATGTGATCAGCTTTCCAGCTTGTCTATTAGGAAAAACAATTTTAACTCTTTAGGTAGGTTAAAATTAAATGAATGCTTTTGTACAAAGATTGAGTCATTGAGATGATCATCACTTCACAATGCAATTCTTCAAACAAATAATGAAAAAGCATAGAAGTGCTCTTTACAAACTATGAGCATTATACTGGTGCTTCTGAAATAGCATGTTGCAGTAAATATCTATCAGATTATATGATGGTGTTAAACATTTGCTGTCATTACCAGAATCAGGGCATTTTTTTCAGGAACTTTTGATATAACAAACTTCAAATGATCACTCTGTTTCTATCAAAATATCAGTTGGTACTTTTTTTTTTTTGTGATATCAACAGACTTTCACAAGATGTCCCTTATTTTATGAAACTGCTTTGAAATTAATTAAAAGCATAGGTGTCTCTGTTAAAATACATGGGAAAAGTTGTTTGGTTTGGATTAGATAGTATTTTATTGTTTCAATTTAACACTTTTAATGTGGATGTGTCTGCACTTGTCAGCTTTGGAAGAATGGAGAGAAAATTAAATCTCTTGGAAATCCTTTTTCTGTCTTGTCTGCTGTTACTGGCACAGGGACCTAATAACCCATACTAACAACCTGTGAGAAAGAAAATAATCATGCCTAATCGTAGAATCACAGAATGATTGTGGTTGGAAAGGACCATCTGGAGATTGTCTGACCCCTCAAAGCAAGGTCAGCTAAAGCAAGTTGTCCAGGGCTTTGTCCAGTCAGGTTTAGAATATCTCCAAGGGTGGAGAATCAATACCCAACCTATCTGAGCAGCCTGTTCCAGTCTTTGATCATCCTTGCAGTAAAAAAATTTCTGATGTTTAAATGAAATATCTTGTATTTCAGTTTCTTCTGATTTAGGTTCAGGTTTAAAGGGGCAATTGGTATGTAAAAAACTTTAACTTATCATTTTTTGAAATGATTATTGAGAATGTATTTGTACTGAAAGAATGTTGCTGTATAGAACATCTCGTTTGTGAAAATCCCCTGTAACCTTTGAATAAGGTCACATGGTTTATTTTCGTTGAACTGTTTCCCAGCAGGCTAAGACAAGATTTCAGTAAACAACATAAATCAGCATTAAGCCCTCTACAGATGCATAAAATAATTACAAAACAAACTCACTTGCAGCTAGAAAATAATTAAGCATTAGTTCTCAGAAATACAAAATATACAAAATCTTCTCTGTTTCTTTTATAAGTATGTTCATGTCTCAGTGAAAACCGTGAGTAAGTTCTCATTTGGACAAAAAAGTGTAGGGTACAATAGAATGATCTTGAGACTTTCTGTAACCATTGGGAGGGAAAAACAACCCTTGTTTTTGAGCGTAGTCAATGCATTTAGTTGAAGATACCTTTCTGCAGTACTCTTGTCCCAGAAAGCGTACTGAAAATCTTTCCTGGAATACTCTGAGGATACCTGTTGCATATGACTGTTGGCAAAAAAGATACCTTTAAAATCTGTATGTGAGAAAGTTCACCCTGCAGGGACTAAACTTTGTGATTTTAATTTCTTAACTTTATTTTTCAACACCTTCCTGCGCTTGAAGCCAGATAGTCCAGATTGTCTTTTAAGGTATTTATATCTTTGGAGACAGCATTGTTAATATTTGTTCTTCTGTGCCCTGCTCAATACCACTCTTGCAAAAGCTTGCTAGGGCTTACAGAGTGCAATAATTGGAGTTTGTCAAATATGATGAGTTTGTAGGAAATCTTTGGGGGAAAATTGGCTTTATTTCTAAATCTTTCCAGGAAAATATTTCAAGGTTAAACCAAGTTTTCACTTAATTTTTTTTTTTCTAAGCAAAACCTTTTTTTATTTTCTCATTTTAGAAAAGTAATTTTTCCTTATAAAGGCTATAGTAACCAAAAGTGTTTTGCATTTTTTTTTGGGGCCAGCTCAGCCAATAACAACCTTGTTGAAACTACTAGCTATGGGAGCAAGCAGCAATCTCAAGTTTCGTAGGTTTCTGCAGAAAACCTGATGCTTTGTCCTGACATTTTGTCTAAAATTAATGTGAATAATTGGTGCTTTCATAAGTATTTTCTTCCATTTGCTTCTGTGATGTCTGATAATGTGTGCACTTGTGTAGGTGCCTGTCCTTCAGTTGGTGTATTTAAGGCCATCTCTCATGTACTCATGTTATGAATCTTGTAGGCACTGAATTTTTAAGACCCTTGATCTTCTCTGCAATGTGTTTAAAATCAGTTTTTGAGTCCAAAGCTGTTCACACAGGATGGTCAGAGATACATTCTGTAGCTTTGAAAACAAAGTTTTGTTAAAGGATTTCCTAAAAATTACTGTATTGCCCTTTTGAAACATGTCCTTAGTTAAAAGTAGAAATTATTTTACTGCAGCATAAAGGAAGACTGGAAAATACCCAAACTTTACTTGACTCACTCTTCCAAATAGGTTTCTTACTCATTGCCTAACTCCCTTGCCATATAGATTCAGTACAGCAAATGAGGTGTTTCAGAATTCCAAAGTGTAACAGAAACTGAATTCATTGTCTTTCTGAATGTTTTTTTCATGCAGGATCTTTGCCCTGACTTGTATACTGGTTTTGTTCAGAAGATGTTTTTCATTAATTTGAGATCAAATTCTACTCTGCAGATACACTCTCTGCTCCTACGCAAATAAAAAGAATCTAGATAGCTGAACAAGTACTCCCAAAAGCAGATCTTGTATATTTCTGTCTTAAGTTGGTATGAAGTACTCAACATGAGAAAGGAAAAGGCACTACCTATGTCTCAACAGAGTTCAGGCCAACATTATAATTATGTAGGGCTCTTGAAAAGCATTTTCTTTTGCTCTCTGAAAGCATAAAGTGCTCTGGCAGAAAAAGTCTGTTTATTTTCTTTGGATTTGGATTTTGTTAAAGCTGTTCAACACCTGAATAGTTACTCTTCATTTGAACATGCCTAATTAAACAGTTAGACCTTCTGAAAAATATACTTGGAAATACAGTTTGTAAAGAGAAGTGGGGAGAGCATCTGTCGTTTGCCTCGGTGGCCAATCTGGCCCAAAACCACAACAAACAGTGAGAATTAAAAGTACTCTCGGTGCTGACAACTTTGAATATTTTTTTTTTTCTTCTAAATGACTAAGGCCTTTATGAATTAATGTGGATGTGAATGAAGTGCCTTGCCATTTGTCCATGAGGTGGGAACAGCCCATTCTGAACTCTGCAGGTATCCTTCAACATTACAGTTCTAGGTGATGTGTCTCATACGTTACATTGTCATCTCTATATTTATAGAGTTATAGAGTTATATTTGTTACAAACGCTGTTTCATGGAAATGACTGTTGCCAGTACCTATCAGTGTAGTTCATTGTGTCATTGCCAAAATACTTGCAGGGCTAGCCTAGTTTCTTGGAAATCGGTTTCAGTTGAGCAGGTCCTTCTCTTCTCTTTGGTTTACATCACTCTGAATCTGCCTGAAACCCAGTTATTCATCCACCTTTCCCCACCTAATTACTGTAAGTTATTAAAAAATATAATATCAAAGGTTCCTGCTTACTAGGATTACACATTTCTCTGTGTCTTTTACAAATGCTTTCCTGGATCTGACAGGGTATCAGTCAATGATATGATATATGATATACAATATATCACCCTGACTCTACAGAATGTATTAAGAGATTGGGTAAAATCTAGAGCTGTCAGTTGTCTCTGCTTTTTTTCAAATTTATTGTAGATTACAATATAATAGGAGTTTCAAATGAGGGATAAAAATTAAATGAAAGAGAGTAAAATTAACATAACAAAATTGGATCACAATGTGTTCTGTTAATCCTCATCATTTAATTTTCATTTTATCTTGTAAAAGTCTCAGCTGTCACTTTCTGGATTTTGATCACCTCTTCAAGGAAGAGCATTAAACTAATTTTCTTCCTTACATGTTATATATTTTCCTTCTTAGTATGCTGAGGGTTTTTTTTTTAGGTCAGTTAACCACTTCCTCTTTAGTGTCATCTGCTGTTCTTTCAGCAGCAGATCTGTTAGAATAGTCTTGTCCTTGTATAGATCAGTGGACATCATCCGTTAAGTGCAAAACCCCACACTTTTCCTTCAGTGGAATATATGTACAATACAGAAAGCTAAATCTGTTTTATTTTTCCCTCATATCTTTTTAGGTTGGATATTCTAAATTATATCTGTTAGTATGTGTCCTCTTATCTTCACTCTCATGCACACACGTGTAACTGACTCCCGTACCCTTCTTTGCGTACCTCTGTTTCTCTTGCTATTGGATGTGGATCTTCAGTAACAAACCAAAATAATAATAATGCTGATGGACACTTTCTCTGTACAGTTTAATGAGGTTTCTGTGCCTTCATTTGTCATCATTTCACAAAGGAGGATAAAGTTTCACTTGGGTACCCAGAATCTTGAAAAAGCCATTCTGCATGAACTACCTCCCTGAGTTAGCTAGTTCAGTCTTTGATGAGAGGCAGGACAATTTCTTGTCTGAGCATTCTGCTCTGACATCCTGGTCTTTCTGAAGCCAAAAGGAAGTCAGTAGGTATTTACCATTAGTAGTAATGTAGTCAGCATTCACCTCTAGAGAAACAAGTGAGTAATTTTTTTTTAATTCTAGGTTTGTTCTATGATAGTGCTGTTTATAGGATGAACAAAATTCGAGTATTTGTTCTCTGAACAGCTGCTGGAATACATATTCCTTCCTCTTTTCAGAAGTTTAATTGAATCAAATATGCTCACAATGACTTCTGCTCTCATTGTAGTAGTGCTCTTTACATCAAGGAATTAAAGCCTCTCTCTTTCATGGCCTTATCAATAGGTGAGGAGGGGGAATGAGAAGATACATCAATGAATTTCGCTGCTGAATGGGAATGCTTCTTTTTCGTTGTTTTACACATTAGAGAAAGGAATCACCAAGCACCACGCAAAAGATCAGAAAATTTAATTTCTACAAAGTGGTATTATATACATAAATCTTCTGAAAGACACATACCTTTGGGATATCGGAGGCCGTAGACTTCTGTGTAATCCATTACCCATGCTGATATAAACCTTTGATTTGTGGGTTTAAACCTGAGGCTGAGTAACCTCATAAATATGCTAATCCACAGTAATCAAGAAAAGTGCTATTGCAAATACAAAATTTTTATTCCACAGTCCCAACAGCTTTATAGCATGCTCTACATTTATAACAATAAACTTTGGGAAATTACTCTCTTCATGTTTAAGAAAATGCTTTGCCCTTTTCTTGGCATCTCACCAATGAGTTTTACATACATTCTTTTGAATGGCATGATCTTTATGCAAAATTCAGTGCATGTTTTGCCTTTTCTAGCCAAGTATGTGATTTCTAAAATGAACAAAACATTGCATAAGTTTTAAAAATTCAGCTTTTGTAGCCTTATAAAAATTTTATTATCATTTTTATTAGGCTGGAGACCTATCAGTGGGTTAACTTGTAGATTATCTGGCAAAACCAGCTCTACTGTATATTTAAGAAGATAGACTTAGTGGATTTTGAAAAAAATCTTATACATTTTAGCAGGACATTTTTCCCTGTCTATTATATGTATTTCTACACATACACATAGGCATGAAGTTTAAATGCCATAGCCATCATATTAAGTTCTACAGTCATTCAAATAGCTCAGTGTAGGTTTCTTGGTTTTTAATTTTTTTTATATATATGTTTTGGGTTTTTTTTTGCTGTTCTTCAGGAAAGGTGGAAAATATCTTCCATACAGGAAAGAAAATAGGACATTTCTCATGTTTATAAACTTCAGAATATGAGAATTCTGCTTTTCTTTAGGGGTGCAATTTCTGTGTACTAATAAATCCTCAATGAATGCTGTATATAAAGAGTTGTGTTTAAAAATCAGTCTTTTTGAAGAAATAAACGGGTTTTTTCAGCTGATATTTCAGTTCCCAGATACTGCAATACTAATATTTACTTGGCTTTTTTTGAGTAATCCCATTTCTAATCCATGTCTGAAGAAAATTGAGTTACTTTAAAAATGGAGGAAAAAATAATCAGCCAGTTCTGAAATCATTTATTCCTTAGTCCATATGAAATACCTGTCAAAAATGATTATTTTCTAGTTTCTGTAATCAGTAATTACAATTTTGTATTAGGTGCCTGAAGGATCGAAATCTGAACACCGGTAATTTGAGCAGTATAGTGTTTTCCAGCATGTTAGGTTTGTGCTTGCCAGATTAACTGTATAATGTAGATGTACCTCCTTGCATACATATCTAATTATTATTTTTTCTTTTAATGAGTAAAAAATCAGGGTCCATTTTTTGGTGAACTCACACTTGCACAAACTACTAATGCACTCTTTACAAAATAAGATTATTTTTTGGTTTTAGGTTTAAATGTGGCATTTTGTAGAAACAAGACTGCTATTAGCCTCTTAAAAACAGAAGATAGTTCAATACATATTCACTTTTAATTTCTTCAGACATTTTAACTTGAATTGCAGACACTCTTTAAATACATTTGGTATGGTACAGTACCACTGTTCAGATTTCTGTGCAGAGTAATGTTGCTTCTGAACTCCAGTCTGCTTACTCCACAGTAAAACTGAAATCCAGTCATTAAAGATGAAAAGTCAGAATCAGTTGCTCTGTGACCGTGCTTAAGGGAGTTCCCTGCCCCTGAAAAGCTCTTTTTGTTTTCTAATTTGATCTGATTACTTTTGAATTTTATTTTCTTTAATAGTCCACAACAGTAAACAAATTACATATTGATAAATAATAAAAGGTCAATTCTGCTAAGTGGTCTGGATAGATCTGTAAATTAAACTTGTTTGAACAGTATGCATTTTAATAATGCCAAGTTCAAAGTTATTAACTGCCTACAAGTTTAATTAAGTATAACATTTTGACGCTTGTATATCCTTCCACAGCATCCAGTACCCCTTGCTTGTGTGGGAAGAGGAGGATAAACAGACTTGGCAGAGTTAAGATGTCTGCAGCCTTATCCCCCAACCTGTTCATTTTCTCCTGTAGGCTGTAAGGAGCAAGTGGGGGGTTTAATGTAATCATATTTCCAGCCGAGCGCATTGTAATAGACATGGGAATGACTACCTAAGCGTGCCATTTTATGAGACATTTTGTGTTCCACAGAATTATGTTTCCCCTTTCATTTGCATGCACTTTCTGTAGGTTGCTTCTGCCCAGTCTGTCAGCATTTCCATTCAGAAGATGTAGACGATTTCCTTCAATGCTAGCTTTTGTGAACTGTGCAATCTAAGGAGCACAACAGCCTATTTTAGTAGAATTCTGGGTCCACATGTGCTGTGTGGTGGGACAGTGATAGGTGCACGTGATGTTGCAGAAGGATTCTGTCATGGTTTGAGGTAAAACAGAACCAATTATCTGTTCAGTAATTTTACTTTTTAGCTAGGTCTCTTCTAACTGCTGAAATTAACAGCATATTGTGCAGAAGCTGTTCACTCTCAGTGAGAAGACCCATGTTTATAGTTGGTGCCAAGGAATGGGATGCAGAGAGGCTCTTGCTTATCCTTATTGCTGTAACAACCAAGGGCAGCCAACTTTGTTATTTGCCCCGCTGGAGGGTGGGAAGCGGAAAAGCGTGGAGGGGTTGCACCTGTGCAGAGGAACGGACAGGACAGGTGACCCAAAACTGACCAACAGGGTATTCCATACCATCTGCCTCATGCTCAGTAGAAAAGCTGAGGGATCAAAGGGTCAGCCCTCTTTCTTCAGTGGCTGGTGTCCGAGGAGGACCCTGTCTGTTCACCTTCCTTTGATCCCGATCCTGAATCCTGATCGGGAATCCAGCTCCCGTCCGTCACCGAGTCCAGTCTGGGACTTCCCTAGTGTCTGCTGGTGACATGATCGTCATTCTGGGAGCTTGATACAGTTTTGTATATATTTCATTATTTTATTTTTATTTTATTATTAATATTTTCATTAAAGTAGTTTAGTTCCTTCTAAACTCGTGTCTCTCTCTCTCTCTCTCTCTCTCTCCCTCCTCTCCTAGGAGAGAGGTTGGGGACAGCATCTGTCATTCACCTTGGTGGCCAGTTTGGCCTAACCACAACAGTTCCCTGCGTCAAGGCTCAGTGAAGAAGTGGTTTCAGATTGGCATGTCAAGTGTAAGTGAAGTGGTTTAGTGCAAGTCAGGCATGACAGATGTGTACAGAAACTTGCCCAACTTAAGATACGGCTTGATGGCTTTTCTAGCTGTGCCTGCCATGCTCTGTCCGAGGTTCACTAGAGGTAGCTGAGATCTTGCAGTGCTGACTACTGTGTTCTAGAACTTCGTATTTCTTGAATTTCAGAGATTTTTTTTTTTATTTATTTAACTCTTCACATTGGAAAGAGTTCTGAGCCACCCTCTGCACCATACAATGACTGCTGTGAAGTGGCCCCTTCACCTTAGTAGGATGTTCTGAGATTCATAAGACAGCTTTATAAAATTAAATATGCCCTGACATGATAGCACTGACTCTGTAATTCTGACTTTATCATCCAGGAAATTTTTTCTTTTATCAACCTATGTGAATTCTATAAAATACATATTTTCAAATAGCCATCCCATAGCGTCAATAATTACAGACATGTGACTTAAGAAGTAGCTGTTTAGTGATAGTGGCTAGGCATTTTCCTGGATCTAAGAACCCTGGAAGAAATCCAAATTGCTTCATCAACTCTACTCTTAGCCACAGTTTGACAGAGTAATATGATAGTTGTGTGCCAGCACCAGCAGATTTAAACCTGCACCGCTAATTCCATTTTGACATTGATGAAAAGATCATATGGGTCTTTCGCATTTGAAGAGGTACCTTTTAGTATCTCTTTTGAGAACAAAAGAGAGAGCACTTTAATTTTGGTGTGTTAAATGAGAGTCCTGTTACTGTTTTTTTAATGCAATATTTTTTATTGAACCATTTTTCCTCAGAAATATGCAGCACTTTGAGGAGTGAGATGAATCTGTGTGGGCAACTGGTTTGTGTAGAATCATAAATAATGTATAAAGTTGGAGATTTCCTATGTTTATTTTTTTAATAAATATAATTTACAGTTTTGACTTATTATGGTATTCCAGAGCCATCTTAGTCTGCCAGTTGTTTGACTAGGATTCGCTATTATGGCCAAGAATTCCTGATGTCTTGCAGGCCCATTGATCATGCTACACTAGATGAGAATGAAGGTATTACTGTGCAGCACCCAGGTAGTTCCTCACACTCTTTAGATGCAATATCACCAGCCTCTGCTTGAGCTAATTTAGGTGTGACAGGAAAAAAAATCTAAATTACATTGCCAGAATGGAGATTGTTTTTTGAATAGGAGTGAATCAGAAAGGAACTTGGAAGCATGCTTATTTGAACATGAATTGTAAGGGTAGCACTGTACGTCAGAGGACCATGCAATTTTTTTAGAGGATTGAAGAGGCGCATGCAGTTGTCATTGTTTTATCCTTAGTGTGACATGTGACAAGCTTCTACAGATTTAAAAAAAAAAAAAAAAAAAAAAAAAAAAGAGGAAAAACCGATA
>VFFE01007183.1:647165-675632 GCA_008921705.1 Burhinus oedicnemus
ATAGACAACAAAATGAGTTAGTCTTCATGTCCAGTCAACACCCATATCTTTTGCTTCAGAACATACATAGTACCAGTATGGGAGTGTGTAATAGTTTTGTCCAAGAAGAAATTCACAGTTTTGATGATACTGGAGGAAGTAATAATTCTGTAGGGTTTAAGTACACATAATCAACACAGTCCAGGCAGTTTAGTTTGGCTTATGTCTGACCTTCCTGCATTATGCTTCCAGGTCTGATAATTAGACCATCTACCAAAGTTTTACCATTATTTATATTAGTTTCTCCGATTTGTTCATTCTTAATTTATTAATAGTAGAAGATGAAAGAATTTGTTCATTGTCTGAGAGCCTGAGCAGATAGAAGTTTACATTAGTGGATAATGTCATGAAATGGAGCATAGATTAAAATTGCTTTTTATGTATATTATTTGAATATATAAACCATTTCATGGATTAGGTTCATGTTTACTGCAAATGTGGAATTTTGATTTACTGCATTTGCGTTGTGCCTAATTTTCCCTTTTTCCTTTTGCTAAATTGGTTTTGTTAGAATTGCAGAGACAGCTTCTTGACACCTACATTTTTCAAACTAAAACACAAAATTCTGAGGCCAGACTTACTATTTCCATATGAAAGATGTCCCTAAGTTAGACTTTTAAGATTGCCTTATTTGTGTGGTGGAACAGATCTTGACCTATTGTTCTGTAGGACTGTATTATCGCTGCATGTGATAGTCAAGGTGAACATGAAATGAAGTATCTAGAGCCGGGGGGGTGGGGTGGGGAATCTGTTCTTGCAGACATTAACGTTTGAATGTTGGAAAAATACCTGTGTTCAAAAGTTGTTCCTATTTCAACAGACCTATTTCATCCATCATTATTCAGTGTAGTGTATTTCCTACATCATGCATGAAACCAAAACATTGAAAATTAAGAAATACCATACATTGAAATGTTGTTTGAAATGGATCCTTGTATGCAGTGCTCTCTGGCATATTTTGCTGGATATTTGACTTTTGAATCCTCAGTTGCTATAAAAGATTTGTCAGAAGCCACAATGCCTTGTCTTCCAATTAGGTCACGTGATATAAAGATCTTAAGCGCTTTCTTACAGTTCTATGTATTTTAGTTTTTCTTTCTCATTTTATTTTTTATTTTTTAAACATTATTTTTCAAAGGCCTGAACATGGTAGAGAAAAAAGATAGACACATCAGTAATGCTTGTTGGAGCAATCGCCATAGCTCAGTTATCACACATCAGCTTTTTCTTCACGTACCTTTATATCTCTTAAGACTGTGAGCTGGAACATATATATATAAAACACATTTTGCTCTGGAATCTTTTAATTCTCTCATTGAGTTTTTATGACTGTGGATTTCAGAATGTATCTACATTTATTCTGTATATGAGTATTGGTATTACTTTGATTTAATAGAATACAAATGTGGTGCACCGTAAGATTGTACATGAAAATTAATTTTTTAATATTTCAGTTCATCCAGATAAAAATCCAGGCAGAAATATTGATAGAAAAAGTACCTCTGATAACACTATTCCTAAAGTTAAAATGGCAAGATGAGTTTCATAGATAGAAGTTTGTATCATTTATTAAGGCAGCTGGATGCCCAGAAAAGTCAGACAAACTTTCAGACACACAAGTCCTTCTTCATGTCTGATGCAGAAGCATCAGACTTCAAAGCTAAATCCAAGTTGAAAGCAATTGCTCAGAGTTTAATTATAGAGCATTTTTCATAAAACAGTCACTGCGGTTCTTACCTCTAGGTTCTGATTCTCACAACTCCTTCATAAGATGAACCTTGAGACTAGGATGCAAAAAGCTTTGGTTATAGTACAAGTATCAGTTTTATGGCATGTTATAGTGCCCTTGCTTATCTCTGTGTTTCACAGTTATAAATTATCCGTCTCTTTTTCATTACAACTTGCCTACCGTATCAACTCTTCTTCCTCCCTCACATATCCCCTCTACTGCACACAAGAAAGATATTATATGATCTAATACACTAAAATGAGCAATCTTCCCAACTTCTGTTTTGGTTTGAAGTCCTTTATTCTGGGCATCAACAAGAGCTTGCATGCTCAAAAACTTGACTCATTTTTATCTTGTGGAAAACAACATTGATGCATACAACTCTTTCGTGTTCTCATAGATCCTCATAGCTGGAATTTCACAACCATTAAAATGTTCCAAACTATCCCACAGTAATTTATCTTTTGTCACATCGCTCAAGGTAGAGATCCTCTAATCATAGGACAGCTTTCATTCTTGATGGAGCTTGTATCACTTTTTTTTTTTTTTTTTATGCAGAAAAAACTCAAACAACTTCTAGTTTTTTCTGTGAAACAGGTGTTCAGATTAGACTTTTCCCTCCTGGAGTACAAAGCCAGAGTTTCTAAGTCCGGTAATGTTGCTGTTCCAGCAAATTCATTATAGCTTAATAATCTAATAATCATCTGTTAGTAGTTTTTTAGCAGCAAATGACAAAATTTTAGGTCAGCTACAAATCAAATGGCATTTCCAATACTGTAATCAATTTCTAACGAAAATAAAACTGAGCACTGTTATGAAATCAGGCTAAAGATTTTGTTGCACATCTTGAAGCCCTCACAATAGAGTTCTGTTTTGTTTGGACTACAGTTTTGGATTGAAGTCTTTATTGTGAGAGTGATAAATTCTGATTCACCTTAAATTTTGTAATAAATTTATTTTGCTTTGTTATCAATAGCAGAGTATTTAAGAAAAATAAACATCCATTTGTAGTTTTTTGCAAAGCCTGTTGTTACTCATTTTGCAAAGCAACAATTTGTCTGTAACAGTATTGGATCATAAAGTCACTGAAGGCTTCTAATGCTAGCCAAACAGGGAAAAGAACTTCAACTGTTGGAGCTGATGCAAATTTTTCTAGTGGTTTCTGTGAAGGTGAGAAAACTGTTTGATAACATTTATGACAGATAGATGTCTATAAGCTTGCCTTTGAAGAGAAGCGTAGATCAGGGACAGTTACTGAAATGTATCTGCGTCTATAGCCATATCTGTAGCTGCCATATTGATGTCAATCCTAAATTCTCTTTTAGAAATCTAATGCTAGTGAATGAAAGAATTAGTATCTGCACCTGAAACTGCATTTCAGGTAATGTTTTATAGTACTATAAGTAATCCTACTTTCATTTTTCATTGTTAAGCTGTGTAAAGCAGAGCTATTGCTGTTCCTCTTTTTTCAAGGGAAATAGTTTTATGCTGGAAATTCTGTGTTGACTCATAGAGGCTATCCTTTGCCATAGAAAATTATTTTCCACATGGCACTTGGTGAATCCATTCCATAGGAAATGATAGAGGTGGTATTTATCTTGATCTTCATTTGTAAGAGAAGATGGAGATAATATTTGTGGGATCCATAGGCTTATTAGACATTTTGGTGAAACTGAGGGCTACTTAGGCACGATACAAAGTAAGAGGAGGGATATTCATCTCCAGTATCTTTAAATCCAAAGGGAAAACCTGGGCTTGAAAGAATTTTCCTTCTCTTGTCCCTTGTCTATGGAGGCACAAGAAAAGTCTATAACATTCATATCTAGATGAAAATGCTGTGGAAACAAATCTTTTTAATTGTATTATGGTTCTTTGTGTCAGACTTAGATTCATACATTTACTTGCTCCTTTGTGATCTACTTGTAATTAAAATATGCAGTCTTTTTGTTAATATTCTGTGTTGAAATTAGCCTAAGACATATGGAACTGTTTCTTCAGAAAATACTGTAGTTCATCTTTTAAACATGAACTCTAATGTAATCATTAGAAGTTAATGTTTGATTAAAACCTGAAATTACTTCTGGGATGGAACTTTATATTTTACTGTGGTTTTGCTCTAAAGTACGAGTACTTTCAACAATATTCCATGCAACCAAACAAGTAAGTTTTCCAGACAGTTCTTCCATAGCTTTGCAGACGTGAACTCCAGCAAAAAACATGGCAATTGTCTTAAGTAGATGATTTGATTAATAGAAAGTGGAAAATATAAAATCAGTCCTTTTGAATATGTTTTTGTGCAAAAGCAATCTATCCCATCTTGAACTTAGGGATTTGCAAATCATATTTAATCATTAATAGGCATGTAAAGTCATTAAATGGCTGCAAATCTGCCTACTTCATATTTGCTGTGTGTTGAAAAAGAGAAATAAAGGCACTACAATTTCAAAGAAAAATTTGATACAAAACTTTCCTGATGTGATTGTGATCAGATTGTGGGTTTTTGATTGCAGGACTTTCCCTTGACTGTGGTTGTTTCTAGACTAACAGATGCTGTTAATGAATGCTGACACCTTGAATGAAAATAATTGAAGTAATGCAAAATGTAAATGATCCTTCAACAAATAGCTTTTTAACAGGTCACAAAAGATGAACTCTGTTGAAATTGGCATGGTTTTTTCTCTTTGTGTTAGTTCATCTCCTGAAGTACTGTACTTTTAAAAAAACATTCTGGAAAAGCCAGCAGTTAATGTGAAGACTAAACATTATTTGAAGGGAATCCAGCCTGCATTTGAAATAAAGATTGACTGTAGATTGACTTTTTTAAGAATACCTTGTAATCTTAAACAATTGTTCATACTTGGGATGCACTTTATATTGGCCAAAGAGATCTTCAGATCTTTTCTCAGATTTTATCTTTTCTGGTAAAATAAAGTTTACATTGGCATTAACAGATACTTTTATTATTATTTTGTCCATTCTGTAATTTCTCTTCAACTTTTTCATATTTTTACTCCCTAATCCCTTTCCATTTTGATACAGTATTCATCATGACAGTAGTCTAAGTTAAAGTTTCTGAGAATTTAAAATTTCTGCTTATATTGGACAAATGTGAACACATTTGTAGATTAAACTTTAGTGAGTCAGAGAGTCCTTTCTCTCTCCTGCTTCCTTGCCACGTGGTCTTCATCTTCATGTCTTTCCACAGGCTCCCAGGCCAGAATGTAGGTTTTGCCATGATCCAAACACAGCAATCTACTTGAGCTAGGCACATTTAGATTTCCTCCCTAGAGAGGAGACAGATGATAGCACTCAAGAAGTTTAGTACACTAGGTTATATTTTGATTCATTTATCAAATATCTTTCCTGATATTTTGGGCTGAGAAATTTGAAATATCTGCTTCCTGTATTGAATTCCAGAGCTCCTAGAATTGTTTGCATTGCTTGAAATTGTGCATTATTAGTGAAGAGAAAGCAGAAATTATACTTTGAGGTGTGTTTGCATGATGGTGCCCCCCATGCTTTTTCCTGGAATGATGCGGTTTCCGTGCTGTTACTTCCTTAGACTTTAAGTAATCTGAATTATGGTTAGCTGTGTTTAGCTGACACAGGGCACAGTAACAGGATTATAGTATTAAAGTTTACATTATATTTTTGTCCTAAAAAAAAAATAAAAAATAATTCTTCAGTACCAGGAGTTCTCATTTCAAAAGTTCACACATCAACTGTTAAACGGAATCAGAATAATTCTGCGTAATTACTAGTCAACATCAGATCTTAAATGCACAAAGATCTCTAAAAACAACAATTATTTGAAAAGGCTGGGAATATAGAGAAACACTTTGTGCAATTCAAAGTAGAATATTCTGTGTATCTTCAGTTTGATATTTGCACACTATGAAAAACTGAACGAGACAGGGACTTAAGGGTATTTGTAGATATAACTTAAATATTAAGTACTGCTCTTAACATTAGCAAAAAGTCATTATAATATAATTATAGGTTCTGTTGCATGCAAGTGTGAATGTGCGTCCATGTGTATGTGCTGTCTTAGAGATAATTATTAAATCTTTGTGAAAAATTACAGTAAGGAGTTGAACTAATGCGTGTTCTGGTGAGGCTGTAAAAATGTAGCCTAAAAGAATATTTTTTTACTTTGTCTTTAAAGTAATTTGCTTTGAAATAGTTTGTTCTATTATGCACCAGATTTATCTTTTTTTTTATTAACTAAGCATTAATTTTAATATTATGCAATTAAAATATTTTAAATGTATAAAATTTAAGCACAAGACGGCTGTTGTCATTTCTAAAACCTTGATTCAGTGTTGTTATTAAAACGGAAAATGGTGATGGTTAAAACTGTTGACTATAAAGAAGACAATTTATGTCAATAGGATTTCTTAATATTTTGCATATTGTTTTCATTGTTTATATCAAGCAACTTTTATGTGGACATTTCTATTAACTTTACTTCAATAGAAAGACTATATTCTGTTGTTTGTATTTTCACATAGGCAAAGACATGGGAGTTAGTTGCTCGTCTCACTTTATGGTAAATGCAGGTGTGTGCACAGTAGACTGAAATTCCACTTGGAACTAATCATCTGTGGAGCCATAAAGCTCTAGCTTAAAAGGAGCTGTTGACTCTGAAAATGTTGTAATTTACTTCTATTTTATTTGCAGATTGCCTTCTCACAGCACAATACTATCATGGATCTGGTGCAGTTCTTTGTCACCTTCTTCAGGTAAATTGCTTTTTCTGTCTTCTGATTGAAATCATGCTGATTCTTTTCCATCAAACCAATATCTTAACCAGCTTCTTAATCTTAAGAAATGCCTGCAAGGAAGCCTTTAGACTGTGCTCTCTAATTTGCACCAGTGGAGGATCCAGGCCATTGCCCTGTAACTACAGGCAGCTGCTGGCGTCTTTCATACATTTCATATTCAGTGGTACAGTCTTCTCACTTACTTCATAAAGATTAGCTAGATATGTACTGTGTATTACAGTGATTAAGAGAAACCAGATATACTGACTCAAACCAGTAATTTATGTGTGTGAATTTTTGTAAACTCTTTTAAAGAATTATTAAGAAAGATAGTTCTGCTCAATAGCTTGTTACATTTAATGGAGCACCCCAAATCACTACTAACGCTCTAATGCTTTCATGCGTTAGAGGTTAATTGTGAAAGGCAGTAGGTGACGCATGAGATTTGGTTATGGCAGCAATGCAGGAATTGGCTTCCACTGCAAATGGACAACTATTCTAGGATGTGAACAAAACTCCACTGAGAGACTTCTTAAAAGTTCAGCTGTCTGATAAAATGTCACAGACTTGAATATACACAGATTAGTTACGGTGCTTTGAAATCTTGCTGTGAAGATATTCCCCAATAACCATGAAGTGTATGCAAAATGTGAACAGTGACAGACAACTATGTTCATCAGACTTTCTGTATTTCTGGAACTGCCATGCATTTATTTCACAGCTTCACAGGACAGCTTTTCTGTTCGCTTTAATCGCCATGCTCTGAGGAACAGTACCTGAAGAATCAGACCCTTAAATGCTGTGAACAGACCAATGTCAGTTAATTGCTGTCACTTAAAAAGGGGGCAGAAATGAGCAGACCCTGAAGTCTTTGGTACTCAATACATGGGCTAATGGAGAGTGGTTTAGTAGCAGATACAACGCATCCTATTTCTCCTCTTTCATCACAAACAGAGCCATAAACTGCAGGTTGCCTAAAGGTCAGTCCAGTAGTGGCTTGGGTTTTTGGTGTTTGGAATTTTTTTTCTGGGAAGCTAGCAAGATCCAAAAAATGATGATGCTCATGCAAACCTCAAGAAGACAGACTCCTACAGAAGGAAGCACAGTCTATCCAAGTATGATAGAACAGAGGGGCCGTGTGACAGATAGCGGAGGGAGAGTAAAAGCAATTTGTTTCTGCTCTTTGCCTTAATGCTGACTTAGAAAAGGTGAACTGTAGGTTCTCTGATGGTGAAGCCATCTCTATAGATATATTGCATTAGCTCTCCTGGTGTGATGGTGTATCTGGTACGGTTTGTTCTGGGTAAATGCAAATTTACAGCGATCCCCATGAAAGATCCCCCTTACAGAGAGGAAGGTTGGAGGATAGCTGGCAGCTATCCTACCACTGCCTTTGACTCAGCCCCAGTCTAATTGTATAACCCAGGCTTCCAGCTGGCACTCGGATCAAGAGGGACTTGCAGCTCTCTGCAGCATAACGTTAATAATCCACCTTAGGAACCTCGTTGCAGAAAAGCATAAAGGAATCAGGAGATGCTGTGAGTAATGCATTGCAGTAATCCAAGCAAGGTACAAAAACTAATGACGGGGCATCCTCCAAAGGCACATACCATTCAAGCTAAGGTTGACGGTTATGGTGAGAAATGGAGTGTTTATCAAAATACATTTTCAAATCTTGATGTAAGATTGTACAGTACTCTTCTACAATTGAGTTGGTATTAAGGTGTTTGTAGACGTAGGCAGAATGCCTAGGAGTTGGAGCTCTCATATTTTGTTTATAAGAACAAAATAGAAACAGAAAGAGTAGCACACAGTAGATTCACACTTTGCAAAGCAGAACCTGATCGGAAAAGGGAAGGGAAATGAGAGGAGAAGCTTGAGTTGGTTCAGAAACCACATGAAAAAAGTTACTTAGTTGCATTGTGTTCCCAAGTTGATTAACTGTGCTAGGAAGATTAACCCAGGCCAATTGCCTGGGTAGCTGGCTCTTCCCAAGACACAAACCGGTGCCTTCTGTGTGGTTTTTTTCAGTGTTATGCCCAGAGGCATGAGGTTTTCATAGGTGTTAGAAGTCCATTTATTTTACTATCAGAGAACCAAAGCAATCATGCATGATGTCACAGCAACACTCCCAATGCATGACTGCTGCGAGTGTTGCATCCTCACTGACATCAGAGCTGGCAAATGGTCAGTCCATGTAGACGGTCCAAAGAAGAAACCATCAGGTTGTTTCTCACTGGACTTGCAGTTGCAATGTGTTATAAATAAATGTAGGAAAAATACTTAGTGTGTCCTTTACAGAAAACCAGACTGAGAAATTTAGAATGAAAAGTTTCCAGTCTAGACACGGTTGAAAGTTTCAGCAGTTCTTAAACTGGATGTTGTTTCTACAGGATGACTACTTTAAACAAGCTGCGGAATATTTCTAATAGGAAAATGCAGTAATAACGAATTTATTTTTTTTCCACACTAGTGGGCAGAGTTAGTCATACCCAAAGACAGCATCAATACGTCCTCTCCAAAGTGGTTGATATTGTTTGAGCCTTTATCTGAAAATTTGGTTTCAACAGTTTGTAGCCTAACAAGATTATTTTAATAAGGTTTTGTTTGTTTGGGTTTGTTTTGTTTTGTGGTGTTTGTGTTGTGGGGTTTTTTTGTTTGGGTTTTTTTGGGTTTTTTTTGGTTTGTTTTTCTTTTTACAGGATGGGAATGCCGTGTATTAAAACAGTGGCAAATTATGTTGGTAACAGTAATAATCCAGGTCATATTTGCTAGGTTTATTGACAGAGAAACTAATTGTGTTTAAAGACAATTTGAATGTGCTTGATAACTAAAAATGTTTCAGCCTGCTTTGATAAATGTGAATTTGCATTTCTCCCATCTAGTATTATATTTTTCGTATTTCTGAGCACGTGGCATAACCCTGTTCACACTGGCTGTCTACCCATACCAGCAAATAGGTTTATTTGACAATAACAGGTTTTTTAACAACGATTCAGAAGTATAGTTTTAAACTGTCCCTTTATAGGGTGAGTGTTCTGGAGTAAAGATGAAATGCACGTTTTACTGCTTGAGTCAGAAAAATCAAACAAGCGTTTTTAGAATTTTCCTGATGTATCAAGATCAACTATTTTAAAAATATTATTCTGTAAGGAATTTATTTAGAACTATACGTAATAAAGCGCAAATGCTATGATTAGATATGCAATTAATGCCTGATCTACCAAAGTACTGTTATTGTATCTTCTAGAACAAAAAAGGTATAGAAATAAAAGTTGTTTTGAAAAAATAAGCAGAATATCACAGAAACTGTAGTGCTCCAGATCATGATATTCATAGTAGGGTGAAAAAAACCCCAAACTTTTTTAATTTCATTCTTTCTATGCTGGAAGGTTTCATTGTATCTACTGGTTCAGTGACCTTTTCTCCAGGAGTAGAAATGCAATCAGATATGTAAGAGTAGTAACAGATTCCTAACAGTCTCACGGAAACTGTGGCATCTGTGTTGCTTTAGTCCGCGCCTGGAAGACTTCTAGCTGTCACACAAATTGAGAAGTGTGTGACTTCTTTTTTTTCCACCTGCTTTGAAGCAGTACAGATCTCATTAGAAAATTTCACAGGCAGCAAATGTGAATGATCTTTCTTTTTATACTAAAGAAATGCAGTTCCTACAGTTAAAGAAAGTCTATTCCTGTATTACCCTGACTAGTAAAACACTGAATAAGCTAAAGTCTGACTTTTTTTTCTGAACTGTAAGTGATGAAGAAGTTTTCAGTGTTTTCAAGTTTTACATGAATATATTGTTTTGGCTGAGTAGGTGGCCAGGATATTTTAGGCATTTCATAATGTTATATGAAGCATCTTTAGTTTCTGAAAACATTATTTACTTGTTCTTTAGATCATATTTTATCATACATAAAATTTGACAGTGTTCAATATTTGTTAGTTTTTATTGCATATGATTTGAGTAAATCCAGAATTGAGAGCCAAGAAACTCTTGATCGCTAAACCTGCTTTTAAATACAAATAATTTTCCAAAATTCTTAACTATAATTTTATCACAAATCTGAAGCAAGAGTTCTGGTAAGAAATGTGGTTTTGTTGCATAATCAAAAACCAGGCAAGCAGGAAATTGGTCCAGGTGACAAAGGTTAGCTATTAATATGTTTGTGATAGGTAATAGCAACTGCTACTGTCATAACTATTTTTTTAAAGCCTGTTTCAAATACGTAATACCAGCCACTAACTAATCAGGCGCCTTCTCTGAGCATACATCTTCTTTATGCTCTCAGAATGGTTCCCTCCATTTTCCCTGGTTGTTGGGGTGGAGCTGCCAACGGTGGTTTTTATGTCTGGCTGGAATGGTACACTTTAGTCCCTTTTATAACATATCTCCTACTAGTATGAATTACAGAATTTCCAATTTGTACTAAGTAGAGCAATATTAAGTAATATGGATACTTTGAAAGTTTAAAAATCTTTTTTTATGTGTGCTTTAAGAAATTCTATGAAGAAATTGCCGTCATTTAGGATCGGGGTAAATTCTTTCTGACAAATCTTTCTGTGAGCATTACAAGTGAGAGAAAACAATATTCAAAACATGCCCAGTATTTACTGCAGGAGGAAGGGATGGGCATTTAGGTTAAGACGAGGACTAGTAGCATGAGCTGCAATAGGAAATGCAGCAGTTACTGAAGAACCAGATTTATCATCCCCATATGTATGACTGCGTGCCAGAATCTCAGAACAGTCACTTCAGTTGCGTTTCACGCAGTGGGAGCGGATGGCTGCGTTTCAGCGGGTTGTATTGGAGCTCCCGAGAGCTTCAGGACCTGCATCTGCCTTTCTGGGTGTAAATTTACAATGGGTGAATTCCTTCTCTTTACTGGCATCCTTTGGTGTGTCTGCCTGGCTTCATGTTTTGTTTTTGTTAAAAGAAAGGATGATAAATTAATGCTAGATTTTGGCATGCACACCTTTGTGAGATGAATATTGATCTCTGTAAGAAAGACAAAACACAGTGTATCAGGATCGGATCACATCCACCACGGCTGGGTTCTCAGAAAACGCAGAAGTCTTATAAATCTGAATTAGAATATTTTCTGGTAACATGAAAATCAAGTTATCTTAGCAAAATGGATTTTACATTTGGGGCTAGAATAAAATTGATTTTTACTTAGTGATACATTAAACAGTTTTCACCTCACTTAGAAGCAGATAGTTGTCTGACTTCCACTGGGACAAGCATGCCTGTACTGCAGTGGGCAGTCTTGAGCTGTTTGGTGGTGGGGTTTTTGTGTTTAAAATGTTCGTTTTGAATTGTGGAATGTAGCTTTGTGTCTTCCACTGTCTGAATCAGACGGAAACTTTGTCATCGCTGTAGAGTTATTTGATATATTCATATTTCCTGAGAAGGCAGCCACTTGTTATTGGCCTGCAGGCAAAGGAGATTCCCCAGTACCACTGGATCGGTTGCTCTTCAAAACAACGGATGAGTCATTTAATCCCTTGGTGAACATAACTGTTTTCCATGATTTTGTTCTTGTTTTTCTTCTTTCTGCGTTCATCCTTTGAGTCATTTAGAAGTGCGTGTGATTGATTTTGATCAGTCTTGATCCGTATTTTGATTTCAACATGCGTTGTTCCTTCAAGTACAGAATAGTTGCTGAGCTTGGTATCTGAAGGTGGCCTATGTACTTGCAGATATGGGCTATATGCAGCAGATACGGGCTTTTCCTTCCTTCGAGTAGGTGCATTTAAAATTTTGAACTTCTCACTTCCTGTGTGTATCAGATACAGTAAGTGAGAGCTGTTCGTTGTGCCTGGTGAAGTGCTTAATCCCAATTTCTGCTTAGTTCATAATAACTAGAAATAAGTTCTGGAGTTGCTTAAGCGCAGAGGGGAATTGTAGGTTGAAGGTTTGGGTGACAGTAACAGGATTTGAAAGATTTCTTTTCTTTTTTTTCCTAGTCTTTTTTAGAGGGGAAAAAAGAAAAAAAAGGAAAAAAAAAGGGGAAAATCTTAGCTTGCACTCTTCATTGTGTACGGTGCTGTAGCCTAACACTCCAAAAAACATCTTGTTACTACTTCTGCTTTTATAAAATCTCATTGGAATCAAAGCTGCCACTTATGTAGTAGTGTTCACCGCAGAGGTCTCAGAAGGTGGCATCTGAAATAAACTTCCCAAGACTCCTGAAGAAAGTATGCCTTTTTTTGAAGACTCGGTACTTTGCAGGCTCCCATACTCCGAGAGTTCTGTAATGTTCTCCTTTCAAGGCTGCATCTTTTTAGAGCTGCATTGTATTTTGTTTCCTAAGAGGCATCAGAGATAATTCATATTGTGTTTGTGTTTTGATTCCCTACATTTTATATTGTATTTTCTTAAATCCGATTAGTCAATTGTTTTCTTAGACTAAAACAACGTTGGCGCTCACAGCTATTTGTCTTCTAGAGTGCTTAATCCTGGTCACTTTTTTATGAAACTCCAGTCCACCGTACTGTAAACAAAAGAACTAGAACAGGTTTTCATCTGTGATAAATGGACTTGAAATTTTGCTTTTGTCATTTTAATGCAAAAGAGAAGCAATTCTGACTTCTTATGACAAAGTATATGTACCAGTTGCAAAGTTAACTTCAGAAGTTTGTTTCCAGATGTAAATATATAGTGAAGTGGGGTGAAAGCTGATGAAGAAAAATAATAATAATAAAAAAAGAAGTAAAAAATATTAGGGTTTTCCTTTAGGCAATAATGTTGTTGTCCATTACAGCAAGTGACAAGCAGCTTTCTCAAGCACTCTGCCAGTCTGTCTCTGCAGATGCAGTCAGTATGGCATGCTGTGAAGTGAGTGACATCGAAGAAATGAGCAATCTGTTTACGGCAGTAGAGGAATATTCAGGGTCCTGGTATTCAGTTGTAATAAATCACAGAAAGAAAAAAAAGAGAGTGCTAGACTGCGTGTTGTGCTGTGGGTTTCATAGATGCTAAAATATTAAATCTAATTATTGCTTTTGAGAAGAGACATCTGAATTCAAAGGAATTCACCTAATGAGCTTTTAAGTGGAATATTAGTAAAAATATTCCAGTAGAATTTCCTGGTACCAAATGAAGCATTTTGTGTGGAAGATTTTGGTTTTTAAAATTTATTTATTGGGGTTCAATGGCGGCGGGGGGGGGCGCTACATTTTGTCAGTAAGAAGCGAAATTATGAAAGTTCCTGTGGACTCCAAAAGCCACACTAAAAACTACACATTAAAAAGTAATTACATTATCTATTTGTATTTTTAAATCTGAATTTAATCTGCATATGTGGCCCAATTATGTTTTGCATCATAATTGGTTTTTTAGGCTGCTGAAATGTGGCATTGGCGGGCAGTCCTTCTTCCCCAAATTCACTAACTGACCGTGATTAGAATGAATGAGTCTTTTTTCCCCCCTTAGTTTTAAATCTTAAATTAGCATAAATCAGCAAAATCATTGCAAAAAAGGTGAAGTTAAAGCACAGCTATTTTGGAATAGAACCAATATATTAAGTTTCTAATTCTTGTTGAAAGTTACTGCAGAATTCTGTATTTGATAATTTGTCTGCAAATTTAATGGACACAGATTATCTTTTTTTCTTTTTAGATCTGGGGTTTTTATATACAACATCACTTGTTGAGAGAAATATAGAGTATTTCACCCATGAAGGGCAAAACCATAAAATTATATGAAATATGAAAGTCTTTTCCATGAGTAAAAGAAACATAATCACACTTTATGGGTGTGATTTTCTATTTATTCTATGGAGATTAATTTCAGTTTATGTTAGATTAAGCCCCTTTGATTGTAAATCTTCTTTATTTGCTGCTTGAAAGAGGTGAGAGAAAGAACTGCTGAGAGTTAAAGTTCACATCTAGAGCTTTATTGCATAATATATTTCAGAGTCCTTTTAAGTGGTTCACTTTTGCTTGATAATGTATTGGCAAAATGAAATGTGAGTGTTGGTCTTCCGGAGAGCATCCTGATGTACACTATATCCATTTTCTGGTTTTAGTTGTATATAAAGGCTGTTCGCATAATTGATCATTCATTCATACATTACTATAGTAGCTTCTGGTATGGCTTGTGGTATATTTAATATGAAAAGGCAGCTTTATGTATATATACCTGAATTATGTATGTAGGAAAATATAAAATATGTATGTGTCCATTTATACATTATATAGTTACTTTTTAATAATTATTTTACTTAATAAAGTTATTTAAAACCTCCCTACATTCTCTGTAACATTTCTGTACACGTACATAATGAAAAAAATCAATATTTTTGTTAATCATTTTCCTGCAAATAACGAATTCCTCACTCAAACACATTTCATTCTTCCTAACCTTCAAGAAGTATTTTGATGTTTCATTGCACAGCAAAGACCAATAAACTCAGGCTTTGTAGAGGCAGTTGTCAGAGATGATTTTAAACTATTATAGGAGTAGGAGTTTGTGCCTCAGGAGATGAAGGATTAAGTTAGTTTTCTACATTCAATATATATTAATAAATGATTTTACACTGATGTGGTAGCTGTTCTTACTAATAAACTAATATATTTTATATTGATATTTCACTGATGCTGCTTACTTTAAAATATAATTTATATAAAATGCAGTTGATGCCATTGATACTTCAATCTTCCTGTTTTCAGTTATGCATTCAGAACTTAAATTTCAAAGCTTTATTAATACCATTATTGACGTTTTAGTTATTATTTTATTTAATTTTGCTCTTCTTCCTCAACAAAATTATTTTGGTTACATTTCTAGTAGTAATTTTAAATGTGCTCCTCTAGCATCCTTTTAGCAGTGTACTGGGTTTTTTTAAGGCTTGTTTCCCTTTCGTGTGTTTTCTCTTAAATTCTGTAGAGCAGTCCGAATGTTCTGTGCCTCAACAACAGCCAGTAGTCCTGTGGAAATCAGTCAGAAAGCTCCATGGCACAGGGATACTACTTTAATTTGCCCATGACCTTTATTTTGGCTCCTCTGCAATGCTCCAGATCTCCACTGCCAAAACCAGGCTCAAAACAGAAAGGCTGTGACCATCAAAAACATTTACCACGGCCAATGGGCCACCTAAAGGCAACAAGCATCTTTTACTACAATAATTCTTCATTACTTCCAAAGCAAGTTACACTCTACATGCAAAAGAGCTGGAGCACCTCAGTCTGTGCATCTAATCCTTTGTTTATAATTTATTGTATACACAGGCATGCATTGTGCTGCTAAGTGTTGGCGTTTGGGTGAATCCATCCATGGATGCCTATACTGTGCTGCCCCACTCAGTGTAGGTGTTCTGGGTAGAAGTACTTGAGTAGAGGCAGCTCATAGACTTTTCTTTGATTTCTTTTTTGTTGTTGTTTTTTTTGTTTTTTGTTTGTTTGGTTTTTGATATTTACATTGCTATTTGTCTAAGCAGTAAAACAATCACATTCTATAACTCCGTTCTTCTCCCATAATACCTACCTAATTTTATTTTATTTTTATATGTATTAAATAGATATTCATATAGATTTCACACAGGTATACTTAAATTTCTTTGAGTGGAGTCACTGTGTACGTACATAAGTGGTCCAGGTGGCTCTGGTACAAACTTCTCAGATATTTTGGAAAAGAGCATCACTGGAATAATTCAGACTCACCTTGTGGAAGTAACAGTGAGCGTGGATCACACATGTCCTTACTTACTTTTTGGTTGTTGTTTGGCTGGGCAGCTAGAAATGGCCTGAAGGTTAGTTAATGAGAATTCCTCAAAAAAGGGAAAAAAGGTAGGAATTATGCAACAGAATCCAGCTGGAACAGATCGACGGTATCATCTCATGATCACAGTCAGGTTAGAGTTGTTCAGGAAGCACCTAAAAGCTAGTGCTACCTTTGTGGAGTTGGAATAGATTGTTTGATTTGGGATTTCAGAAGACTGAGCATATAGCTGTAGAGGAGGTGATTTCTTAAAGGGGCTTTACTTTGAACGCTTTTAAAGATATAGCTGTAACACAGGTCATATGCTAAAAGAAATGATGCTTGGAGCAGATACTGCTGAGGATGCCATGCCCACCTGAGCACTACCGATTCAAAAATGTTATGTCAAGTTCTGAGATTTAAGGACTATTCGCCATTTAAAATAAAAAAATTCACCTAAGAATTTTTGCTCGTGTCTAACCATGCCTCCTGCAGGGGCCAGTGTAGTTATGTGTTATCTTTAAAGCTAGGCTGTGTCTGAGATTTTAGTAGGGCTCTTTTCTTTAAAGTAAGTTACCATATCCTGTGTTTTCCAAGTAATTTTCTTAATAAGAGCAGGGAATAAGATCCTTTCTGAGGAATTCCTTTACAATCTTCCTGCCACAGTCAATAATACTTCTCCAAGATAGAAATAAATTTTCATCTTCCTATCCATCTACGTTATGGGAAATTCCGTAGAAAGGTCGTCTTCTCTGATCTGCCAAACTTCTCTTTGCTTCATGAAAACATCTAATCCCTGGTTCTAACATCAAGAAAAACAGGAATTTATTATGCAGGAGTAGAGTCCCCCCCTAGCACATTGTCTCTGAAAATACTTCATTTATAAAGCTCAGGATCATCAGTGGTTAATGTCTCATCTATCGGGGAAAGATAATATGTTGACATACACTTTCTGAACTGAATTTTTACTCAAAAGGCCAAGTACTCTGTCTGTGGCTCCATCTCAGCCTTCCTTCTTCCTTTTATTTTATTCTGAGACAAGTACCAGTTACATCTGTTTCCAAGCAGAAATATTGTGTGTGACTCTGAGACACATGTTATGAAAATAAGAATTATAGTATTTTCCTGCACCAGCAGTAGGAAGTTCCTTAGACGTGATCTCCTGTTCTCCTTAGTTAAAAGGAGTGCTCTGAAACTAGGTGGAAATCTTCACAAAGGTTTGGTGGTTCATTGGGGTATAACTTGAGTCTGCACTGATGGGACTTAATAGGTGGTAGGCTGGCATTGAAGCACACTATGTTGAAATGCAGGAATCTGAAATCATTGAAACCTATTCTTTTGGGGTTTTGGTGTTTTTTTTGATACATGTTAAGTGCTCAAATAAATAGAAAAGCTTATACCATTTAACAGTTGACTTTATTCTAAGTTCTGATCCCTATTGTATATGCTGTCAGCCTTTTCTCACCTTAGAATGACTATGTATTAGTGTTTTCTATACCTGCAGAGCTGTTCATGGCAATTACTTTGCTGCGTGAACTGCAGAAAAGGGTATACAGGTTTTCTATTGCCATGTTTAAGAAGTTTTGCATATATTAAAGAAAAATGCTTTCAGTTGACTCTCCATATATAAAAGTATTTTTTAATCCATGAGCTAAGGTATTTCCATTATGCCCTTGTAATGTTTGTAAATCTTCATTTAAAACCTTGATCAGTAATTTTATGAACTGCATCTCTGTGCAGATGCTGTTCCTGCTAATCAACCACGACACAGTAAAACAAATGTAATGCGAATATCCTTTACCTTGCATTCTTACCAAACATAGGGTTCTACCTGGAAGGACCAGATTAGCAGAAGGCCATATATATTTCTTTTTAACAGTTACTCTGTTTTTTATAAGGTTGGTAGTTGTGGACACGTGAGAAGTGAATTTTAGGGACAATTGTGTGACTTTCATGAGACACTTCATGCAAGATTTATTTCTGGGAATATATAGATTTTCAGGACTGCATCCAAAAATAGCATTTTAATCACTGTCCTCTGGATAAGAAGAATTATCCATGTAATTAGTTCCAAATGAACTTGAAAGGTGTTGCTTAACATGTGTGAATTCCATTTGAGACACAAATAAATAAATACAAATTTGCATTTAAATAATTTTTGGTAATACCTGAAGTTTTGAATACCATCGTAAATAATTTACTTCATACTGAGATGCTTCTTTCACTTTCCAGTTCAGGAAGCAAGAACCGAGGGCTTGAACCCTTAGTATGGGTTTACGATTAGAAGCTTCACAGTTGAATTAAGTTTCCCTTGGGTTCCTTTATTTCGAGAAACTGGGGGGGAAAAGTTGGAGCTCAGGATCTATGGCTTTGTTAAAACAACAGGGGCAGGAAAGATCTGACTCGGAATGGGATATAGACTAGGCTGATGTAAGAGGAAAAAAGCCCTGTTGGTGCATGGAGCTGCTGGTACTGGTAGTGTTTGTTTCTCAAGACCAGCAAGAAGAGGAGGACATTCCTGAATCACCTAGATGGTACTGGTGGCTTAGCAGGCAGTGTCCTTCACTACCTGCAGCAGGCAGAGGGCTCTCAGACCAGGAAACAAGGCCAATAGGTCTTGGCTCCACGGGGTCAGCCAAGGTTTATTTCCTTGAGCCCACACTGCATTACCAGGGACTGGAAGCTGCACAGCCTGCTCCATGGCTAGCCAAGACTACTTTCCTCTAAGTCTTCACACGTTTTCATTTGGAACTGTAACACTTCATTCCCAGAATCATTCAGAATTGCTAATCATTGAAATATTCCTACTCATAGCAGTGTTTGTAAAACTGTGTGATTCAGAGGAGTTTAATTAATCATTAGAAGCATAAAACTTTATACTGCTCTCATACATATCAGACTGCTAATATTATGTTTACAGTGCTTTGTACTTCACTTAATCCTGTTGAAATCTTTGGAGCTGCTTGTCATGTGTATATTAGTTAACACAAGTAAGGATGGCTGAACCTAGCACATCATAATCATAAACACAATGTTCTTGTCAAGTACAATGAGAGAAATCAATTGCTGTGACAATAATTGCTGTTCAAAGTAATAGTTTTAGAAAAATAATTGTTCAATTATTTTTATTTTAGAATTGTGCTTGCTTTATAACATATCAATTAAAATGTGCTCTATTTGCCAATAAAAAGATAGTAAATAATATGTCAGAAAAACAGTTCTTAAAAAAGTATATGTGATCTTTTAGGAAACTTTTGCAATATTAATTTAAAAACATTAACTTAAATATGAGACTTGTTTTCTTTGCATGTATCTACATTCAAAAGATTTTTGTCATCAGCTTCTTTTACTGAATACTGTTATTTTTTTGTTTGTGTTTAAAATGAACAGAACATGAACATCATGTTAGCATGAAGGGGAAACATTGATACAGTGTAGGGTCACTGTTAAAAATTCTGTTTTGTGAATTCTACATTTTTGTGCTCTTGGCAAAGGACGCGAGATCAACAGGCAAGAGGTTTATGGATCTAGAGGGATATTTAACTCAGCACAGCAAGGTTCAAGTAAGTAAGCAATAGTTGCCTTGATGGCCTGACTCCTATTTTCAAAAAAAGACTTGGGAGGAGCTTTTAAAACACGTGTAAGTATAGACATGTGGGTGGTCAGTGAGACTGCTGTGCACCTGAATAACTTTATGAAAGTAACCTTTGGGTGCTTGTGTCTCTATTAGTAAGAAGTGTGGACAAATAAGACAGTATCATGTTGCTGAGGACCTGACATCCACACTACATCTGTTGTGTCATTTTTTCGCTTTGGACTAGCTCTAGTTTAGTTGCATGGACTGAAAGCCATTTGTGTCTGGAATGTACATTGCGCATCTTCCAGTTCAGCTTCTGCATCATGAGCTCCAAGATTGCTCCACGGCGTGAGTCACGCAATCAGGGGATTCATTCCAAAGCCAAATACATGATCCACGCTAAACCAGCAATGCAGACACCCCCGTAGGAACCCAAGGACATGTCCACCACACGCGTTTGAGCATGGTGACAGTGTCCCAGCATCAGTGTGATGCTGCAGTCAAGCAAACAGACCATCGGTTTTCTTGTGAGTTGTTAGAATAGTCTTGGCAGACTGTGCTGGCATGGATACGCTGCTCCCGAGGTGGGCTTAACCAGGATCGCTTAGGGACTCTGCACCATGCTCGGCTGTGTGGGGCTGCTGTACTTTGTCCTCTGGCGTAAGATGAGTAAATGTGACGGGTGCTCAAAGTAGAATCCCACACAATTTTTAATTTTAATAGAGTTAAAAGTATACTAGGCTTAAGGTAAAGTTTGAAAAAGTGTTTGCTTTCATGCAATATGGAAATTTATACTGAATTACTATGCAAATTAGTGGCTTAAGTAAAATCATAGAAACAACAATTATTCATGCAGGAATGTTTACATACATTTTCGGACATTTTAATTTCTCTTTGCATGTTAAATAATAAGGGAATGAGAAATGGAATAGCAAAGGATGGAACGTTTTGTTTTGTTCTGTTTACCTTCCATTTACAATATTGGCCCTTAAAATATTTATATGTAATTCATGAATTAGTTCCTTTTACATCACTGCAAAAATAAGTAAATTATTTCATTTTAACAGAAGTAGTCTTTTGATACAATATGTAACTTACTCATAGGCATTAATATGTAATAAAAAAAAAGGAATTCTATAGTGTGTTTATAATGCATTCCTAGAGCTTAAGGCACAAATGTGTCATTAATTCATCTAGTCCAACCACACTGACCATTACATTTCACAGACTTTTTTCCCCTGTATTTATCCCTATAGTTTCAAATTGTTTAAAGATGATCTACAGATTTTATTTTAATTTGCAGATACCAAGCAGCAACACGTCTACTCATTCCCTTTACGGTTTGTGCTAGTGTTTAATCTTAGTTTTTAGTCTGCCTCCTAATCACACGCAGAGAAAATCATTTCTCAGTTAAAAACGCTGTCCTCTCACTCCTCAGCCAGGTCCATGGTCTGCACTAAATACGTCTAAATGTGACCTCTGTAAGCTAAAAATTTACTCTGTACATTGCAAAAAATAGTTATGCAGGCAGCAATTATTTCTTGCACTTTTCCTTTTCTATCTTCTATTAAATCAGTATTTCTCTTTTCACACTACCCAGAGCCCTTCTGGGAAGATCGTTTGTCTAGCCCAGACCTTACTGCTAGACCCTGCAGGCTCTTGCGGCCCTTTCTTGGCCACCTCCCTCTGCCACACTGGACACAAACTACTTATGGTCAGGGCTTCCTCTTCAGTTCATCTGTTTTCTAATTGTTTGTTGTCTCCTACTTAATACTAAGATGATAACTTTCAATCAGCCTGTAATACACACCACTGGTGATGAATTGCTCGTTTTCAGGCATGCTTTTTTTAGTGGTTCCTCCTATTTTGTTCCACGTGGTTTGAAGGGGCAACTGTGCAAAGCTATGTCGTTATCTTCTGGCAGATCATTTCTTTGTTCTAGAGACTACAAAATCCTAATAATGCTTGGGCTGCTGTGGTTTTAAGTGTGTCTTAGCATGATAATTGTCTTATTGAGAAGATTTACATTCATAAGTGCAGAAAGTCGTTCACTCTGTACTCTGGGTCAGCATTTCATAAGCCATTTGCATTGCAGAGGCATCTGTCTGTTTATTTGATGTCATTCAGAGTCTCAGCTGGAGTCAGAAATGGTGGACCAAATCTATGACCGTGTGGATGGGTCTGTGTAAGCACATTTATTTTTTGTACTCCCTGTTTAGCATCCATCCATTTTCTGTACCTTAGATTATCTGGTCATTGCAGCATAGTCAAATCTTCTTTTTTCAGTGTATGCAACATTTTATGATACAGAAAATAAATCATAATAATGTCTGAGTTTAATTCAAATGTGTCTGCTTCCAACCATTGTTTTTTACCATGCATTTCTGTGCTAGATGAATGAGAGCCTTGGTATTTTCTCCCCATGGAAACTCGTTCACACTGTAGGCAAGTCACCACTTGATCTTTTTGAAAAGCAAAATGATTGAGCTTGTTAAATCATTGCCAGTGAAAGATTTGCTCCAACCTTTGAATATTTTTTGTGATTCTTCTCTCTACTCTCTCCATGTTTCCAATATCCTTTAAAAAAATACAAGTACCAGAATTTCAAGAACAAGTCTGATACTATCTGTTTTGGCAATAGAGTGATACATTCATCTCCCAAGTGCTGCTTACTACTGTGCACCTGAGTATTTAAGGTTGTTTTAACCCTTTTTGTTTCGGCATCCCAGCAGCAATTCATACTGAGTTGGTCATTCATACTGATCTCTAAATTATTTTAGGCATTGCTTCATTCCAAGGGGAGTGCGTATCCTTTGCTGTGTAAATGAGGCCCGGATTCCTTGTCCCTGTAAATAAAACTTACCAGTCAATGTGTTAAAAAAAAAAAAAAAAAAAAAATTGCTGAAAGAGGTGGAATTGACCAATTAGCACACGGTATGATTTCTTTGTCCTCATTACCATTAACCTTTTGTTTTTTCAGTCTTTGTGTCATGCATAGACCTCTCAGCTATTATATATGTCTTATCGAAACTGATTAGATCTGATACTCCAGAGCCTTGCAAACCTGTGTAGAAATTTCCATTTCTGATGTTGGTTGCCTTCTGACAATTTCTTTTTGAGCTGTCAGCTGGCCAATTTTTAATTAATTTATTTTGCCCTGCACTGATCTCTGTTTTGCCACTCTATTTGCGATTGTGCTTTCTTCTCTTACATCTCTGTCTCAAGAAGCAGCTAAGTAGTATACTAGGGGTTTGGAGAGCATCCATCTATGCTTGTCCTGCTGTTATACTGTTTGCCGATGATGTTAATATCTTTATCATGTCTCCTTTCAACTCCCTATTGTCTCAAAACCAAAAAGAGCTTATTTCTTCTACCATTCCATTCCCCTGGCCAAGTGGACTGTACTCCATATTTTTTTCATTTGACTTTGTGTTTTTGAGATGAGGTGATGGGTGCTTTGAGATACAGACATACTATAGATTTGTGCACTGGCATCCCAATGCTTTCTGTTTTGTTCTTTATTCCTTTTCTAATATCTTCTAACATCCTATTTGCTGTTTTGACTGCCACTAAACATTCAGTTGATATGTTCAAAGAGCTATCTGCAATGACTTCAAGATCATTTTCTTGAGTGGTAATTGCTAATTTAGAACCTATCATTGTGTATTTGTAGCTAGAGATTTTTTTTCTTGTGCACATTGCCTTCAGTTCATTGGCACTGAATTTCGTTCTCTTACTTTATTGCCAAGTCACTTGATATTGTGAGATCCTTTGCAGTCAGCTTTAACTTTTATTGCTCTAAATAAACCAAGGCTATTATCTCACCACAGCCTGGAACCAGGTTAGTTTGACAAAAGCTATTTTCCATGTCTGTCTTCTCTGCATTAACAGGAATTTGATTTTTTTTTTTCTTTCTGATTATATATATTAAAAAAACAGAGAACAAAGTCAAATATTTCATGTTTACTTGCAAAGATAAGATCATACGAAAGTATTAAGTAAATATTTCACATTACCAATGCTGTAATTTCCAATTATTTATATTATTTTATAGGTGTGTCTTTGAAACACTTGTTTCTGATTTTGACTTTGCACATAATCTAAATGATGTTTTGACTGATGACAGGAAAGTTCAATGTGTGACCCAGCTCCATTGACGTGCAGAGCACAGAAGCAATTGGCTGAAGTTTTTCAGCCAGAACTCTCAAGTTTTTTCTTCTGCTAGCTTAAGATACTTGTTCAAGAAATTACTAAATGTGAAGGACAGAATTTTCTAAGGAAAGAGATTCTGTTCCTGGTCATAATGAAGCAGTTGCACAGTGCAAGACTCTCTTATTTTCTTGTCTCCAGCTCTCTTGAATGTATTCATCTTTTTCAAATTCCAGGAGCTTTGAGTTCATTGTTTTAAACAGACTTGCTGATGTTTCCCTAATTTAGTTTTTTCGGAAGGACTATAGAGGAGGAGAAGAGCAAATGAGATGGCTTACTTCATGCACAGCATGCTAATTTATAGCAGCATGTCAGTACTCTGATGTTGCCCCTAAGCATCTGTTGCAGTTACTAGCTAGACAGAAAAGTATATGTTAGGGAAAACACTTCTGGGAAATAGCATTTGTAAGCAGCTATTGGTTTAAAAAGCTTGAAAGATGTTGCTGCAAAAGTGGATTTATTCTAGTGGTCGGGGGTGTGTGTGTGGGGATGCCTGCTTTTTCCTAGACACCAAGTATAAATTCACAGTAAACTTGTACTTACTTTCAAAGGAGAGTGGAGCAAGGGAGACAGAGAAAGGTAAATTTTAAAAAGTGAAATCAATGCAACAACTGGAGCAATGCATGAAACAAAATGGTGAAAGTTCTCTGATAATCAGTTTCTGTCATAATATTCTTTGTGCTACTTAAATATTATGTTGTAAAAAACTTTTAAGAGAAACTCTTCTAGTAAGAAATACTGTGTTAATAAAATGGTGTATCAATGAAAATGTTATTACGACATTAGTTCCTTTCAGTGAAGACCCATGTAGAAAGATGATTTACGCTGAGATTCATTAAAATGTAAGGTTGAGATTTCTCTTCTGAATTCCCCAAGGTTCTTGAACCAACACTTGCCCTCTCACATCCTTTTATTACAGATCGTTGACTCTTCCAACGATTTTCTATTGGCAAATAGGTTCTTGGATATGCTGAACTGTTCTGATCCATTGATTAGAACCAATCAAAATTCCAAGTACCTTTGTTTTTTAAAGGATCTGTGCCAAGAACCAATAAAACCTCAGCGCAGTATTTAAAATGGTCCTGCAAGGAGAGAGGGAGAATATATCTTCCTTTCCATAAAAATCCCTAAGTCCCAAAGAACATTAAAAAACTGCTAAAAATGCTGGTGGTTGACATTGGCTGTTAAGAGAAAAGTCAGACTTTACATCTAGAAATGATACTTTAACCATTTTTCCCTTTCAGGTTCAGAACAATCAGCCTTCTTGGAGCTAAACAGACAAAATTAAGTCTCTTAAGTAAAAAAACAAGCTGTTAATTTTAATTGAGCATTTTATGCCCAAACCACTTTATATATTTGGTACCTTTCTCTTTCAAACTTGGCCTCACTCTGGCAGGCTTTCTCAAGGGTGTTCAAAGAAGAAATTGATAAAAAAGAATTTTGAAAGCTCATAGTGAAAAGAGTTTTAAGTGAGTAAGATGGATAGATAGCCACATTGATTGGGTGATAGAAAGCCATATTGATTTGTATTACTTTAACCATCAAGGAAAGCTTGTGTTACGGAGACTGACTTTTGAACGTACTCAGAGCAACGGTACTTTCTGTTGTCAAAGGTTCAGTGGTACAGCTGATTCTGTTGCTTGCAGACCATGGAATGATTGAGTGCTTTCATTCCATTACCTTAATAGTGATATTAAACTACAGTTGCCATAAACAGGTTTCTAATAGTATCCATACTATGGATGAATATTGAATGACATGAGCTGCTACTTCTGGAGATGTATCTTCTAGGTCATAATTTCAGTTCTGTTTACAGCAAGACACAGGGAAACGTTGGTGTTACTGCATGGATAATGATTATATTTTGCATTGATGCACAGTACTCCTCAGAACTGTACCACTTCATGGTATTCTTGGTATTTCCCATATTAGTTAAAGAATACTTTTTTAAGCTTTTTGGCAAAAAAAATTACGGCTGACTAGTATAATTCAGTAGTTACAGGGTTGTATGAATTGCAAACACTGTGCACAGCAGATGTGCTAAGATGACTGAAAGTTCTTCACACAGCTAGAAAATCCAGATATTTTTATCAAAAACTGCCTAAAAAATTCAAAGATCTTCTGACTGCTTACATTAGATGTCGACTTTAGAAGGCTTTTGTCAGTATCCAGAAATTCACTAAAAGAGGTTGAGAGTTCACTGATCTTTCTACTAAAATCCTTTATGGACTAAATGTTACAAATACAAAATTACTGGAGCAAGAGAGATGGTGTATGATCTTATTGTGAACTGCAGAAGTTTAATAATACTGATTTTATTTTATTTTTTTCTTCTTCTGGTGTGTCTTTGGGACTGTAACATGATAATGTTCTTTGGGATGTTTTCCCTGGGCGATTCACTATAGAAGTACTCAACTTAATAAAACAGACCTATTGTCAAGTGCAAACCCGGTTCTTCAAACTAATTATACTCCCTGAATATAGTTATCATTCCTGCATCCCAGGAAATTATTCAGAATTCACAGAGAGAAGTATAAATTGGTATCATTTTTTGGCTATAGTTCGTCTTTTTCCATCTGCTGAATGTGGAACATGCAGTGCATGTTTGTTGAGACTGTTGTGGGTATGTGGACGGTTGTAATGGAGCTTCTCCTGTGCTAATGGAGACAGTAATGGCATTTAATGGAGACAACCACAGCATCAGAGGTGCGCGTTCTCTTTTGACTTTGAACTTGAATGGTTGACTCGTTTGTCATCCTGGTAGAGTTTAGTTTTCCTGTATTTTTGTGGGTCTTTTTCTGTGCTCAAATGTCTTTTCATTACCTTTGATACCCTAAAAACATAAGCTTTTTCAGACCATTATGTTACAATTACTTTTTTTTTTTTTTTAATTACAGTTGTTTCTTATCGTTACTGCTGGTAGCCGCTGTCGTTTGGAAAATCAAACAAACCTGTTGGGCTTCTCGACGGAGAGAGGTATCAATAACTTTAAGATTACTATGGTAGCTTTATCTTTCAGAATAAATTGAGAGCTTTCATGAACAATCACACCTCCACTTTCTCCTGTATGTGCAATTTAAATATCCCTCTAAACACTTTTTTTTTTACCCTGGACTTCTATGCTGAAGAAAAGTTTTTTTTCTCCCTCCTGTCAAAAATTAAAGAAATTGCAGCACTAGGTTGCAGAAAGCTAAATTTTCTTTATGCTGGAATATTTAGAGTAGAAGACAGTAGAATATTTCAGTTGGAAACGACCTACAATGATCACCTAGTCCAACTGCCTGCCCACTTCAGAGCTGACCAAAAGTTAAAGCATGTTATTAAAGGCATTTTCCAAATGCCTCTCATATTCTGACAGGCTTGGGACATTGACTACCTCTCTAGGAAGCCTGTTCCAGTGTTCGACCACTCGCTCTGTAAATAAATGCTTCCTAATGTCAAGTCTGAACCTCCCCTGATGCAGCTTTGAACCATTCCCATGCGTCCTGTCACTGGATCCCAGGGAGAAGAGATCAGCACCTCCTTCTCCACGTGCCCTCCTCAGGAAGCTGTAGAGAACAATGAGGTGGCCCCTCAGCCTCTTTTTCTCCAAACTAGACAACCCCAGAGTCCTTACCCCTCCCCATAGGACATTCCTTCCAGCCCTTTCACCAGCTTTGTTGCCCTCCTCTGCACTTGTTCACGTACCTTAATATCCTTTTTAAATTGTGGGGCACACAATACTCAAGGTGAGGCTGAACCAATGCTAAATACAGAGAAATAATCACCTCTTTTGACCATCTGGTTATACTATGTTTAATGCATCCCAATACTCTCGATATTCTCAAAATAGTAGTGTGAAAACACTGGTAAGTTGCGTGAACGCAGAAGGTCATACCGTAGCATCTCAAACGTTCTAGGAAGCTATTTGATGCTGTGACTTAGGTTGTGTTGTTATCAGTAGTCATTGGAACATATAGTAGGAGACAGCCCTCTCTGCAAATACATTATACTTTCTTCTTTTTTTATTCTCTCTTTTTTGTTTGTCAGTTTTTTATTCTAAGCAAAATTCTATCTCTATTAGTATCGGTAGTTCTGTCATTAAAACCATGGCACAATTGAAGCTCTTCAATAAATACTCATACATAAAGTCACCTTATTCTTTTGTTGTAGAAATTGTTATACCCATGTTGGAAAACTTGGCCCAAATATTAGTCCTTACCTGTTTAACAAATGATTAGACTTGGATGAGATTAAATTTAGGTTATGTATACTGCAACATGTAAATAGCCTGATTAAGATGATGTATGCTGATAGTTGTCATATTTTGTTTTGTTCTGATAAATAAGATGCATAATTTTTAGGCTGTGATTTTTTTCCCTCTTGAAGCTTCAAATCTTGATATTTTTTTGGAAACAGCACTTCCTTAATGGTACTGTAATCTAGATTTAAAAAAAAAAAAAAAAAA
>VFFE01007183.1:675652-795403 GCA_008921705.1 Burhinus oedicnemus
GTAGATTACAGTGAATTTATATATGCTTTAGAAGTGTCAGGTAACTAGCACTTACAATTTTCCTTCACTGAAATGTTGTAATGCCGAGGTTTAGCTTTGAACTGGTGCTACAAAGAAAAATGTGTATTATCGTAGTTATTTCATTTAGGTATTTTTTTTATTAAGATGAATATTATTAAGCATATTCTCCCTGTAAGGGCAAATGATCATATATTTGTTATTACTTGCAAAATGCAGATGAAAGTTGCTTTAAACTACAGTATTCTATTCAACTTATTAATATTTTGTTTGAGTTTGTCTCAATACTTGTTAATAGTTCTGTGCACCACTATTGTGGTGGAATGTAGCAATTCTTTCATTTCTCATGTTAATAAGGTTGTTTTATTGACATGTTTAAGAACAAATATGAACATATGAGTTTACAGATCTAGGGGGTCTAGTCTGTTTTCCATCGTTACTCTCCTAGATGTTTGAAATATAGTATTTTTAATGTAGCCAGTAGGCATTATCCCATAAAAACCACATTTTCATATACAAAATTTTTGACGTTTTCCAAGTTTTATTTTCCTAATGTCATCAAAAGCATTTCTAAGACTGTATGAAAGCTCATACAAGATAACTGATAAATACAATATAAATGTAAATCAGCTTGTTTGGAAGAGCAAAGTAGAAAGATATACTTGGCAACTGGATAAAAACTCTCGGAGGTCCATGCTTCAGTTCTGATCCTTGGTTTTCCTTTAATATAACTAGAGAAACTTAGTTGTCTCTCATTCAGAAATGTTCCTTGTTTAATTTCAAAATTACCTGAGTATGTATTTCTTCTATTTTTTAAATGAGGTGTAAAACAGTACCTAGAGTGTGGTAGCATTATGAATTGTAAACGTTTAAGCAAATCTCCTTTATTTTCAATCTGCTGTTGCACATCAGCAGCAGTTCATGTCAAATACAAGTTTTCAGTAATGCTTCACATAATATTTTCCTTTAATCTAGATCAGAGAGCTTATTTTTATAGGTAGCATTTTTTGTAAGGTTTTGGAGCAAAGTGTTACAAACAAATTGTATGAATAACACACAAGTAGAAAGCAATCTATTGTTTAAAAGAATTCTGAAGTACCTGCTTTTAATGCCCACCCATTTAGGCAGATGAGCTTTCTCTCTCTTTCATCATTCTTGAAAGACAGGAGTGTTTGACTCTTTAGGTGTTAACCTTCAATATGGACACAAGTTACAGTAAGAAGTGAAATACATCAAGAACACAAATATGAAAAAGCATGCTGTTAATAGCTATTCATCCATTTATTGTTCATGCCAGCCTGTTTTCCCCTAGAGGAGGAGAAATTTACTATCCAGTTCTTGTGATCTTTTAGTAATGAATTTTATCAGGTCGTTGAGGTAAGCAAATAGTTTTTTGAAGTTTTTGTAGACTTCTATGTGTAGCTGAAAATTCAGAACTTTGTCCTTTTTTGCCTTCTGACTTTAATGCTTGGCTAAATTGGGTCATTATTGATTCCAAATTGAATGTAGCATGGCATCAATCCAATACAAAGCAAGAGCAAGTTGTTTGCATTGTGTAGTGGGAATGTCTCGGTTTTCCCATGAATTTAGAAATTTTCTCTCCAGTTTCATTCCTAACTCATTGCTCATTGAGCAAATATTTGCTTTCCACTGCTCAGAGCACTGCCCAAATCTTATAGAGCAGTTCATTTGAATTTAGGCTCTATTATGTGTACGTGGAAGAAACTATTATATGTATATGAAAATAAATAAAAAAATAGTGTCTTCCAAAAGACTTTAACTAATATTTGTCAACACTGAATTTAACTTCCATTTTCCTGTATCTGTCGGTCCTTCAATTTAATTAAGTAAAATTGTTTTTCCCTAAGCCAAGTCCTTGAGTTTTGGTAATTTTTTTTTTTTAACTCGTAACAAAATTTTGGTTGTCTTATTTTTCCTACTTATGTTTCTACCTCTTAAGATATACTTTATCTAAGGCTTTTGAACATCTATATTTATACTTTAACTCCTGGCTGCGCTTCTCTTCTTTCCTGCCTTCTGAAAGAGCAAGAAACAGCAGATAGGCTCTCTCTCACCTTATACCATCAAAGTTATTCACCTTCTGCATTGAAAAAAAATGGGAAGTATTGTTCTTTTATTTCATAGTTCCAAAAAGATGAATGAAACTTTGAGCAGGAGAACATGAACAACCTCCTGCCTCGCATCCCTTGACACCTTCCCTCACCCATCCCTCCCATGGATCTGCAACACTTAAAAAAAGGTTTTTAAGAAAGGTTGAAGTAAGATAGTGAAATATTGCTCATCTGAGAGAGCTTGATCCTTGAAAGGAATAATTCAGTATGTTATGAGATGATTTCTGAAGCATTGTTCGTATGGCATTATCTTGAGAAACAAACCAGAAGGAACTGGCAACATTCTCAAATTCCTGCTTACAAAGCAGGATAACATTTGCAGGCAAGCATGGAAATTCATGCAGGAGTAGACAAGGGACAAGATATATTTGTTTGTCAAATAAGTTAAAGGAGTTCCTAAGTATTGCGAAGTTTAGGAGCAGCAAAGCATTTTTTAGAAGAGTCTTATACTACATAAAAAGATCAGATAGGTACTCTAGGTTTTAATCTCTCATCCTTCTTTTTCCTCCAAAGACTCACAAATCTTTCTACCAGTACCTTTCTCAGTGAAATTTCACTTGTTAGTTCACTGGATGAAAAACTGAGAGCTGTCATTTTCTCCCAAAAGATTTGTTAGGCTTCTTGCATTTTATACCCAGAATTCACCCAAGAGCCCATCCGTGAATTTTCAATCTGACTCTGTTTTCCTTCTTTATACAAAAAAGATGTATCACCCAGATTTACTAAATAAGAAAATTGAAGAGAATATTATTTGTTGTCTCTACATCTTTCATATCTAAAGTATTCATTCAGTCTTCTGTTGAGAATGGGTAGAAGAGAATCTGTTCATAGATCATTTTACTGAAAAGCTGGATAGGTTGCCTGCCAGTTTTGTAGTGGCTCAAAGGTTTTGTCTCATGAACTTCTGATTGAAAGGCACCACACTGCAGATAAAATTTGCATCCAAATGATTTCTTATTAATAGTGTGTCGAACTTTCCTTTTTGCTGATAAGATTACGCTGAGATCACTAACAAAGCTCATCCAGGTGAGATTATAAACCACACAGCTTCTAGTTGAGGTATTTTAGCAACGTATTTGTCCTTCATAAGGTAAAGCAGTTGCTGCTCAGATACCCTTTGTACTATTCATTCGGAGAGATGTTTTAAAGAATTGTTACCTTTAATCCAGAATCATGCAATCACTGGTGTACATACAGACATACTCTTCCTCCCCTGACAGAGACACACACAAAATACATTTATGTGCCAATATGTCATGTGTCATTACATACGTGTTTGTATATTGGATCAGTCAATTAGTTAAAATGCAGTTTTACATCTTTTCTTATTAAAATCTCTCTTTTATATATTATTATAATTACACACTAGAAAGCTTACATATCTTAAAAAGATGATTTAGGCTCTTATTTCCTCATGTAATACACTATAAGTCTCTTGAGAAATGAGGAAGTAATGCATGATTGCACATTTATGTAAAATTGTTTGAAAGCATAGTATTCTATGTGTAAAGTGCTTGCCTAACTTTAAAGGTTAATATCATTCCTTTATTGGAATTTTCATATTTATATATAGCATTTCATTACACAGTCAGCTGTGCACCATTTGCCTGTCTGAAGGAATAGCACATACAAGCATAAAAACATGGAATTATAGAGAATGCTTGCTTTATACAGTGTGTGGGTGCCACACAACTTATTGCTTCATTTTATTAAATAAGCTTATGTTTGTTTAAAAAAAACCCTCACCTTTCTAGCCTTAATTTTAATATCAAGGTAGTTTTATTCTGTTGAATATTCAAAGATTCTTAAAAACACACAAATGAAACTGAAGTAGACTACTTCTTAATAACAGTAACAATTCATGTAATAGCTCTAGGCTCATTTCTATGGTAACCCTAATAAGAAAAAGAAAGTTCAGTAATGTCGATAGTACTAATGAATGTAGACAATATGTGAATTTCAGCTAGAGCTTTTTTACTTTATATTGTAACAACACTTGCATTTTTAAAGTATTCCTTTTAGAAAAGGCAATAATGGCTTTTGGTGTATGTAATATTGTTTATGGAATGCAACATGTTTAGTTGAGGAATATTAATACGCATAGAATGTGGTGTGTTCTTGAACAACGAAGGAGCAAAAGCAGTACTTTTGTTCATCTTGATGTTTTAGTGTGGGGCAGGGACCACCAATAGTAGATGTAAGGAAACCAGGAAATATTAATACATGTAATTAAAGTCCCCCAATACGTAATATTATTCATGTGTGTAGGTGTCTACAGGATTATGCTTTATATTTAACAGTTGTTAACCTCACAGATCACTTTTCTTTCTTGATAGCTTCTTGTCTGTTGCTTAGCAAGTATCTTAGACATCTATATGTACTTACTCATAGACTGTGTGAGTAATCCTACTGAAGTCAAAGGAGCTATTCATAGGACCAGAATCTCAACTTCTGATATTGCTCAAGCTCTTCTGAAATCAATAGAGCTATGACTGCTTATTTCAACTGTGGATCTAGTTTTATTGAGGGTAACTGGGGCATTTATTTCAGACGGACGTTTTCTGCATTCTCTCCAACCTAAAATTTAGGTTCCTCTCTGAATGAACCTTTCAAGTGATATGCTTACTTAGCTGACACTAGATCTTGTCTCAGGACTCCCTCTGCAATCAGTATAAGAGACATCTCCAAATGACAGCTTATCCCACCCAATTTTTGCAGTGTTCACTTTTATACTCTGACACTTGGGCGGGGCTGACTTCTTGTTAAGGGTTTAAATAACCCTATGAGTCAAATCTCCTATACCGAGAGTTAGTCTTTGCTTTAATTTTGTAAAATTGAGGTTGTATTTATAATACTGTCACTTCATAAAAATAAGCATCTGATTGATTCCTATGTTAGCACTTCTCACATTATGCTTATTCTCTTTAAGGAGAAGCATTAAATGGTACCAGTGACAGACTGAATATTTTATTGGAAATACTTATTTTGGGGTGAGGTAAATGAAGTTGATCTAATGCAGATATCTCAAAACATTATACAGTGTTAAGAGGCTTCCATGAACAATTATCGTAAGACTAGGGGCATGAGATTGAAGAGCCCATCTTAGTTATTGGCGGCTATGTATCTCCTGCTAGAGGTATTTATCCCAGGAAGTAATCCTAGCTGTCTTGTGTCAACTCTGCTTTGCTTATGAATTGCCATCTTCAGTGGGAATCCACCATGACCTGACTACATAGAGTTGACCCAGGTTTTGTTTGAGCCCCACACAGTTCTGAAGCTCTGTGCCCTTTAGGGGGGTGGCATGGCCTATGGAGGCAGAGATCTGTTGGAATAGTGTTAAAGCAGTATGTAGACTGGAGGAAATTAACTATACTAAGAAGATTGCTGGGGAGGTAGAGATAAAAACAGCAGCCAAATTATGCATCAAGTGAAAACATTCCTTTGAAAGCACTAGAAGCAGACAATGGAAACCTTGAAGCATGGGATGAATATGTTGTATGGCAAAAAGTAGTGATCTGGTTTCCTTTGCAGACCTTCTCTTCCACAAGTTTATCAGCTTCATCTTAAAATCATCCCATCCAAAGGAGAATTGAACAACATTATATACTATAATAATAATAAACTATACTTTAAAATTAATAAACTATATAAAAAACTATATATATAAACTATGCTTTATATGGTCTCTTGAAGTTGTCATTCTTTAGAACTTATGTAGGTATATCATTTTCTTATATGTTGTGCTACCATATTCTTTGGCAGGATAATCAGCAGAATCCCAAAAGGCAATAATGAAAAGAAATTAATTTCATTATGTATGATTCCTGGGTGTATGCATAGAAGGAAGCTTGGATGTAGTTATTAGTGATGATAACGGTATTTTCAAATTAATAGTTGTGGTATTCTGTTCTGTAGAATTTGTTATCAAAGTTGAGATTTCTAAATATTAGTATAAAATAATGCTGGAGATAATATTAATGTTATAATGGACTGTATTAATTCCAGTTTTCTGTCACGGACCTGGTTAGATCTTGCAAGTGTACTAGGTGAAGCTTTCAAGCTGACAGGAAGGTAAAATTAAGGTTATTTAAGAGAAAGAGAAAATGAGAAAAGACTGCCTGAGGCAACTGGCCACTTGGCAGAGCCTAAGGAGCCTTTGAGCTGTATGCTCTGAAAGGTTTCCATGGGACTAGTTGTAAACATAAGAGCATTAGGAGAATTTTTAGCAAACTACCTGTCAGCAAAAAGAAGCAGATAGTGAGAAAGGCAATCCTTAGTGGGACCCTGGGAGGAAGCCAGATAGCTTCTTTTGAATTTCCAAGAAGAAAAGTCACTTGAATTTGTTTCCATAGTGTTAAAGGAATAAGGATGGTGAATATGTTCTTTGTAAATAAAGAGGATTGCACCAAAATAGATGATTCATTTTTGTTGCTTAACGAAAACAAAAGAGCAGGTGTTGAATATTGGCCCAAAGTGGTAAGATTGTTCTTTATGTTTGCATTTCCTCTGTGTTGCAGTGTAGTGTCAGATTTTTTGTCCCCTATTAAGACACAAACAAACCTCCCATTCCCAAAGCCCTGTAAGAAAGAAGTGAGTAGATTCAGGTGCAACCAACAAAAATGCTTAGAACCATGGAAGAACTCTGCTATGAAGAGAGAGTGAAAAGGTTTGAGGGTTTACAGTAAGAGCTGTTTGAGGGAAATGCGAATACTCTTTAGTTCCTCTTTAACTTTTCTCAGAGTTGGGAGCAATTTTACTGGCACTGGGTGCCACGGGAAGCATAAAGGAAACTAGGTCAGAATTGTCCTTCCTCCAAAGAGTAGGGAAGCAACTCAAAGTCCAAGGCTAGAAGACAGATATAGTTCCTCTCTCTTATTGTGCTCCTTCTTTCTGCCTAAAGTTCTATTTACAGTTGAATGTTAATTGTGTCTTCTAAAAATTATATTAAATCATGGTAACAATAATTTTGATTGCTTGTAGTGTATGGAACATTTGTTACCAGTCTGTAGACAGCTGATGTCAATATTATTGATGTTCTTTCACAAATATATCTGCTTCCACAAATGTGCAACCTCTCTTTGCAAATATATCACATATTATTTTTTTTCAGAGCTGATTTTTAGGTACATTTCTGTATGTGTGTAATTGAGTAGCAGTAAAGAGGGTTTAATATTGTGCCTGAATCTATGATTGTTTGCATTTCACTTTGCCCAACATGGATAGTACGTGCCCTCTAAAACAACAACGTTGACTTTTTTCTCTCAAAGTTAGTGTTGATAATATACACAATTATTATTTCTTTAAAAAAAAACATTTTGAAGAACCTGAAGTTTCTTATATGTGGATGACTGCCTGCTAACGTCAGAGCTTTAATAATTTTCAATGCAAAGCGAATGCAATGATCAGTGCAACTGGAAATTTGTTAGCTTCACCGACTTATTTTTTCAGTGCCTGCACTATTAATCGGTTTACTCTCTTACCAGAACGTGTTCAGTGCCATGAATATCAGCATTGTTGCTATGAACAAACTCTATGGAGAACTCCTCTTTCTGTAGATATTTGTACGTTCCTTGGTGTCATCCCTCTGACCAGATGGTGGCTGTGTAGTTCACCTGGGCACCTTCTAGACTTCTCCCCCTCCTTCTCTGGGTAGAAGGAAATAATAGTAGGTTCATGGTGACAAAATTTGCATGTGTGTGCTTATTTCTTGAGGAACCTGCAAATACAAAGTAACAGTGGAAACTTAGGCTGAAAAAAAACCCCAAAACAAACAAAAAAAGCCCCCCAAAAACAAAAAAACACCACCAAACAACCCTTTAGAAGAAAGCATGGGTGTACCACACAGTCTACCAAAAGGCAGAGTAATTATTCTTTCTCAAGGATATAAAGATGTAATGTTTATCCTTCCTGGAACATTAGTTTTTATTGCTCCAACAGTTCACAAACAATAGTTGAGAGTTAGTGTGACCTGATATAAACTAAGCTCATTGCATTAATTTTCAACAGATAATTAATAATTAACATATAACCTTTGCCTTTTCTTTTATCTTCAAGTATTGACAGAAGTCGCATAAAAACATACCATGTGTGGAAAAAATGCTTTGAAATGCAAAATTTAATTAAAATTAATATAACATTATTTTAGGACAGTTGTATAGTAGCAAAAGTACTATAGGGAATATGAATATTTGAACAGACCATTATTTTTATCCATGCTGTTCAATTTATACACAAGTAATTTCTGGAAAACAGAATACAATTTGATGCTTTGGTTGGAATTTATTGGAATGAGTGCAGTATGGCAGTTAAATTGTAACATCAGTAAATTACTCTAGACTCCTTTAACAATCAATGGACCCACATGTAATTAACAAAAATGAAACCATAATGAAGCCTGTAGCTTGAGCTTTTTTGGGGTTTTGTGCTCCACATACATTTTGAAAATCCCAGTTAATTAGACTTATCACATCTAAATAGCTGTGTCTTTTAATAGCTAAATAACTTTGTCTTTTATATTTGTGCAGCCACGGACGGAAGTACTACTGGAGGAGGTAGACAGGGAATAGCATGTCCAAGTTAGGAGAAGTTTGGGTTTGGAAGACAGTCATTTACTTACTGGTGTTATAGGTGCCCTTGTGCAAATTGCTTCGCTGCCTCAGCTACCAGTTTCCCCATCTGTAGAACGGAGTCGGTTGTACAGGTCTTCTTCATATGCTTTTCATTAAAGATGCTGTTGCTATTAATTGGGAGAACCTATTCTCATGACTGTTTTGCTTTATTCCCCAATAATTCCATTTGTCCCTAAGCAATTTATTTAGGCATCTGCCCATTTAGGCAGGAAAAGCAAATGAAACGGACACTGGATTGCTCTCTTAATTTTTGTCTGGGTGCATTGCTCCTAATCAGAGATACAAACATGTGAAATACAGCCCGTTATTTTAATGTGTTGTATTTAATACAAATTTCAATATTTGATAAAATACATTACGAAAGTATGAAATATCTCATATGTATTTCATTTTCAGCTTAATTAAAACCAATCACCCATTTCTTAGCGTTTTATGCTTTCTGAGTATGTTAATGATCTACAAAACTGATTCTGCACTTTTTACTTACCGTAATAATTTATGCCTTCACAAGGTTAAGGAACAATATTTCCAGAACAGTGGGAGCATGTTACAAAAATACCATACCTGTGTGTATGTGACCCACATACAAGTGTCAGACACACCACATTTTGACTTAATAGCTTAACAGTGTCCATTAGTAATATTCCTGAACTTGTCCTCTTCCCCATTCACATGGAAAGCAAGTCCATATTGTTAATGTTGTTAATGACTAAATCAACCATGCATGAAATATCCAAGTTTCACCTCTGATAAGAGCATCCAGCATACTGTAAGCTTATAGGAAACAGTGAACATAAATCATTTTGGTAGAAAGGGAGGAAAAGAAAAGCCAGAAAATTACGGTCAGTAAATTCCCGGAAACATCCTTCAACAAAAACTAAGCTGTTTGTAAGCACTATGAAAAAAAAAAAAAAGGAAGATTAAAAGCCTAGATGTTTTTTCATGAACCAAATCACGTGAAAAGAATATACTTTTCTTCCAAGGTAGGATAAAAGTCCTTTTGAATGGAGGGGAAAATATCTGATGGTTGTACAGTTTGGCATTATAAAGGATTTTTAAAGTCTATCACATGATACTTTAATAGGTAAGGCAGGGATGCATTGTCATGATTACATAGCTGTGGAGTAGGCGCAAAACTGGTCAGAAAAACATACTTAGATATTCGTCATCAGTAAAATGAGGTATTAACTACAAGTTGACTGTAGTTAACTGCATTAACTAACTACAGGTTAACTTCAAAGATTTGGCCTCACTCTGGAACTCATCAGTGTTTTTATTAATGACCTAAGTTATTCAGTTAGAGCATACATCTATTACATTTGCAGATTCTCGAAGCGGGGTCGCAAGTGTGTTGCAGTCAGGATCAGACTTCAAACTAATCTTTACAAATTGGAGAGAATATCCACACTGATGAATGCAAACTTTTTACCTGGTAGAAATAATCATCTTCACAGAAACAGCATGAGGAAAAAGCTGACTGTGCTACAGTTCTTCAGAACTGATCGATGGCTTAGAAAGGTTCACAAGTCGATGTTAGTCAACAGCAACCTGGTTACAAAAAAAGGACTATATTACTGGCTTGCATTGGTAGAAGCAGTAACTCAGGCATCTAATTCTTGAGCTGCTGAGTATGGCCTTAACTGGAGCATCATGTCCAGCTTTGACACTCCGGTTCAAAAAGTGTATGGAACATTTGGAAATGTTCAGAGGAGAGCAACTGAAAAGTATGGCTGTCTATAGTTGTATAGTGTAAAAGAAGAACACAGAAAGATGTGATAACAGCCTTGAAGGTAGGGAATGGAGTAATGCATTTGCTGTACCTCTCATAGAAAGAACAAGAAGTAAGGCGCCTGTGTTGCAGCAAAGAACATTCAGGTGACACAATGAAAAATAATAAATTATAATGATTAGGGTCATGTAGTTCTGGAATAGATTGTCTTAGAGATTCCAGAGACTCTCTGTCATTGAAAGCCTTTAAGAGTGATGTAGGCAAATACAGTCTCCTGAGGTCTCTTTTAACCGTATGATCTTATGGTTAAAAACCCCACTTCATGTTGAAGTCAGGGGGAGGGATTTTGTACATACCAGTAGCATTTTTATATATCATAGAATCACAGAATGGTTTGGGTTGGAAGGGACCTTTAAAGATCACCTAGTCCAACCCTGCCACCATGGGCAGGGACATCTTTTACTAGAGCAGGTTGCTCAAAGACCCATCCGACCTGACCTCGAACACTTCCAGGGATGGGGCCTCCACAACTTCTCTTAGACTGCCTACTGCTAGGTGATATGAAATTCTAGCAGCATATATCTGTAACAGTGCTGTATTAGTACCTGCACTTCCTCATTAAAGACTGTTTTAAAATCTACATTAATTTAATATTTATACTTTCATTGCAAAACTGTGTCCCAAATGACATTAAAGGCAAATAATTATCTAGAAATTCAGTTGTTTTTCCATTGAAAAGGCTTTTAAGTGGCAGCTTTCTTCTTTATAAGTCTCATCTGCATAAATGCACCCTTTGATGGTATTGATGTCATGTACCATGGTTAAAACTTGCAAAATCTCAGATACTAGAAAATTAGGGTGAAAACTAGCCTCTTACATTTTATACCATTTAAGTTCATATCCATGATGTCCATCCAACTGACTGATTGAGCCACCCTGTGATTTTTTTATTCTTTTTTTTTTTTTTCACTTCAGCTACTATTTGTACTTTTTGATTTCATGATTTGAGTTGGATTAATTGTTGTGGAGCTGACATCCCTTTTATTGTACAATTCTGCTGGCTTCTGTGTAAGAGTGGCAGGCAAGGCTTGAGATTAAAACTGAAAATCATACACAGATCAGAAATCGAGCAAGTTTTTTGTTGTTTTTTTTTCTTTTTTTCTGTAATACATATTTTTGCAATTATTCTGGTTCTCCTTTAGCTGAACCAGTTTCACCAGTATTTTAAAATACATGTACACGTTTTTTACAACAGCACTGTTTAGCACGTGTACAGAATTCTTATTAAAGGTAGAATACTGCATCTTCATGAGTCATTCTTCTTGCTTTCCTGTATCCTATAACATGATTTATCTACCCTGCAGATGGACAATATATTATTTTTCCCCTACTTTCAGAATGGCTTGTTGTTTGCTAACAGGTAGCTAACATAATTTAAGCATACTTTCTTCCTTTATATAATTAATAATTTACATATAACCTTTGGCTTGCTTTTTATCTTGAATCATTGATACAAATTACATAAAATCATACAATTTGAGCAAATATGCTTTGAAATGCAAATTCTAATTAAAATGAATATAGGGTTATTTTAGGACATTTGTGTAGTTGAAATAGTGTTTGGGACATCATCAGTATTTGAATATGCTGTTAGTTTTTCCATGTTGTTTGTGCCTAAAGAGTGGTTTTGGGTAAGAAATTTGGATCAAGCACGGTGTGACACAAGAGCTAAATTACAGCTTTATTAAATTGCTTTAAATTGTTTTACCAATTGAAATGAATGCAAATAGCAAACGAATAAAGCACCTACAATTTGCTTTTTAGTTTGGCTTTTGCACCTCTGCTTACAAGGCTGTTATTAAATGGAAATAATACTGTGGCATAGAAGCTATTACCAAACACCTTTTTTGACAAAAATATTTATCTACAGGCTGAAAAATCTCACTTTTAGAGGAAGGTAAGCAGCTTCATTTAGATTAAACTTTTTTGATGGAAGAGGCAAGTAAGTATATATTTCTAACATAAAGAAATAAGGTGATTTAGCTGGATCGCTAGCAAAATAGGATATTAAGAAATATTGTCTAGCATCCCAACAGTAAATAGGTTTTTCTAGTAGTTGATACAGTCAAAAATTCACTGTCAACCCGTATAAAATTCTCATTCATAGCTAAGACTTAAAAAGAAGAGTTTATATCCCTCTATTTTGCTAGCATCTCGTCAGGTCAGTCTGATATCGTAATTTTGAAAAGTTTCCGCTATCTTTGAAGGATCTTTCTCTAATCCAGATATTTTACAGGATGATATTTCTGCTACCAGCTTGAGCATTAGCTTCACTTTTTCATTGCATCCCAATTCTTAAGCTCCGTAAGTGCCCATTTACTGCTCAGTCCTGCAGTATTCCTACATCCAGTACAGATATTCATAGTTTATGGGACTTCTAACTCCAAAAGCAAGAGAAGTATTGTCTGTTTGTGTTTTTTTTTAAATTTCTTTCTCCTCTTGTTTGACTCTTTCCAACATAAGCTGCAGGGTATGTCTGTCTGAAAATACTAGGTTTGTTTTTCTCCCCATAATGGAGGGAGGCCTCAGGCAACCAGTTATCATGCAGCACTTTCACACTATTTTGCTCAGTGTCCTCCAAGTGGGAAAGTAGTGTAAGTGTTTACAAAATGTTTCTCTAACTAGAGATTCAGCTCCTTGTAGGCTTAGTCCGTCAATGGGACTTGGCCCTCTCTTAGCAGTGAAGGATGCAATTAATGTCAAAAGCAGTATTTACTGGACTACTACCCACCAGCTGAAGAACCTACTTGAAGCTGAAGTCAGTCAAAGGTATGTTAGTGGGATTTGTAGGAAATCAATTGCATTTTTTACATTTTGGATGGAAAACATTGCCATGTTCACACATTTGTTTCTGTATGAAAACTCTCTCCTACTTTACTCAGGGCAGAATTTTCCCCAGAGTTCATGTTAAAAGCTGGCTTTATCTACTCATCAGTTCCCTCATATTACCGTCATAAAGAAATCAGATACAATAAAGATTTTCAAACTATAGGTAAACAACCTTCTGAATAAAGTATTAGTTATTGCCAGTTAGTTCTGCCTTGTGGGATGAGGTAGCCTGAACAGAAAGTATGTCTTTCTCTAGTTTACCGTAATAACATAGCACAAATAGGTGATGAGCAAATAAGGAATATGCAGGCATAACTCCACCTACGTTTAATGCTTGTTCTAGTTGTCCCAGAAGGCAGACTAAAATTTTGAATGGATAAAACTGCTAGAAGGGAAATCCTCTAGAAGCTATTACCAGATTTCCTATTGATTTAGTGGGGTTAAAACTTTGCCCTTTAAAATTATTTGACTGGCTCTAATATAGATGGTGTTATGCTCCATTATGATATTGTGTATAAGTCTTCTAGCCTTTGAAGAAAGTTGAGATACACAACTGCCGCAATATTGTAAAATGTGCATGGAGACTTCATATTGTAGCTGTTCTGTACCTACCTTTACACCAGGTGGGTGTGATTACGTTGAAGAATCCAACATAGTTTGTAATTCACACCATTCCCACACACTAATTTTATTTTATGCAGGGAAAAAACATATTCTAAAAATACATTTTTTTATTTTTGGAGGGCGAAAAAGCTATGTTTTTTATCATCTTTTATTTACGATTGTCTTTGATTTTCACACCTCAAAGTACCATAAAATCAGCTTTTGATCTTCGTACATTCTTAAAACAATCCAGTAATTAAGTGAACAAAGGGAAAAGGTAAGAAGGTAAAATTGTTTATGAAAGATAGTGAATCAAATGATAAGTAGGGGTTTTTTTGTCTGATTAAATTAGAATAATGTATTGGCTCAAAAAAATTACACTGTGACACTGCCCCCCCATACTCACATAAAAGTTTGTCAAGAGGTGCTTATGTGCTTTTGATAATAATGAACAAAGTTCTGAAGTCCTGGAGAGTTTCATTCCCATTTTAGCAGTTGAGCATATTTAATATGTCTCATTAACGTACTTGTGGAGTTTCTTCTTCAAGATAAATGTTTGTTGAATCCTAAGTGAAGGTGCCTTTGATGTTGAATGGCTGGCGCATGTGATAACAGCAAAGGAGTAACTTGTGCAAATTCGAGTACAATCATGTCTTGCAGCAGGTCATTGTTATATGTGTGTGAGGCCAGCATACTTAGTACAAGTCTCTGAAGAGATTGTGTAGCTATATACACTGGGACCCACTGGTTAGATAAGGAAAAAATATCTCTTCCTGGTGTCTTAGGGAGTTTATAACGATACTTTTATTCAAAATGGAAACTCATCCTTGGTGGGGTGGTGTCCTGTTTGGATTTAATCTTTTAATAAATTTTCTATTTATTAAAATATAAATTATAATAGAAAAGCAGTTTTTAAAAAATTCCACATTTATTGTGTTTCCATTATATTGGTATCAAATATCAATCTCCCAGAAAGAAAAAGCTGTGTTGCTGCCTTAAAGTTCATGCTTAAATGTACATCATTAATTGTATTACCTTTGTGTGAATAAAGGAATGTGCTTTACTGCGCAACTACTGGAAAGCATAGGCAAGCTTTGGCACATACAAGTTCTCCTGAAACAGAAGTGGCAACCTCGGAGGTGAAAACAGGCTGAGGATGGTTGTTCTGAGTTTTGCGTGGGTATCAGTTAGTCATTCAAGGGAAAAGGGTAGAGGTATCTGGGGACATTTATCATGGTGATTGTGTCAGTGATATTTACACCTGTACATTATTCTGGCACTATCTGTTCAGCGTTTATTGCTTCATGGGAGACGCCTGTGATGGCTAGTTAGGCACAACTGGGGCTTATCTGAAGGGTAGAATGAAGAGTGTTCCTGAAAAAAGAAATTGGCACAATCAAACTAAGAACAGTTGGCCACTGACTTACTGCCAGGGAGCCACAAATGCCCTGTGGGAAGGGGAGCCGGGGGTGACCCCAGCTTCATTTCACAGGGGCTGAGGCAGGTGAGGCAGATCTGGGTGGTGGAAATGGGGTCCATTGATGGCCCCAGCAATAAGACAAATCCAGGAGCCATCCAGGGAGTCCAGACAAGTGGAAAAAATGGTGCGGGGACAGACACAGGGCTGGAGACAAGGCTAAAAAATGGGTCCCAATCCATCCAGTAGGCAGAGGCATGGCAATTAAGATGTTTTAGTGCCCTCAGGGTCCTTACATTTACCCTGAAGGTTGTTGCTACGATTTTAGGCAAGAGGAATAGCGTAAATTTTCAGCTATATATTTTTTTTTCCAAAATAATATTAGCATTCTCTAGAAATACTGCTTTATTTATAATCATCCTGCTATAACAACACTTCTTTCATATTTAGTTGTAATTCAGTTATACATGGAATCATAGAATAGTTAGGGTTGGAAGGGACCCTGGAATAAGCAGGGACATCTTCAACTAGATCAGGTTGCTCAGAGCCCCATCCAACCTGACCGTGAATGTTTTCAGGGATGGGACATCTACCACCCCTCTAGGCAACTTATGCCAGTGTTTCACCACTCTCATTGTAAAAAATACTTTCCTTATATCTAGCCTGAATCTACTCTCTCTTAGTTTAAAATCATTACCCCTTGTCCTGTTGCTATAGGCCCTCCTAAAAAGTCTGTCCCCATCTTTATTATGAGCCCCTTTAGGTATTGAAATGCTACATTAAGGTCTTCCCAGAGCCTTCTCTTCTCCAGGTTGAATAACCTTAACTTTCTCAGCCTGTCTTTGTAGGAGAGGTGCTCCATCCCTCTGACCATTTTTGTGGCCTCCTCTGGACCTGCTCCAACAGATCCATGTCTTTCCTGTGCTGAGGGCTCCAAAACTGGATGCAGTATTCCAGGTGGAGTCTCACAAGAGCAGAGCAGAGGGGCAGAATCACCTCTCTCAACCTGCTGACCATGTTTCTTTTTATGAAGTCCATGGTACAGTTGGCTTTCTGGGCTGTGAGTGCACATTGCCAGCTCATGTCCAGCTTTTCATCCACCAGTACCCCCAAGTCCTTCTTGGCAGGGCTGCTCTAAAGCCTGTATTAGTGCTGGGGATTACCCTGACCCAGGTGCAGGTCCCTGCACTCGGCTTTGTTGAACCAGGAGATTCACACAGGCCCACTTCTCGAGCATCCCACCCTCAGGCATGTCAACCGCACCACTCAGCTTGGTGTCATCGGCAAACTTGCTGAGGGTGCACTTGATCCCACTGTCTATGTCATTGATGAAGATATTAAACAGTACTGGTCCCAAGACAGACCTCTGAGGGACACCACTTCTCACTAATCTCCATCTGGACATTGAGCCACTGACCACTACCCTCTGGATGCGACCATTCAACCAATTCCTCATCCTCTGAACAGTCCACCCATCAAATCCATATCTCTCCAATATAGAGAGAAGGATGTTGTGGGGTTCCGTGTCAAAGGCCTTACAGAAGTCCAGATAGATGACATCCATAGCTCTTCCCTTGACCATTGATGTAGTCACCTAGTATTTTGTTATAAAAATATACACTCTATCTGCTATTTATTCAGAGAGCTTCCAGAAGGAAAAATTAGCTATGGCAAAGCTTTTTCATGAGAAGCCTGTCCAAGTAAGTGACAAACTTGTTCAGTTATATTAATTTTCCTATAATACTAGTATCTGCCAGAAAATATGGGAAGTAGTAATAAGCATATTAATTAATCTTATATCTTTCTTTGCTTGTCCTCCTGATTTTGATTGTATAGCTGTATATCTTTGATTTTCCCCCTGTTCTCATTCCCTCTCACATCACATACATCAGTTTCTCCTTTCTGTTATTCATCGTTCGTTGTCTTTTCTATTTTGCTAGTAATTGAATACGCTCTTACAAAACACACCTCGGCTCTGTTGTGTTTCTGTTAAAATTGGCACTTCTAAAAGGTTAGGCCTCTGCCTTTTGGCTGTTATACTTGAACTCAATTGTCAAAATGATTTCTCTAGATTGATGACTCTTTTGAGAAAGCACTGCTTTTGCCTGAGTGCATTGCTGGTACATAATGATCATTAAAGATCAAACTACCTCTTGACTGTCAAAATCACCATACAAAAGGTTTAAGAGGACAGAAGGGACAGTGCAACTTGGTGTAACAAAGAAGAGAGGATTCAGCATTATTGTCTTGTGCCAGGAGAGCACTTGCATCACTGCCCAGGGCCCACACAGGAAGAGGAATGGGAAACTGAGGGCTCCTAATCTCTCTAAATTTGGACATGAACAATTAGGGCTCTCCTCATCCACAGGGAGCAACCTAAGGGTTGAGTATGACCACAAGGAATGGTATTTCCAAGTTTCATTTATGATAAGCAGTTGGGCAAGCCGTGGTTTAGTATCCACTCAAAGGGAGGGCATAAAAGGAAATACAAACAAGTTCCAATAGGAAAAGATTTCCATCAGGTGGGTGTGATTATGTTATTTTATAACAGGGGCATGAATGGCTTAAAAGAATATATAATATCAAAAAAGGTATCAGATATCAATATAGCACAAACATCATAAAGTATCTGTCAGTGCATTGGTAGAGGATTATACCTTTAATTCTCCAGAAATAGTTCGTTTGCTGGAAGCTTTCTGAAATAAAAGGAATAACTATTCGGATCCCCAGATGGTTATTTACATTTGACATTTTTTTAATTTAAAAATATCTACAAGCAGCATTTTATTAATGCTTTTAATTTAAAAAGTTGTCTCCTCATTAGTGGTACATGTGTAGCAGAATGTGAAGCAATGCAGAAATTGAAAATGCAAACTGTAATACATGGCTTAAATAAGAAAAACCAACTTGCAATCTATTAACATGGATTTCAGACACAGCTAGCAAGTTAAGATTGCTTCTTTCAAGTCAATGCATTTTCTGGAGGAGTACAGGCGAAGGAGAAAATGCAGAAAGCTCTCGTCCCATCATTTTGTTTCATGTTAGGGATGAATTTATAGGTCATTACCTACATATGTTTTCCCACAGTTATTTGCTTCTGCAGCTTAACCTGCTCGAATTCATAAATGTGTCTGCCGTCGCGGTGTCTCAGTGACTGTCCTACACATAGAAAGAGTGCATCCACAAAAGCAAAGGGCCAGCTGAGGCTGGCAGGAGGCTTGCATTGCCCTCTGGAGCAGCGTGCCTTTCCGCTGAGGCCTGAAACTTGATTTAGATTCCTCAAATGATAGCATAGGAATTCCCCTGTATTATTAGAAGTAGCATGAACTCAGAGTAGTATGAGATGCAAGTGATACATCATAACTGCTTACCCTTGTGTCTCTGTCTGTATATACATACGTGGGTATTCCATCTGTTAAAAAAAAAAAACCAAAACACCACAAAATGAGCCCTTCACCCCTCAAAAAGACACTGCAAAAGGAGTGGACTGAGGGGCTGAAAAAAATAGCAATAAATACTCGTACAACTTTCAGCTTGTGCCTCAGGAACGACTGAAAGAGTTTGGTTCTTGGTGATGTTACTTTCCTTTGTTAGATGACGTGGTAAATGGAGAACTACAATATTCGCTCTTTTACATTCTCACCTGTAGAAATTTCTCTGTTCCATATGCTCATTTATTTTTCTTGGAAGAGAGCATTAATATTCAAAACCAGGTTGTATTCGGAATTTAGCATCAGGGCTGATTCCATTTCATTGAATATTGTGTCCAATAAATGTTCCATGGCTTGAGAGAGAGTCAGCTCCCCCTTCATATTAGATTTTAAGGTTGCCATTTGCTCCTTTAACTCTATTAATATTTTTGTGTGTTTTCTTATCCTTTTTTTAATGGATCTTGGGAGTACAGGTCTGAAATGCAAGTTTATGTCAGGGGAGTAAGTTCTGTGGCAAATTCTGCCACTGTAGAATAATTTTATTCATCAATATGGCTAAAAATAATCTGAAAAGTCTTTATTGTTGAATTATTTCATTTTAAAACTATAACCATACTTACCCTAGATATTTTATTTAATTGTCATGATTACCAGTCTTAATATTTTGAATTTTATTGTAGGTTACACAAAGAAAACAGGCAGCAGTGATCACTGGTCTTGCTTAAGTTGTTGGGATTTTTTGGTATCTTTGAGAACTTTTATCTGGTGATGCAGAGATTCAGAAAGTTTCTACAATACATGTTGGAAATCTCTTTTTGTTTTTTCATAGCATGGCATTTTAAAAAGAGTGCAAATGAAAGTTACTGGTGCAGCGGGCATTTTAGTACCCGAAGCAATATTTTGTGCTGTTCTGTATTGCTTTTGGCATGTGTTTGTTCTGATTTTAAACCTTTAGAGTGAAATCTATGTGCATTTGTCACGTATTTCACAACTTTTCGGATATTTTGAGGTACTTAACATTTTATCTTTAGTACTAATTGACATTCTTCTTTTAGTACAGAGGAATTAACTTAATCAGTGTCAGATAATATTTTCAGTTGTGTCTCTTAAAAATGAGTAGCTTTGGATACACAATTCTTAAACCTTCAAAGCTTGACATCACTGAAAACTAAAGACATGTTTACTCTTAAAATGGGATGTATCAAAGACAGTGGAGATATTTATCCACAGTTGCCAGTGAATTTGCTTTGCAATCAGTGTTCATGTGCCTTTATTCAGTTTCTCTTATCAGTTGCCCACAACTGTACCAAGTTTGTTTGAATTTTTTTGTAGCACAGATAATTACGTATAACACTTCTTGGTCCAAAATTAATTAAAATCAATTTATGAGGTCCTGGTGACTTCAGTGAGAGTTTAATTCTGCCCCATTATCTGGACTGATGTCCTCATCACCTCTCACATCTATACCAGACATACTTTAGATGACAACACTATAAAAACAGAACACTGACATCATTGAAAATGATCACATTATTCATTGTTAGGCAGGACAATAACTGTTACAGTACTCTTCTTACCTTTATTGTATGAAATGTCATCATCTAAGTTTCATAAAATGTACCGTAATAAGAGGTGTGTGAATAACAACAATTCTACCCAGCAGATGAGCACTGATCTACAAATAGCTCATAGGTTTTGGATTTGTGGGGGAGGGTTGTTTTTTTCAGGTGATTAGAAAGGCAAAAATGTTTTATGCCCTTGCTACAAAGTTAACAAAGCATTATATTGCCGCCTGGCCATCTGTTAGGATAAAATGGTTGTTATTTTCAATGATATTGCTTTGATTTTTTTTTTTTCCCCAAACTCATGATTCACATTCATATATTATACAAAGGGGCATATTTTAGTTGAAAACTTGTTGATAAATTTTGTGTGCTCGTACCTAAATACCCACTTTCACTAGTTGCTCATGGAGACTGACAGTTACATTTTATACATTGTTTGAATTCTTATAGAGGCAGCTGCCATTTTTTTTGCTCAGTGTTAGGTAAAGCAAACCTACGCAGTTACATTTTCCGGGAATCAGATTATGTTCGCTTGCAGCCAAGATGCTTTGCCAGTTCTTTCATGCTCACACAGGTGCACTCTCACCTTTCCTGTGTCCCTCCCCAACTGGCAAATGCTAACGTGGCTGTCTCTGCTGCTGCTGTTGTTCCTTTAGTCGCCATAGCATATACTCAGGTAACCTTAACGGCACCACGATGACTCTGCAAGTTATTTTTCATTAGTAATGTCATAAATGTAAATCATTGCCTTTCATTTCTGTATAGCACATTTCACGTGTTTTGAGACAGCACAACTTGCAGCACCTCTTGTTTTTAAAGACAGATGCGCAGTATGTCAGCTTGTCCTTGAATACGGTTCTGTTGTCTCAGGTGGAGAAAAACTGAGGATTAATATATCACTGTAAAGCCGTATGTCTTGTGCTGGGAATATTGCTTTTTCTATTTTCTATAGTCGTGATGATCAAAAACATGCTTTAAGTATACAAAAAGTATGAGATTATGATTAAGATTTTACTGAAGATTGTCAAAATTCTGTAAGCAAAGCCAATGTTTCCTCCTGCTACCCAGAGAAGAGGAAATATGCAAATGATCTATGCAAGAATTACATTCACTTTGTTTGCAGGTCTGAGCTCCTTTGTTTTTTGATGATTATACAAAGTGAACATATGTGGAATATTGCTACCAGCTTGCATTCTTTGATAAATCCAGATAGGCAGAAGAATGCTGGTGGCAGAAAGTCTAGGATACCGGGGTTTCTTATGGTTAAAGCAAAATCGGGAAATTCTACCACTTTTGCATAACAAATGCCAGTAAGATTAGAACACAAATTGTTGGATGAATGTATTTCACATGTTAAATATCAAATGTTAATGTCAATGTATTTGGCAATAAATTAAAGGTTTCCATTCTGCGATTTCCACAGGTCTGTAGTATATGCATGTAGCAGAGATACAAGCAGAGAGTCTTCTGTGCATAATTAGAGCAAAAAAGTGGTCTTTTGCACAGAACATCTGGTTTGTACTGAGAGGCTTTTATATGCCATGAGACTGTTCAGCTGTCTCGTAGCTTCCAGCAGCACAGCGGAGGTAGGGGTCGGGGTCTGTCAGGTCGGACCTTTGCTGTTCAGCAGACGTGAGCTGGTATCGTTACGCAGGCTGTCCGTGCCAGTCTCAAACTTCATGGGGTTTCCTGTCACTCTGAATGACCAACTCTGGAATGTCACTGATGAACCGTGAGAGGAACTGCGAGTACTTCAAGGAATATTGTCTAATGTATGACTTCAGAGAACCTTTTCACAAATTTTTGCCTGAGGAAATGGAGGTGATGTGATCTCTCTCTGTCCTCTCTATCCTCCCAAAATTTGTAATCCATCAGTCAATGTCACACTTACAGGACAAAAAAGGAGAAATCACAAAGATAATTGACTTTAACAAATTTCAGGAAAATAAGTGGATGGATAGAGGACAGAGACTTAGTTCTCTCATTGAGGGAGAAAACAATACACCTACATGTGTTGTGTTTGTCAGTAAGCAACAAACCACACTGTCCATAGGTGCAATAACCAGTCCCTAAGCACAGCAGGGCTGACAAAGAGAACCCTAGGGAATCTGATATCCTTATGGGTGAAGAGTCAAGGGACAAAAAATGCAAATCAAAAGGAATCAAAGCTTTATTAATTCTGCTTTAATGTCATTTATGTCTTATACCTTCTATTCTGCCTGAGTAGCAGGATCTTAATCATACAAGATATCGTAGCTTTTGGTAGAAGTGAAAAAGCAGATCTTTTTTAGACATTTTTAAATTCCGTCTCACAATATGTATGGCAATGACTTCTGAGTTTATAGGTTTTTCACTTGCAACAAGTAGAGAGGACTTGCAATGGGATAGAAGCTTTTGTGTTTTAGCTAAGGTACTTTCCATTCATATAAACGAAAATTATTAATCTGTTTTTAATGGAAATGCATGCTAAAAATGCTAGAGACATTATAATCTGGTTCACTTTGGGGCTTCAAATGCTGTGAATTGGTCTTAGTCTGCATTTCCTTGGTGGTCTCAATAGTCTTTTGCTGAAAGGCATTGTCAGCATCAAAGCCATCACAGAGACTTTAACTTGCTGCTGTGATTTCCTTGCATACATCAAGGTTCTAGGACATCCTCTTGCTTATTCAGCTGGGACATCCCTTATTTCTCTGAAAGATCAGAAGGAATCTGGAATTAAATCAAACTGCTGAGTAAACTGGCAGAATAGATTTTGGAAACATTAAGGTTGCTATGTAAATTCACTGGGCTCTATTATGAAAATATTGTAAAGTGCTTGTCATTAATTTCACCTGTTCTTTTTTAATAGTCATCTGATTTAACACCTTGGTCTTTTCTGTGAAACTTTTTTGACTATATTGTCTCTTGAATTTTGCTTCCATAACACATTCTAATGATGATTCTGTAGATTCACTTTCTTTTCCAGCTAAAACACATTATCACCTACACAAGAAGAATTTTGAAAGAGATATCTAAAATGAAATACAAGCCTTGTAAATAATATATATATTGGTAATGTGAAGTATGTAAATATAAAATTATGCCATGTTCAACTCAGTTTTACCTTCAGGAATAAATACTTGTGAGGACACATCCAATTTTTATCTTGGCTAACTTTCTGTGTCACTAGCAAAATACCATAAGAAAACCCAAAGTATTCAAATTTGTATTAGCAAATATTATTTGCTAAAAAGAGAATATTAACAACCTTCAGCCCAAAGTAGAGCTTAACATCAAAGCGTGAGCGTACTCTTGCATTTGCTTTCTGACATCTGAATCTCAGTGTTGCTGACATCTGGAATATTTCTCGATGTGTTTGTGTAATGTGTTTCTCTCTCTCTCTCTGTTATTGATCATACATCCATTTGCCATGCAGTCAGATTTTCCTAAATGTTTGGAGCCTCAATTTTATTCTCTTTTCCTCTCTCACTGCAGCAATTTTACATTTGTTAAAATTTTCCTCAACGAACAGTGGAAAAGAGTCAAAAGTTCAAGAGCAGACCAAAGACAACCACCAAATGGAATTGTTGCACATGGGAAACGTAGCTGTGGTGTGGTTTATTTGGATTTAAGGGAGATTAAGTTTGTGTTACTTCTTTCTGACCAGATCTCTAAGATAATACTTGAGCGGTGTTGGCACAGGTTGACAAAGGCGCTTCGTATCTGCCTACACAAGTGGGATAGAGGATGAAGAAGCATGGTTCAGTACAGTAGGGGTAGATGAAGGAAGTGTAGGTATTAAGTGAACGATTCATATCTTTCTCTTGTGTTGGAATATTGACCGCTTTCACTGATTCACTGAGGAATCCTCTCATCGACTTCTGTGGATGTAGATTGTCCTGGGTTTCCACTGGGGTCAATGGTGTGAGACACCCGTCTGGCTCTGCTTTTGTTTTTTAATAAAGAGATTGTGTATCAGTTAAGAAAATTTTGTCCCTTTGAAACATTAGTGGGAATTTACATTGTATTAACCTGCTCATTTAAATTAGTAGCAACATTAACCTGCATATCCTAATTATCTGTATCTTAGTATCCACAGTGAGTACACAAAAGAGCGCTTGTGGAGTAAGACAGATTTCTATTTATAATTTGGTTTATTCCTGTTAGGAAATATTCTGTGTTCTAATGGCGAGTATAATTTACTTCATATCTTGCAAGCATGCAAAGTATCCTAGTTTAATAAAAATTTGCAAAGTTTTAGTTTGTTTCACTGCAGTTAGTTTTAAGTTTCTCTGAAAGCTTAAGGTAGATTTTGCTTACTCAGCTACTTACTTTTTTTCCCATCCCATTGCTGAAATCTCATGGGCCAGATAATCTACAAAAGCCCAGCAGCATAGCTACTGCGATAATAAACACTTAGATTCCCTAGTCAGATTTTATTTTAAGTTACTGTGACTCACTCTGCTCTTGAATAAATGTTTTTATTTAAAATGTGTAATTTGTACTGAAGTCTTTTATAACTGAATCATTGAATAATCATAAGACAGGGCCCTGAACTAGCAATAGAAAGGTCAAGAGAATGTGGTCAATAATTATGTGATCACGTTGCGACTTCAGGCAGCAGGCTTTCTACGTTGCCACAGTTCATCAGACTTTTTTTTGTGATGGACAGAATTGTAGCTGACACAACGTGTGTGTTAGATCTCTGTCAGGAAGCTTTACCAGTGAAATGTATTCCAATAACGCGAAACATCGCACATAGGGAGTCAAAGCAAATGAGTTCAGTTTGACCATTGTTGGGTTGGAAGTGTGGACTGCAGCAGCCTTAAGAACAGATCTGAATTGCAGAGAGTCTGATTGTTAAATGATTACAATCGTTTACTGCCATAGGCTATAAAAATTAAAAAGGTCTAAGTGCTTCTTTCAGACAGAGATGCAGAGACTAATTTTACATGAATGCATATCCTAACAAGATTAGCTGGCTTATTCAGGCGTATGAATTGCACTTCTGTTCTTCGTGTTAAACAAGCTTGTATCATCAGAGCCACTCGGAGCTTATCGTGGTCTCAATCAGGCCTGTATTTTCTTTCACTCCCTGTTTTTCCTCTGTCTCACCATTCTAACGCTAGATCTCGGAGGTTTTGTCTATTTTCATGCCCATCTTTGCTATTGAAATCTTTTTCTATGCTTATGTTTATTTTTAACATATTATTCTCCTAGCAACTCTGTGTAGAATGCAGAATGATGTCATAGTTTAGTAACAATGTGCTAACGAAAGAATGGAAACGATCCATTTTTAACAGCATTTTCTTTGTTTCAGTATATGCTATATTCCTACAACTTCAGTGGTGCAATTAAGGTAGCCACTGTTTCTACACGATTATGGAAGCAACAAAGAATTCTGTTCCTGTCATGGAATTAAAGATTGATTTTATATGTTGGCTAACCTATTGATGGTGAAACATTAAAAATTACTAGATTACTGCAAATATGAAAAAAATCAATTCTTCTGAAATTTCGTCAGCTTCTAAGATCACACAATGTGCTACTTTATGCTTTATGAAGCAATCTGTCTGAAAAACCATTAAAACCGTTAATACTTTTGTAATTTTACATGGATTAAAAAAATCTGTAATATATTATCCATCCATATATTTTTAAGGGAGCCAAACAGAATTTTGTTTTGGACAAATTTGGTTTTCTTTTTTCCTTATTTGCAACTTTTGCAGTTTATACTTCACCTTTAAATTCAGGGCTAGTACATGTCATGCATCACCTCACAGGGGTTGGAAAGTTCGTACTTTTAACGTATCTTGAAAGCACTGATTCATTTAATAACTTGATTTTTTTTTTAATAACCCCAAATCAGTAAGTATATGGATAACTAGAATTTTAACGTCCCTTTTTTGTTACTTTGTGTTATTACACTTACATTTAGTAGTATAATTGGAATAATTAGCAATAGCAGTCATGAACGTGAACTTTAGTATCTAGAACCTAAGCAAGGCTTCACTGAGGCAGTTGCTTTATCTATTTGTAAAAAAGGGCCTGCCATTCTCCAAGCCGCTTGTGTAAACCTGTGCATATGTGTGCCCACATGTGCATTTTTCTACTGTTAGAAAATTTTCTGGGTGCCAAACTATGCTGATTTCTTCTTTCCTTTCCACTTTTTTCCTAGAAAAATGACAAATAATTTGCTTACATTATTTAAAATTTCATGGACTTTAGGTACAAAGAAAGAATAACAAAGCTTACTAACCCTGATTTTTATAAAAAAGTTCATAGGCGAGAAGGTTTCTATGTTACGAGTTCATATTACAGCAGTAATGTGATAACAGTTATTAATAATATTTATACTGCATAATATAATACTAATTTTGCATTAGTTTAATCTGATTACATTTAATTGTATTCTTTTGAATATGGTTTGAAATCTTGAATACCTTGGAAACCTCCTGTTCTTTTGCCTTGTTTTTATTATTACTGTTGACTCAGTTCCTCCTTTGTCATTTGGCCAAACTGTGGAAGTTTAAATCTTACATCTTGTGCCTTAAGAGAAACAGAAAGGAAGAAACAAGCTGGCTAGATAATACAAGACAGAATATAGAGGCAAATAAGTAAAGTAAAAAAATTATTGATGAGTATTGGAAACCGCATCAAAAATAGTAATAAAAAAGAGCACAGTAACATCTAGCAGTCAATGTTAGATCCACCTCAGAAAAACTGTGTCAGTTTTGACTTTCAGATACTTTTCTGAGTCTAGAAAGGACAGATTAAAGCGTCTGACATATATTCCTGTTTTATGTGAACATGGTGTAACATGACATTAGACATCTTTTTCTGGACCTAGATAGAAAACATTTTATGTTCATCAACCTCCCTTGAGAAGTTAGCTCTCAACTAGTAACCTCTGCAGTGTAACCCTCCCTATCAATTTGATGGTTGACAGTCAAGTAGACTGGTTTATTAGTTGTATGGTGAGGTCTTCAGTGTTACCTGCCATGTTCCACTGCTCATGAACCATGAAAAGACGCAAATTGCGAGTACAGATTTTTGACATAGCAGCTGCCTGGTAGCCCATCTGAGAACAGCTTTACAAAACGGTGAATGCAGCATCCCATCTCGTCACAGGTACTCTGACAGGTCTAAGAAGAGGCCAAATGCTTATGCATATTGACTATTCATAATATGACTGTACATATTATAACCTACACCAGCATCCTAGAGTATGGTGCGGTATTGCCCTCACTCTTCTCAGGTGAGCTTTCTATATTAAGAAAAGGTTGCTCCATTCTGCATTTATACGAGTCTTCCAAAGAGTCTTCAGAAGCAACCAAACCCAAAATCCAGATAACCCAGATTTTGAGATGGGGTGTTGAATAAAGGATAGCAGTTGAGATCAAGTTTATACCTTTGTGGCTTGCTGTATGATTTCTTTTTTTTTTTTTTTTTTTAATCCATGATCAGCAAAGCACAGCTTTTATTGACTTCATTGTTCAAGTTTTTGTATATAAGTATCAGCATATCCAAACAATAAAACTTGTCTCCTATGAAGAGGCAGCTGGTGAAAGAGACTCATGAGTAGTTCCACATCCCTGTTAGCCACAGCAGCACTTCAGTCTCAGTATCACAAAGCCACATGCCAGGCCTTCTGATCTAAGATTTGAACATGGGAACCTGGTCCCTTGTGGTACTTTTGCTTACTTTAGAAAGTGAAGTCTTCTTCTGTGCAGGTGAATGGGTTTTCAAATACGGTGTCAGGGACAAAGTGATTGCATAAATCTGTTCCTGTCTTGACTAGCACAAAGCTACTGTTTGTGCTTGGGCTACGGGAGGGAGATCGGAATTTGGAGAAGAATTGGAGACAGTGCAAGCCAAATGCTGTGCACAAGATGAAAAATAAGTGCAAGGGCAGGTTTTAAAAACCTATACTCTCTTCAAGCTTCTCTATATTATTCTGATTGAGATCCTTTGTACTCTTTGTCTTGTTGAAAAAATGTATGGGCACATAAGTGAATGGAGATAGAACCTCTGAGGGATTCAAAGCCAGCCTGGAATAGCCCTTGGACACGTCACTGCTGTTTGATGCACCTGGTGGTCAAAGCCTGGGTCAGCTAGAACAAATGAAGAGCAGCAAGAACAGAGATAGCATTCTGGTAGACCTTAGGATTGTTTTTCTTTCCCTCATATTGTGTGCCTGCTTGCTCCCTGGCAGCATCCTCATCCACTTGGGATTGTCCAAGAAGGGAAAAAAAGGAAAAAGAAAAAAAAAATGTTCTGCATTCTTCAGAGCAGGCAGTAAACAAGTTATCATGAAAGCTGGAGATCAGACAGCTGGAGTAAGAGACACATCTTATTAGTTTTGGCGTAGCCCCATGCTGATGTGGGGCTACTGATTTGAGACGGAATTGTTTTCTTTTCATGAAGTTGCACTGTACCATAAGTGTGTCTTGCAGAATAAAACATGTCTCTGAATCTTTTGCCAGGCTTTAGCAAATGCCTTATTACAGCATTTGAAAGAAAACAAGCATTTTGTTGCCGTATGTTGCCCATCATAACACATTTAGATAGCCATCTGAAAGCCAAATTTTCAACAAACAAATATGTTAAAAGGATACAGAAATATGTAGACTTTTTGTGAAAGAAGTGTCATGAAAAGGGTCTGCTAAGGCGGCTGGTATCCAACTATGTGTGAATAATTTTTGTTTAGCCGGACAATGGCATTTGCTAATTAACTGCTGTAAATTCTCGTTATGTTCAGTTGTCTATCTATTTGCTTGGTAACATTACGGCAACTACATTCAAAGTTCTGAATAGCCAGCTGGCTGCTTTTCAAATGTACAGCCTTTGAAATTGATTTGAAACTCCTTTGTGCAGTAAAACAAATGTAAATTGTTGACGTACTGATGACACTGCACATACTTGCATTTCTGTGAAAGAGCAGAATCAATTATTTTTCCTTCCACAAAATGAATCACCAAATGTAAACCTAAGCAGGATCTTTTCTGGCTTGAGTGGAAACATTAGATTAGTCAGTGTTTTTCCAGAGGTGACATTTATGATTCACATTTTCTGTGAGCTGATTCATCTTGTTTCTCATACATTAAATTATTTCAACAATTTAGTGATAGATTTCTAATTCACATAATTAATGTAGAACACAGTAATCTTGAAGTGTATTGCTTGTATTGAGATGCTTGAGTGGATGAAGAACTGTCTCCGTTTTGGAAGCTCCAGTGCATGTGTGTGCATTCTCAGGTGGCTCAGACGAGGAAGTGCAATGATGTGATTAAGCACTGTCCTGTGTGGCCACCTAAGACAATGTTTTCTTATCGTTACATGTAAAAAAGAATCTGTCAGCATGAGTTAGTAGTTCATTAAGCTGTTGGACTTTTTTTTTTTTATTCCTGTCCTGAGGTTATAACCTTAGATATAACTGACCATTTTTCTAGTTCTGACACTCCAAGTTACTAGTAAGTTAGAAAATGGAAGTGAAATCTTCCTTTGTGCAGAATGTTGTTGTAGCCTTACCTGTGTCTTTTTCCTTCTCAAATCCTGTGCAAGGTGGTTTTGCTACGCTAAGTTAGATGAGTTAATCCAAGTCTTCAAACCGTAGAGCTGCTGCCTTGTGGTGTTCATTAAGGATAGCTGCCGAGTTATTTACCTAAATACCAGCTAGCTGTTTCAGCTCACTTAATTTCCATAGTGCTGACCTATAGTGTTGTGAAAAATTCGCGTGTTAACTTCAAAGGTAATTGTTGTATGTCTGTATTAGTTGGATGAGCTCTACCCTCAATTGTTCTTTCAAACTATTCTGTAATGGTTGCATAGGTGATTTACCCATCTACGTTTCCAAAGTAAGCCTATTGAAATCACCTGTGATCAGATGTATTACTAGTTTTTTATTTCTGGGGTTTATTTGTTTTGGTTTGGTTTATTTGTATATATGTATCACTTTAGGCTTACAGGAAAGGATGAAGCTTCCTTTAAAAAAGTTACTCTAATGGGCTAGTGAATATGTATGAATAGCACTGTTTGGCACAGGTGTGGTATGTTCTTGGTAAGAAAGGCTCGTTTTAAATTGCTGTCTCCAAAGTTAAATATTTGGAAGATTCAGAAAGCTAAAGAATTTTTTAGAAATTTACTTTAAACATCTTTTAACATAGAGATCTACATCTGAGCTAGCAATCGGCTGCATGGCAGAATTCCTTCTGCTTACTGTACCTGTTCAGAGCCTTGGGAAGCCTGGGGGTACCTGCTGCCAAATGAAGGGGGAGGGCATGTGAGTAGATTTGGTACCAGGCTCTGCCCCAGTGGTGGTAAGCTTGACTCTCTGAGGACACCTCCAGCTCTCCATCGCAGCACAGAGTTTTTCTCCTCCTTTTAAGGAAGAGGGCAGCAAGAGGCTAATTTGATATTGACCCCTTCGTCCTTAAAGTGACAAAATGTCATTCTTCTTACCCTGCTCAGATTTGGCATTGAGATAATGCAGAAGATGATGTTTTACTTAAACTCAAACCTGTAAAGCTTTTGAACATGCAGCAATATCACATACGAAATGTGAGGTGTCACTCTTAAGGTCCCTGCAGCTGACACATATTATAACCACCGTAATGCCTCACGTAAATGGTAATAGGACAAATTCCCTCAAAGGTACAGCACAGTAGACAGTCAAATACAGATCCCAGCTCTCTCTGAATCTTTGCATTGGGTTAAGAGAGCCTCGCAGTCCTGAACAGTCTCGTGGCTGTCAGGTAGGTAGATGAGAAAGAATCCACTAAGACTAGATTTCTCCCTGTCCGCTAGCAATCAGAGGACGTGGCAAAGAAAGGACCCTCTGAGAGATCTCATAATCCTGCAGAGCGGTATGCCTTTTGTCTCTCCTCAATTAAACACATTCCTGTCATCTACATCCTGTGAAAAGATATATAGAGCTGAGAAGGCTGGAAGTATTATTTATGTTAACTATCACTCGTAAAAACAATGGAGATCTTGACCTCATTGGACTAGACCTTATTGTTTCTTATCATGCATAAGCACATCGTTGAGAAACAGTTTTTCCTTCCAAGTATGTTTAAGGTCAACTTGGAAAGGAAGAAAGAAAGGTTGGCAGAGAGAAAGTAGAAGTTTGTTTAGCATAAGCCTCCTGCTATTTATTTACATACCATATGCTTCCTCATGCACATTCGCACCGGATGATTTTATTTGGATAGACAACTGAAACATCAAAAAACTAACAACAGTTTTTGCACAGTGTGAGGCTTCTATTACAGCAGCTTGCCATCCACTGCTAAGTTCACTTCTCAGCTGAGCAGTTTTGAATGCAATACAAAGAGAGAAAGCTGGCACTTACTGTCATTGTCACAGTATTGAAAACCACCACAATTCATAACCATGCTCATATTCCTTCCCTTAAAACAGTTCCACAGTTTCCAATATCACATTTTAGCTTAGTGGCCTGAAAAATACATTTGTGCAAATATTCTGTCTGCTGTCGGTAATAATTTCTGAACCCAGTCGCCAATTGCACCTGGATTACTTAGATACAATGTCCAAAAGTGCTCAGTTTGTACAGTCTTGTGAAAACTGACAACAGTTTAGAGGAAGGAAGCCCAGATTTGTGAGAGCAAAGCCAAGAAAGCTGAGTATTTAGCCGTTCTGTACCCCAGCCAGACCCCAGTTAGGGGATATGTGTTACCCAAACCATCAGCATCACCCCAACACCAGCCCCACAACACAACTGGCTGCAGTACATGCTATTTGCCTAGCTAAAGTGGTAGGGAACACGGAATGGAGGAGAAACAATTATCCTGGGAGGTATTAGGGATATATGGTGGAGCCGAGGGTTATGTGAGGGGCCTTATAGGGTGGGTGACTAGAGATTTTTGAAGGCTTGTGGATTTGAGGAAGACTTAAGAGTGATGAAGCCATAGGGGTTATGAAAGAATTGAAAAAAAATACCTATTAGCATCTCTTTCCTCTCCCTGCTTCCACTTCCGTTTCTCTGGGGACTGCAAGCAAGAGATGTTTGTGTATCTGTGCCTAAGAATGGTAGGATCTTATGATACAGAAATAAAGGCATTTGAATCCAAAAGCTTTGTGTTGTACCCAAAAGCATTCGGATGTATATTGTATCTATAGAAATGGATAATTTCATAGTTTCTAAATGTGCTTTCTGCTTCTTTGAAATGCTTGAAAGCAATGTTCAGTTGAGCATACCAAACAATATGTTTATTAACAAGGAAGTATTTAAAAATGTTTGTGAGGGGAAGAAAAGAACTATAGGTTAGTTTGTTTTTTTGCATGAAGAAGGACAAGCTAGAGGGATGGAAAGAAGTGAAAGGGAAAGAAGGGAAGCTTTATACAGTAGCCTAATTAAAACATTAACAGCTTATGCTGAGATCTAAATGGATACATGATTAATTTCATTTTCCTGAAGTGGGGATCAGGTCTCCAAAAGATGTCAAAGCAAAGCTTTAGATACCCATTAAACCTACACAAAGAAATACTGCTTTGCAAATGTTTGCCAGTCCAAGTTTCGATGCTTCTTGTCAGCTGAAAATTAACAACGTGTACAAAAATAGTTGTTAAATCAGCATCTCTGGGACTTCCTAAACTCACATTTAACTGAACAACCTAATTTTTTTTTTTCTTTTGCATATACATTAGTAAGTTTTTCCTTGCATCAGGTTGGAAGACTGACTAGATCCAAGTGCCTTAAGTACAATTTCATAAATGAGGAATGATTGTTCTGAGTGGCTAAGTGAATAAAGCTTGGACTTGCTATACTGGAAATTGAGGTTGTAATCCTAGGATTGCCAGAAGTGAACACTGTGCAACCGAAACTTTCTGTTTTGTAAGGTAAGAGAAATGAGATCTCTTCAATATGAAGGGCTCTAAGTGGACAGAGTAATCAATACCAGTCAGTGGCAGAGCTGAGAGCAGAACTCCTGTCCTCCCGCTGGAAGACTCCCGTCTTCCAGGCCACAGGGATGACAGTAATAGCTGCTGTTATTGTTTCCAGAGATGTAGTTCTGTGTCCCTGATGAAAAAATGTTTAGTAGAGGCTTGGAGCATTCTCAGGCTTCAATGCAACAAGATATTGACAAATATATTTTAGACTCATTCTGCAACAAAGCAAAAAAAGCAATCCTTGTGTCCCACTAAAACTTATGTTCAGAAGACCTGTGGGTGGGGCTGTGCCCACTCTATCACCTTAGGGAGCACTAAATTATATCCAATTAAAATAAACACTCTTTGAAATAATGATGATAATTATCGATACATCAACTAGCTGATTATGTAGGATGAACTCTATAAATGTTGTTAATGTGCACACTTACATTATGTGACTCAAAAGATCAGGTTGCTTCATAAATATTTCTTATTTCAGACACATGAAAAAAAATTACACTTTCCAGCATGACGTAGAGGTTTACAAGCATTTCAGTCAAATGACCTATTTTCTAACAATGTATTGTTTCATTTTGCAGGAAGTTAGAGTGCTTTTGAGACATTTGCATATTATGGTAAAATCAGCATGCCGAGAAATGCTTTCTGTATTGATTCAATGGTAGTGATAAAATTAAGGGTTTTTTTTAATATTTCTTTGGGAAGTTTAACATATTTTTTTCTTTTAGCAAGAACTGGCAGTACTCTATTAATGTGATAATATACCTTCTACAGGTGTAAATAGAAATTCAGTTTATGTTGTAGAAAAGTTTTGCAATTTGCCCTAAGAATTTATTTCTTGGTCACGCAGACACACGTAAAAATATATAACATTGCTAACACGGGCAATTCCATAGTTTTCAGTAGCTCAGGTTAAGTATTTGCTTTCATGTTTTATGATTGCTGGCCTAATGAGGAAACTTTATTGAAGTCCAAGTAATACGGCTTAAATTAGTATTATTCTCAAGCCAAAATGTCTTTTCATCTTGAAACAGCAAATCTGTTGAGGTATTGGGGAGCAGCAGCAGAAGTGGGCTGCCCAGCAGGGGAAGATGAGCTGGGAGCTGAGGATGACACACATGGTACTGTAGGTCCTGGCACAAGGGGAGCAGAGCAGGCCTGGCAGCCGCCATCAGGCTCAGCCACCACACAGCGAGTGCCAGACAAACCTGCAGCGACGGGGACCAAGCCATGAAGCCAAGCCAGCTGGGCAAGGTCAGGCTCTGCAAGGTACGAGGCCAGGCAAAGGCGTACCTACGGCCTAGCACAGGAAGGACCAGATCCTGGGCTTACGTGCAGCTCCCAAGCTGGGGCAGATGCCGCAGGCCAGCACAGCTCTCTTCCAGGCCTGGTCCCATCTCACCGGGCTGCCCCGGGTCAGAGCTGACCTTGAGCACGGGCAGCTGAACTGCTCAGAGCCGGGCAGAAGACACAAGACTCAGTCCTATGGTTGGCGCAGCAACTACCTTAGTGCGACAGCCAGTAGCTCTCAAAGCGTACAGATGGCATGCCTCGGTTGTAGCATGCAAATATATTGCCTGTTAAAGAACCTTTTTTAATAAGGCTGAGTATTACAGGCTATGTTTGTGTTAGTAATTCAGCACCCTGGAGTACACCAGTAGAAGCAGCTAAGGCTCCTACATATCCTTTGTATGGAGTTCAGGAGATTTCCAACCAGATTTAGTTTGCTTTCCCATACCACATGTTCCTACCCTGTGTACGGTTCAGTTTTCCAGAGGACCACTCATACGTAGCTCAGGGCGCTCACAGATCCATTGGGACTGTAGCATTTATGGTGCACACGTGAAACAGAGTTTCTTGTTTGACTTCCTGCAAAAAGAGTTTAGCGCACCAAAACTTCTCTGAAAACCTAGCCAAAGACAGAAAGAGGGGATGACGGAGGATTAGCTTGAAAACCACACTACTGTATTTGACCAAAACGCAAATGGTACTTGCTTTATACGTTCCCCTCTCTCCTTCTGCCTTGCCAACTCCTTTCTGCTCAGCTCCTGTAGAGAGTTCTGCAACGCTTCCATCCAAGATATTTATTCACAATTGGACCTACAACAAAAACTCTTGAACTTGATGTCTGTGCTTTTTTTCAGTTAGAAATTATTTGGGACATAAACTGGATTTCTGTTTTGTGGTTTTCACCACTGCTGTAACATTTAATGAAATCGTAGTAATAAAGATCAATACATAGTGAGTTCTTTGTAGCGAAAATGTTGTTTCTTTTTTATTCTGTAGTGTAATTTTTTATATTAAAAATTATTTTACTGTGAAAAAATTGTTATAGATAGGTGCCAAAAAAATCCTTTTTAATCTTTGCTTTTAGCTAAGAGCACAAAAAGAAGTCTTTATTTAAAATCTTTTTTACAGAAAGTTTGAGTATGTGCCTAATAAAATTCTTTCTGGACTGCTATCCTGTATGCTTAGTTTCAGATTGCAAAGAATTTTGTCCTGAAGTTATAAACCCTCTGAAATAGGGACATAAAAGAGTATCTAACAGACCATTAACTATAGGGATAGTATCAAGCGTAGCTTTAATGTTGTACAGATTTTGCCTTTTAGAAAGTTTCAGTACACAGTGATGTGAATTTTAAGTGTGGTAGTCAAATATTTCTAACACATATATGGTTAGACTCAAACAAAAGAAAAATCTTGTTGTTTTTTCCCCCCTCCTTTGGGTGAAATACAACCCCAAAATGCAAGAAATATACCTTGAAAATTAGCATTATGTCTTGATTGGATGTAAAAGATGAAAACTGAAATAAGGAAATTATCAGAAAGCTATTGTTAAGTATTTCTATGTCTAAACAACTTAAATTAAGATGTTGGATTTTTGAGAAACCTCAGAAGAAAATAAAGCTATCTTATTTTTGTCCTTGCCATAAAAGAATGCTAAATTCATTCAGGACCCAGAATCTTCTCCCTCTCTGAAGGCTTCTTGTCTGGAAGAAGCACTCAGAACTAAAAACCAAGAACAGACAATACTAGCTGCAGCTTTCAAATGAACCTCAGATCACCTGTCATCTCTGTCAAACTCCATTTTCCACTGCACTAAGTGAAGAAAAAAAGTGGTCACCGTAAAAATGCCTTTAATATGGCAGTTTCAAGTATCATTAAGCTCTGTTCCATCTGCTTAAAGAGAATGTGGCCATCTAATTGCTAAGAACGCTGTTACACACCAAGCAGCCAAGCACATAGATTTATCATATGGAGTCTGAAAAAAATTCAGCTCAGTTCATGTTCTGCTGCTGTTTGTTGAATTAGTTTGAATTCACTCAACAAGTTTGTAACTTCCTCATTGAGTGTTTATTCCATATAGAGAAGATAAATAAGCAATTGAAAATCAGGGTTTTAAACTGTCTGGTATATAGTTCATCATCTGCTGTTGACTCAATAATTAGGAACTTTTAAACCATAGGACTCAAAGCACTTTACAGCAGTAAGTAGGTATCAGATCGGTTTACAGATGAAGACAGAGTTTTGACAGTAATTAGTCATAGACGAAATAGTATATACAGTGAGCATGTTTTAAGTAAAGATCTGAGTGCTATCTACTGAACCTTGTTGTTTCCTTGTATAGTCTGTACTACGTGTTTTTGCCGCCTCCTATCCTTCTCCACTCTTTTACTGTTCTACTCTTCACTTCTCTTTCACTTTAAACTACCTCTGTTCAAGTTGATGGATCCTGAACACTTTTGAAAACCCTGTGTTAGGAATTTTAAGTTTTTCATTGCCAACTTAAAGAAAAGGAAAGGTCTTGGAAAGATTCAGTATTGACTTTGTCATCTGCCTCTACTGTACATTTGATTTACTTGTCTCTCTGTTACTTTATTATTACTTCCCTCCCCACTTAATTTGTCAAGGAGTAAGGAAGGCTTAGTGGAAAAAGGGAAAAGGCAGGAAAAAACAGTTGAAATTAAATGGATGTTAAGGAAACTTGAGGTGAAGCGTTCCTAATAAATATCCCTGAAGACATCCTTTTTACCGAATACATCAAATGAACCACACCATTTTTTTTTTCCTGCACCCAGATCAGCATTTTAAATAGATACAAGTAAAAGCACCACATACCCCAAGTAGTATGAAATGTACTGTCAACATATTCTGGTGTGCTGGCTGGAAATGTTCATAACTTAATAAAATCGAACTGATTTTCTTCAAAGGTGAGGTGCTTTGCCGTTCTTGGCAAGGTCAGTAAGTCAGATTTGAGTTTGAAGTGTTTACCTTCAACTTCTTGTAGTAAAGAGAGAGCCAAAAAGTTGAATTAGAACATTCAGGAAATGTATCTCCTTTTATACACATAATAATCAAAGGAATAACTGAAGCAGTTATATTTTTTTATTTTTTTTTCTCAAAAGATTTCACAAAATACAAGGAAATGTATCCCAAAAGAGTTTTTTGGAGAAAGTTCTGAGTAAAATAAACTTGAATGAAACATCCAATGTAACGTTTTGGCAAAATGTTTTGTGTAATATAGTTATAAATTACAGGAAAACATTTGAGGTAAGATGGAACAGAAATATTTGTAGTCACATTAGTTAAAATCTAATAATATAATAATTGATAATATTAAACAACCAAGCTGTTTCTGATGCTGCAAAAATCAGTTAAAGCAGCAACATACCCATAATTACTATCACTTCTGAATAATGTATTTATAAGTATATATACATGCACAAATGTATTTATTAACAAAAAAATTAAAAAGCATAAATAGAAGCCTTTTCAGTGCTCATTTCTCACTTTGTAATTATTAAAAATGTGGTTTGTTCCAGAGTGCTAGTTTATTCCTGGGAGTATTTCATACCATATTGCATAGCTGCATTGAAACTTTTGTTTCCTGAATAAAATTGTGGTTTTATAATCCTTTTTAGAAGTAAACATTCTTTTTTATGAAGCAAATGCTCTATATTTTGCCATGCAAGAAGAGAAACATCTTTTAAGAGAATGTTGAGCTCGACACATACATATAGCACAAACCTGGCTGGCTGTAAGGGAAGTTATAATGTTAAGATTTTCATGTTATTTTGGCCACAGATTAAAGTATTTCTTTGGGTACCAAGGCTGAACTGTCCTTCTGTTAAACTACAGAAGAGTAGGTAGCTTTACACCTCAAAGCGTATATATTTGAACGGAGTGCTTGAGTTTGCAACACTATATGCTTTGAATTAAATGCACACTCATCAAAATAATTAAAGAGGAATTGTAAGGTAAAGTTAGCACTGGTGGGAAGATGCAGTCCTCCTTTGTGTACTTGTCATCTATATAAGGTGCAGCACTTGAATGCAAGTTTCCGATTTTAAAATGAATATTTAATTAAATTACTTTAGAAATACTTATAGTTAATGAGAAAACTCAATTTGCAGAAAGTGTACTCTTGGAATATTTTTGTGACGTTCCAAGCTTGATTCCTCATCTGCAAATATTATGCAAATATTATTGCTTTGGCAAATGACCTTTGCCATCAGTTGTTTTATAATTGAGCAAGGTTATTGAAAGCTATAGATTTTTACATTTTTGGCTGTTTTTTTAGCAGTGGTTTCTGTGACAATGTTATACATACGACATAAAGACTAATTGCTGACAGTAAAAGCATCTGCATTTGTAACTGATGCTTTTCTGTGTTTTAAAATGTCAGGAAATGAGACATTTAAAAATTTTTAAAATTTATTAGTGTTTCCTGTAATATGGTTGCTATGGATGGCAGCTCATCTTTTCCAGTAAATGTGAGAACTGTGATTGTGTCCAGCTTTTCTTTTCCAGCTGTCACTAGCAGAGTGTCATAATATTTAGAGATACGCTCTATACCTGTCAGAGTTTGTTACAGTTCAGTGATGCATGGTGAAGTGTGAGGGACATAGTCTTCCTACACTACTAACAGTATAAATGCAGAGATGATACTTCACAATGACTCCTTGTTCAAGGTCAGTACAAAGAAACTCATCTGTAGTGTTCAAAAACTCACTTATTAATTGTTGAGTTCTAGAATACAAGGCCAATTTCTTCAATGTGTTTGTAATTTTATGGAAATATTCCTGGGTATTTATGAGAAATACAACAAACTTTTATAACAAGTGCAATTTTCCCCTACAATTTCTCTTTCAAAATGAACTGATTTAATCATCTAAAATTATTTCTTTGTTCAAATCCTTTGAAATTAAATACGATAGCATTAAGCTTTTGCTATTTTACCTGAGGATTAGTCCTGCTGGTATTTGAAGATATAACTGAAGGGTACCTCTGACTAATACTTATTCTGGTAATTTTTATAGCACCTTGAAAAAAATTAAAACTTGCTAGCTAAGGGATTATTATAAGCATATAAGAATAATATACAACTAATTCATTAGCCTTATTCTTCTGTTTTGCTAAAATATGCAATTTTAGGGCTTTAACACCTCAGGTGCTCTTGGCTTAGTTTGTGAATGCCATTTAAACACATGCTAGTGTGAGTTATTCCATTAGAATATTTGCATGTGCTACTTTTGCAGTTGCTAATTATCTAATAAAAATACTTGCTAATTTACAGATGTTCTGTTACTGCACTATTGTCCTGAAATCTTTTTTTTCTTTTACACTGTTCCCTTTAAGTCATAGGGCTGTAAAGGCGGTATGACTAATTGCGTTATTAATGGAATATTGAAGTGTTTAGATCCTTGGAAAGGCTTCTGTTTAGTCATTTTTTTATTCTAAATTAATACATACGAATATTTCAATTTTCTGTTAAAGTCCTACAGCTCTGCAAACTTGAGCAACGTTTTATTTGGGGAAAAAAAAAAGCTGTTTAAATCATACAATAGAAAAAATCCTTTACACAAAACAGTTTTGGGTAGAAAGTAGTTTTGAAAATCTGCGAGAAAATTGTTATGAAAAACATCTTTAAATCACAATAAGGATGAAAAAGCTTTCTGTATTTTCTGAAGAGTGTACGTCTTTGACAACATCTGATGAAATCATCTCAGTAGGTTGTGACTCCTAATGGAGGAGCGGTAGTGGCATTCACCAGGGTCCTGGGTAGCATCTCTCCAAACCTGCAAATGGCTCAGTACAGGACAGACACCGTGGTGTCACTGGGGCTGAGGTGGATGAGATCCTCTGAGTGGACTGTCTACTACTGTGCATCCTTCTCACTTCCAAGTGTTAAACTCCATAGCATTTCTTGAGGCAGTGAGGGGTTGTGACTCTCCTGCTGTCTTCATTCATCATCTGTCTTTTGTCTTGTATCGCAAGATTTGAGCGGAAGACATACTTTCTTGCTGGTTTTGGGGGTGGGTTTTTTTTGTTTGGTTACTGTTTTTTTTTTTTTTAAACGGTACCGAGTATGAAAGAGGAGGAGAAGTGGGGCCAGCCTGAAACATGATGTATAGTCTGGTATATAGGCTAGTTTAAAAAGAGTCTGCCTGAGACTCATAAAGTCAGCAACTTGCTTGGTCAGTTTGTCTTCTGGGCACTCACGTGGGACAAGAACAAGGAAATGTGCTCTTACTTGCTACAGGTTTTGGCTCCTCTTATATCACCTTAATCTCCAGGGCAATGATGTATAGGAGATCAGGACTTCAGTTTCCAACATAGGCTCCCTTAACAGATTTGAGGGAAAAAAATAGTATATATTTCTTGCTTATGTCACAGAAGGAAGCATGGATGCCTGTTGAGACCTGAAAAGGTAGAAGGATTGAGTGATTTTGGTGTATTTTTGCTTTTGGTTGTAATGTAGGTTAGTTCACCTACACATCAATTGATGTTGACATCAGAAGTTTCTGAATAACTTAGAAGTATGCTACAGAGATTACAAAGATTAGTTTAAGGTATAAATTTTGCTGAGGAACTAGACTGCTTTAAGCCATGAAAACTTTACCCTTATCCTCAACATGTGTCTTGCTTATTGAAAAGCAACCCAGTGTCCATTAGGTGTTTTGCTATTTGACATTAAAACAGAAAACCCTAATGAGCTATATGGGTATGAACTGAAGGTGTGTAATATTAGCCCCAAAACTTAAAGTCCTACAGTAACGCTTACAATCATTTAGAGAATATAAAAATTGCATATATGAGTTTAAAAATGACTTCTATTATAAGCCATTACTCTATTTACCATGTTTGCTCCTTTCCTTAAATATTTGTCTGAAATATCTCTGGCTGGATAATTGTGAAGGGATCAGCAGAAGGGAGGCAAGAATTCATCTGAGATTTGAAAAAATGCTTATACAGAGAGAGACTGAAGATCTCAATGTAGTTAGCAGAATGAAGGTTAAGAGGTGATCTGATTAATGTTTATCTCCTCTTTAGGGAGAAAATTACCAGCTTTAAGGTGCGTTCTTTAATGTAGCAGGAAATGGTATAGCAAGATCCTATAAAGAGAAATATAACTTCTGGAAGGTTTCAGGGATTCTCTCTCACTAAATAAATGTTGTATGGTTGATGCATAAACTACTGGGGGCAATTCTTTTAAGTATGTTACGGATCAAGTCAGACTGGATCATTGTAATAGCTCCTTGGTGGGCCATTGGTTTGGTCCTTATGTAGGCATTAGAATGTCACCTTTTCTGAAAGTATGCATCATTCTTCTTCTATGCACATACTGATCTATTCTTCCATTTTCTTAGTTTATGAGATCTGATGTGCCTTATCATGAGGTAGGACAACAGCTGACAGGTCTGTATTACAGTTGTCATAGCTTACTTGAAAATAATTGCAAGTGCCAAATAACTACAGTGAGTTTGTAGGTTTTCTGTTATGTTTATAGTCAATACAGGTAAGTATTTTTCTGTTATTCTGCCTTGTTGTACCACATTATAACCTCTTCTGCTTTAAACATCACAAACTTCTGCAGTCATATAGCCAAGGAAAATATTGGAATATATTAACAGTAGATTGTCATTAGTTTGAGTCCGTCTGCTTTTGTGAGTGAACTATGTATTGGCTGCCAGGTTACGTGTGGAACAATTTCATTTTCATAGGTGTAGCATAAAACCTTGCCATGCAATGACAATTACTGAGACCTATATCCCATAAAATGTACTTTAATTTTTTTCTCTCTCTGCAGTGTTTCGGAGCAACTTAGACCTCTTGAGCACTTGGAGATGTACATTGACATTAGTGCCACCAAATTGTTTTTTTAAGCATAGACTGCAAATCTTTTAAAGCATTTATTAGAGTCTATGTCATATGCTGCAATTAACTTGCCATTACTTGCAGCTGCCCTTTCCAGGGAAAAGATTAGAAGATGGGAATTTATAATCAGGAAACCTCAACACAGCTGTCAAAAAAGACTTGGGATCAGTACAAGTAGTCTCAAGGGACAACTTGAAAGGCAGATTTGAACTGTGAACTTCTATGTCAGAATTTTGATTGCCAAGGACCCTTCTAGGTCACACAACAAGGATAACGAGTGCTACAGACTTAAATGCTCTTGGACAAAAGTTTATTATAACCACACAGAGAAATAGCCCAAATATGTCAGAGTAGATTCATGGTTATTACTGAAACAATGCATTAATGTTGGCAGTCACTTGAAATATGGTATGTATATAATAGTTTCATTTAGTATCACTTAAAGGTCTCTACTGCAAAGAGGCATGACCTGTCACTGATGTATGCTGCTATAAGAAAATACGAGAGTTATCCCTTTTCCTTTGACAAATTTCAGACCACTCATCTGCTGTACAAAACAAAAGGAAGGTAAGATAAGTTCTAAAGAACTTAATTCTCCACTTTGCTGGGTGGTTCTTATACTAGAAATTCAGGTGATTCTCGCCAAAATAAGGACCATCAGAAGATTAGGTATAGTTTTTATTTTAATTTAAACAAGCAAACCTTTACTCGTAATGAAAAGGGAAAGTAGCTTTAATGCTTCTTGGTTTTTTAATTTTCTTTTATGATCGCCAAAGATATTTCATTTGAAATTACATTCTCAGATGTATGTGAAGTTTATTCTGAAATTCTCAATTCAGAAAAGAAATGTAGTATGCCAAAATAAGTATATAATAAGAAAGCTTCTGTGTCTGCCATAGAACTGACAAAAACTAAAAGAAATTTTTGCTTTTCTGAAGGAAAGCAAAAGTTGTCTTCTCTAGTCTCTATGTGCTGTTACCTTTGGAAAGAATCACTGTTTATGTTACTGTCGGGCTATTAAGACACAGTTTTCAAACTGACTTGCATGTCATGCCATGTGATTGGGAAGATAGTGAGTGTCACCGGTTTGTAGTAGGAATATGGAAAACAAGATTAGTGCCTCCATAAAGTGCTGTAAATAACTTTGTCATTGTAGCCGATGCTAGGAAGACTGTGAGTTCGCATCCTACCATAAACTCTGATAGCACTTGAAGTGACAGCAATGATTTCAAGATCTTTAGTGCTGCAATTTTTAAATCACTGCAGAAATGAAATAAGGAAGGACTGTGGAAGTTCTTGGAAAAAAACGTACAACTTTTGTTTTACATTTAAAAGAGCAAATGCAGTTAATCTGACAACGAAATCTATCAAGTTTGAAATTTTATTTCTAAAATGTATTCAGAAGTATAGCCCTTTGAGGAGACTGTATTGACTGTGTAATTCAGGATGCAACAAAACAATGAAAGAAGAGTTTAATAAGGTGGAACTGATTGGGTTGGACATTCGTATACCTCTGTGAGTATTGTTTAATTGTCCATGAGATTGAGTTGTTAAATAAGCAGACTAATATAAACTGAGTAACACAAGAGAACTAATAAGAGATCACAAAAATAATTTTGTTTCTAATATATAGTTCTTAATTATAGTGTTCTACACTCAGTGCTGTATGCTTGAAAGCTTACATTTCATGTCTCTGTTGAAGGAAGCAAAATAAATGTTATTCACCAACACCAGAATTTCTCTCGGGTACATACATTATGTGCTTGACTTGTAAGGCATGCAAGAATTCATGGAGTAATTAAAATGCTGGTTGACACGGTAGGTATACCTGGAAGGTGTAACAGAAGAAAGTTTAGGATGCATTTGTGATCTTATTTCGCAAATACACAGAATAAGTGGCTGACTGACAATTAAATGTCCAGATCAGGAATGCACATGGTATTGACTTTTCATTCAAGTATGATGGTCTGTCTTTCAGATGTAAATGTATCTGTTCTTCCTCATCCAGCTGTGCCAGTGGAAAAGGTTATAATCCTGTTTCTAACCCCAGCTGCTTATCAGTGCTGTCTGCTGAAGGTTATCGTGCTCTCAGCTGTGCCGAATGAATTGCCAGGGCTCATTTAGCCCATTTCAATCAAAATGATCTGGGCTAGCAAAGATGTACTGTTTAAATCATTTAAGCTAACCTAGGGCTAGTTATCTTTGGCAAAGAGAGTGACTATTTGACTGTGTTGGCTGTCGCCACCTCTGGAAAGAGATAGGTGTCTACAGCTTTTGATTTCTCATTATTTGGTTACTCCATCCAACTTAGTGACCTCTCAAGATGATCCTGGACAGGAGCTGGTTGTTGTACTGAGGGGAGACTTTTCTTTAAGTATGTTGGCACTGACCAATCTCACATGTACAAGTGAGAATTGTGGCAGTGGGGTGGGTGTGCAGGGGGATTCCACAAAATATTCGTGCAACGGTGTACATGTAGTCTGTATGTTGCGGACGTGCTGGTGGTTGTTGATCTGAAAAGATTGCACAGTAACCGAACAAAAATGTATGATTCTTGCTTTGCCTTCATTTGTTTACATGTAAATGAGATGAGTTGGGGAGATAGGAAGATATTTCATTTATCTGGCTTCCAAGCCAGCTTCTGTGCTTTCTGCAGTCACCACAGAATTTGAGGTAATAAGCAGGTTAAACATAAAAAGACTAGATCATTTTACAGGTCAAGAGTTTGTGATAGTTCTGATAGTCTGAGAGTTCATGACTTGTGCAAGGGGAATCTGGATGAATTGTATATGGTGTGCGCTTTAATTGGTCAGAGTCACTGCAGTGTAGTTAAGGAAATATAGTACCATGTATATTGCACAGGTTGTGGCAGTCTAATTTTTAACTTGAGGTATGTCTCTCGCATAGCCCTGTGCCATCACAAGAAATAATGTCCCTAAAGCACCACTGAAAGTGGACATGGCCGATGAAGAAGGCAGTTGGGATCACTGACATGCTTATAACAAGCTTAGTCAATATAAGATTTTATTCTTCATTGTCTATGATCGGGCATGTATGGGGTACGCAGAGAGCGCTACTGATTTCAGGCTAAGGTGACTTCTTTTTATGTGTACACATCCTGAAGAACAAGGACCAGATATATATCTTCCATGTGTCTCATACAATGTTGTTCTCTGAGAAGGTGGGGCTCTCTTTTTCCAAAGCTGTATGCTTTCTCTGAAACCATTGTATTTGACAATAGTTGAATTAAGGCTTCCTTCCTAGAAGGTAAAGTGGGCTTCTGTGCCTCTTTTTTATGTTTTCAGAAGTCAGGAGGATGTGACACCACTCAGCATCACATGATCATTTTGCCCTCTCTGAAAATAATCTTATACCAGAGTAAAGTTTTTTCTCGATGTACTTAGGGTAGGGAAGTACTATATAACAGAACGTGTAGCAGCTAATTTAAGCAAAGATGTGCTTGAAAAGCAGTGCTACTCATTTAGAGTGCTGGGCATGACTTGGGCTACACATGGCTTTAAGGCTAGCTTCACCTCAGGGCTGGCTAGAAAAGACCTTGGTGAAACATCTGATAGGTGGGGCATGACCTACTGGGCAGTGGAACTTCTAAGCTTTAGATTCATTATATCCTTCTTTTTATTACTTATTACCTCATTTGATGACTTGCTTCATCACTTCCAGATAATAAACTGAATTATATATGCAGATTGTCTCAAAGTACACATCCTGAGACCCAAATCCGTCATACTGCAGTCTGACATCTGTCTTTCCTTTATTCCTGACATCCAGTGTTTCACCTCATACTGCTGGTGCTCAGTGTGCATTTCCAAATTGTCTTCCCTTCTTTCTGTTCTGATTTTCAAACCAATTGGTGCACTCATAGGCTCATCTCATTTCTTAAAACTTTCTCCTCCTTCCTTAAAGTTTTTCAGTGAGTTGTGAATTCTTCGTTCATCTCTCCTCTTGCCTTGCCAGTTTGCTGAAAAATAGTTGCTAGCACAATCCTCCTATCAACACTTCTGGTAGGTCTTCAGTTGATGTTATCATTTATAAGCATTATATCTGGATCTGACCATTCCATTTAAGTTAACCAAATAAAGAAAGCTTGAGAGCACCATAGGAAAAAAAATTAAAATTGTTTCTCAAAAGGTTGTTTTTGTGGAGTTTGGGCTTTTGGGTTTTTTGTGGTGGGGTTTTTTTTTGGTTTGTTTTTTTTTTTCAAATAACAAAGCAACATGATAAAGCTAGCACATTTAAGAGGTAATGAAACAGTGTTTTCCTAAAGGCTTTTTCACACAGGAAATGTATGTTGCATTTTGAATTTCTCTTTTTGTAATTTAGGCTGTATTAAGAGCAAACTGTTAGATGGTTGTGAGAAAAAATGGCTGAAATGTTATTCAGCATGAAGTATTTATGTAGTAGTTAGTCCTTCATTGAATAGTGAAGGGAAGCAAGCATAAAAGATAATGAACTTCAGCTGAAGTATCACTTGAGCATTAAAAAAGTATTCCCCTGGGACCAATGTTGACTAAATTTTAGAAACACAGATTTCTAAATAGCTGATTTGATGAAATGTTCTCTACTGCATTGTTCCATGGTGAATGGGGTAAGAGAAGCTTTGAGAAGCTACACAGTATTTTGGATTTATGATAATTGACATGTGATGTCTGCCGTAAGAGTGGCTTATTTCATGTGAATTAACACATACAAATTTCTTCACAAGTGTCCCTTTGTAGACCAACATACAGTATATGTAATTTGTTTGCTGCTAATTATGAAAACAGCTGTTTCATCAAATCATCATATTTTGAAATCTGACAGCATTAACAAGTAATAAAAATGCTCTCCAAGTAGAAACTCTGCAGGATTCTAGATTAACAGAAAGACATCTGTGATTTCCACCAAGGAGGATCTAACTTGCTATCATTAGTATTTTACCAATGCACTGTAAAAGAGAAATTGATTCTTCTTAGTGGTAACAGTGGACACAAGATGATTTAATGTGTTGGCATTGATGTTTGTCAGAGCGAAGTTTAAGAGTCAGAACGGTTGGATTTACATATCTATGGTGCACTAAACAGATTAATCATGTGAGCTTCCTTTGACACAATGTGAGATACCGGGGAAGAGTCCTGCTACGAGGAGTTACTTCTGTCTGCCCTCTTTAGGACTGTCAGGTATGCCGGCTTGTGCTGTAACATTCTGAAACCTCAGGATATCTTTGAACTGAATTACAGTGCAAAGTTATAAAATAAAATTCACTGCATTAAAAATAATTATTTAAAATACACTTCCAAAAAAGAAGTCTAGAACTGCAAAGACTGTTTTTTAGTGTTCGATTTTATATGCCTTTATAGCAGGCAAACAAAAATAAGCAAAAAATCAGAACTAATTCCTCATCATAACAGGATTCAAGCAATGTCACTAGGATTCAGTAAAGTAAAATGAAATAACAGAAACTCTTCAGCTATTAGAATGAGTTCATTAACTTATCAAAATCAGGCATATGTATTTTGCATAAATCAGATAAAATTGTGACTTCAAAGACATTCATATGAATGTCTGACACAAAGGTGTTGTAGAGTATAAATAATTACATTCATAATAAAATGTGGTATTCAGGGAAGCCTTTTCAGTGACAGATTTTTTGGTTTTTCACACTTTCCAACTTTAGACGCTATCAGACGTTCTCTGTGTTACCCTACCTGTTTATTTGTGTTGGTTCTGGCTCTGGCTAAGGGAGGGCAAAATATTCTGCGTACACCAGGAGAGTGAGTTGTAAGCTGCACTGAATTTACTCTGCAAGAGAATGCTCTCTTTGTATTTTTCTTGGCAACCATTAATAGACACACTTTAAAATACTGCCAGGGCTCCAGAGGATCCTTGCTATCGATCTTATCTGAGGGAAATGTTGTTTGCTACCCTGGTCTTGATTTTCTCCAAGTATTGTGCATTCCAAAAGTGCAAATTCCACTCTGCCTAGTGACATGTAATGTTAATACAAGTTAAAGAAAATAAAAATCTCTTAGTAATAGAATTTTACAGCAATATAGTAACAAAGACAACTGGGATATGTATTACGATTTCTGTAAGATTATGTATTATCCCCAGTATACAGATTTGAGAGTCTTTTGGCACACCTGTCTGGAAAAAAAGTTAAGTGGAAGAGGAAAGAAAGCACTATTTGTAATAGACAAGTGAAGTAGTCACTATTTTGGTTTGTGGAATTATATCTAACTAGAGAGGAATCATCATGACCCAAAAGATTCATGATACTCTACCACTGTTTTACTGCTAAGCACCGGTGCTAAAAAGCAAGAGTTTATATATAAACCCGTATGTTGGAAGACCTCAAAAATTTCAAAGAACATTATTCCAAAGTTAAGAAGTCCTGAATGTCAGTTGCTCAAGTTCCTGCATAATTCATGTCCTTTATATTTTTGTTAAAATAGTCTTTTATTATCTGGTCACAGATTTTGATTTTTTTTTTCTCATGAAAAAGGCCAAAGTCATCATATTAATAACCTGCTTGCAAAATTTCAAGTTTATCTCCAGAGTATTAGAGTACAAGATCCTCTTTGACTATAAAAAATAGTCAGATTGTTCCTAATGTGGGGGGAAAATGTGTATTTTTAATTCTTAGGAAAAAAGAATACATTACATCTGAAATTTGTGCACTCTTGAAAAAAATTCAAATTGCCTGAAGTGTTAAATATGGAAAATTTTAAACAGTTAAAATTTGGTGAAATTTTGTGGAATATAAAACTATTTCCTTGTGATAAGAAGAATCGAGCGATCATATACGAGAGACACAAAGTTCAGAAAAAGTAGCTAGAGACTGTTAATGAAAGCTCAGACCATGTAAGATCATGGCTTTATATATTATACATGAAAATGGCTGATTTTTTACTTTTTAATATATTTTGGTTTAACTTGACTTCCATTTGTGAATGTAACTTACTAAATATAGTACATTAACTAAATTTTTGATTTGCAGATTTACAGAGTTACTTACCTTTGCATACAGTGATTATCCCCATTATTTTAATGAACTACACATATTAGCCTCCTTGGTAATTATTCTACAAAATTAATGAAATATTTTGTATTTCATGTTTAAGAAACAATTGCTGCTTATGTGTTATGAGAAGTGACAATGTCAAATTCTGATGCAGACAAATAATGTAAGAAACCTGAATCAAATTTGTGGATGTTGTGATATGGTTACTCCGTTCTAATACATATAGACTCACACCCTTTTAACCACTTTGGGCTGATACTTGAAAATAATCAACATAAAGCGTTAGAGTAGTGATTTAATCCCAGTAGGAAATGAGATGAGGTAGGCAAGAATATGACTGCTACACCACTCTGAAAAGTTTCACAAAGGGGATAATGTGAAGACTCAAGAGTCAATTTGAAATTTTAGGGTCGTTTGTTGACTTGCAGATTTCTGTCAATACAGAATTCTTTGAAAGGGACCATACCATCCATATACCTTTGTTAATATGAGAGAGCCCATCAGCTCTTCCAGCCAGAAGGAATAACCTTGCCAAATTACACATTTACAAATCCTGTGGTGGGCTTTCTGGTAACGTGCCCGCTATTCATTTTTCTTGCTGAATACTCATTTTCTGTCCTTTTTTTCAACTCTATATAAAATACTTTACTGTTATTAAAAATAGTTCTTAAAGGCCTGTAGAGCATTTTTAAGTTTAGTTTGAACACGAGCATGCCATTAGGACTCAGAAGTAAAACAGGGCTATACTCAAGATATTCCAAGATCTCAGGAAACTGTAACTTCTTCAAGAATGGATTCCATTCAAGTTAATGGACTGACAGATGACATTCCAGAGTGAGATCATGGCATCTTCGCATGCTAGCCCTGAAAGTTGTTTCTTTCTCTGTCCCTCTGTTGAAATCTGTGGTTATCTTCACTCTGGTCTCACTGGGAAACGACAAAGTTAGCGACCATCTATAAGATGTATGTATGTGTCAGTGTTATGCCAGCTCTACTGTTGTGACCAATATTCACCATATTACGTATTCATTTATAAGTGAAGTCTGTAATGACTGCCTGCCTGTAGCAGAAGGATGCATTTCCCTGGTGTACAGAGTTTATGATTTGAGTGGAAATTGCTGGGAATAGTTACTTCTCAGGGTAATTTTAAGTATGTTCTTGTTGATTGTCTAAGCAGTTAAGTTAATACGGTGTCTGCGAGTGAGGAACATTTTATTGACTAATACTGAAATGGAGAGCAATAATATTTCCAACCAGGAGGAAGAATCCTGCACCTTTTGTAAAAACACGAGGCACCAAGTGGGAGCAGACTCTGCCCTCTGTTATCAAAACCGGTTGTGCTGGACTGCATGCCTGTATAAGGGACAACCTGGAATCCCTCTAAATTAGGCCATACTATCTACCTGTTGAAAGCAATGTAGCTGTTGTGGTTCCTCATTCTGGTAAATTATTTGGCAAGAGAATGCAGACCTATTAAAAAAAAAAAGGGGGGGGGGGGAAAGTGGTGGGTAACAGAGGAGAATAACCTTTCCTTTTTTTCCAAAACTGGAGACAGTGCTCCAGGTATCACAAGGCGTATGCTATGGTTTTTGCAATAAGACTACTTTACATTACTTAATACTTTGCATTACTTCTGGTAAAATTTTCTTTTCTTCAGTGTTCAGTGTTTGTTGTAAATGTAAAAAGGGATAATAAAATTATCCAACATTTAGGAATTGTACCCCAGCCAAAGTGGCTTACATTCATTTGAAACATCATCTGTCTCAGTAATTAGAATACTTACAGTTAACAGGGACCTGGCCCAAGCTATTTGTTTTTGGACTATATTCTGTTTAAGCATCTGCCCTTGAGTTAATCTTTTTAAATTTCTCAGTATGTTCTAGCTGTGGTCTGCATATTTAATTCCTCTTGAATATTTTTCTACCATTAGTGGATGCATGATCCTTTCAAACTAAAAAAATCTTGATATTTTGTGTATGGATAGAATATAGAACTGTATTCTTTTCCATTATGAGCAATTCTTTCTTATGTATTTTGTTCCACAAAATCTACTTGTTTTGAAAAAGATTTAAGACCTTTGGGATGTGAGTGAAAGAATCCCCATTTTCATCTCACTGTCTTTCCAGGATAAAAAAAAAAAGCATCGTAGAAAGACTGGCAATTATGTGATACCGTGAGCAATAAATATTATGCTAGAGTAGTAGATAATTATATGACTTTTGTTATTTTAGAGCACAATCATTTCAGTTCAGTTACTGTATTTTAAAAGTATATTTTGGAAACAGGTTGATATATTTGCATAATGTTATCGTGTGAGTTACTTTACTGATACAGTCATTTGACTTATTACTGAAGAAGAGATGCAGGAATCCTGTTGTAGAATATTAAAATATTTAAGAACATTGAAGTATTTGTCATTTGAGAGATTTTTCTACGTATCAATCTCTGAAAATCAAAGTAACGTGAAAATATTTACAGGTTGTTTTTTTTTAATTCCAGAAGTTCAAAAATCAACATTTTTAATATTAATTAATAAATAGAGGGAAAATTCCTGGTGCCTTTTGGTTTCATCTTGGATCTCCTTTCTTTCTGCAGGGGTAAGAAGGAAAGGAGAAAAATGTTTAAAAAAAATAGAACATTGCTGATGTATGTTGAGGAACTCTGACAGAAGCAGTAGAGGCCAAAAATTGGCATAAAAAACTTCATCTTGTACCATATATAATTTGTAATGCCAGTATAGTGTGTGTCTATATCTGCATCTCTGTGTATGTATTTGTCATACAAAAGAGTCTCTTCTCTTTTCCCAAATCAGTTATAAGATCATATAGAGTGCCTCACTTTTCATTCAACTATCTGAAAGTACTCCACAAAAATGAGGACTATCATTCCGGTTTAACAACTGGAGAAAATAAGGTCTGGGGTGGTAAATAACACACTGCAGTTCACAGGTTAAATCTGGGCAGAGATGGGAGAACGCTGCCTCTTCTTTCCAATCTACTGTCAGCTCTGACAAATGCCAGCTTTAGTGTATTCCTGTCACTAGGTCATTGGTAACGACATTTGAAATGCAGATGTTAAATGAAAGTGTGAAAAATGCTTAATAGTTGTTTTGTCAGAAAAAAGTTATACATAAAACCACTTTGTACTTTTTATTGAAACAATTCAGCTATTAAAGCATTTTTAGCAGATCCAATTTTTTGATGCGTGGTATGCCATAATTACCATCAACTTTTATTATCTTTGGCAAATGATCATTGCTGTTCTCTGAATGACTTCACCTAGACAGATTTTTCCATTTCATGCAACACAAAAAGCAGTTCATTAGCTCCTATAACAGTGCTTGTATTCAATCAACCATATTAAGCAGTGACCTATTAACAGGATGGTTCAAAGGCTTAGAGGTACATGTGTTTGGATTTAGATTGACTTCCACTATCCTGGGAGTTAAACTCAGTCTTTTTTAACTCCTAGAAATCATCTTGGAACAATGACTGTAAGTGACCACTGGTTAGTAAGCAAATAGTCTGTAGAAAATCTATATAATTGAGTATCTTTAGACTTAATGGAGTTACTGTCCCCATAGTAAGGAATCCTTAGACGTATCATGTTTTAGGTCCAGTCATCAAGCTTTGGTTTACTACTTCATATTCTTCTAACAGAACTGAGTTAGTGTTGTGAAATGCTTATATTAGCATTTTCACAAACTATCATCTTTTGCATAAGAAAAATGAATTAATGGATGTTTAAAATTTTTTGTTTCCTATTGGGTTTATTTAATTTCAATAGATACAAAATTGTCTTCTGTATAGAGGATTTGGTTTGTTATTCATTGTAAAGCTAGGTGTACAACCTTTCCAGAGTGAGGAGTGTGCTCCTCCTCCTAGGAATGGTGTAGGCTCATGAGGGATCAGTGATGGAAGGTTTTCCTGTAGAACCTTAGTTGTGCTGAGGTACTTCCTGTTCGTTGTGAAGTTAGGTCAGAATTCTGCCCTCGGTGATTATCATATTTCATAGTAGTTTTGCTTGATTTTGCTTGCAGACAATTGTGGCTTCGTTTGTATGTGTTTTGCTTGTCTTTTTGAGACGTAACGAAATGATGTGTTTATAAAAAATGTTTGTTCCAAATATTTCATGTGGCTCAGAATTTAATAACTTTGGATTGTGTTATAAACATACCCCCCTCTCCCTCAATACAATCATAGGTGTGGGGTTTTTTATATCTGTAGGATTCTTTTTTAAGTTTCTGTTTTCATAATTGGATGTTTTAAAGATATGAAGATAAACGTGCATCAGAGAACTTAGAATTGTCAATAATTTCTATTGTGTGAGGGGGAAAAAAGCTGTTTGATGGCGTCATTTTCCGTGTAATTCACAATCATGATAACCAGAAGTTGTTGACCTTAAGTAGGAAGGTAGAGAAAGAGAAGTATAAACTGAACGTGTGGCTCTGGGGACTAGAAGATAGAAAAAGAAATCTTAAGAGTTCTCTTTCAGTGAAATCTTAAGGTTCTCTTTCAGTCTTGTCTTGGTATGTGTGGCCAAAGGTGTCATCCTGACAATACCCTTTCTTCCATGAGTCAGACAATATAAATTACTATTAATGAAAATTGGTTTTAATAGTTTTTCATATGAAAGTTCCCTAAGGGAATATTTTTTCTGTTTTATTTTCCTGCATTTTCTTAGCTTTAATTGGAGAGCATAGCTCTCCAAGTTTCAAGCTGTATCTCCTGCAGAGCTATTATACCTGCTAATGATGGATACTCAAGCTGTTTATTTTGTTTAGGTCAGAGAGATTTGAAAATCAACCTTTCACTGTACAAGTCCTTATTTCACATAAAAAAAAAAAAAGTTTTGTTAAGCTATCACTTCTAAAAAAATAATATATGCTCTTTTTCTACCCTTGGCAAATCTCTCCGAAAAAGTCAGAAGCTTCAAGAGGTGTCTGCATTGCCCTTTACAGATTTCTTCTAAAAAAGGGATCTCTCTACCTTTCTCACTAGAAGGTTCACAAAACTACCAAAACACCTTCCAAAAAAACTTGCTGAAAATCAGAAAAGGCTCTTTTCATCTTCTTACAAATATATTTCATACAAATGCTACTGTATGTTTCATAAAACCTAGTAAGATTTACAGTGGAAGTAATACCATCACCAGTTCATCAGAAGCCTGCCTTGTGCCTCTATAATAGTACCTCAATACTACCTTACAGTTTATTTTTGAGGTTTTCTTCTTTCCTGGGAAGTAGTACATAACAGCTAGGGCCATGCAGAATATCTGATGGATTTCCAGTCTCAATCAGATGCCATACTCTCCCCTCAGGTAGGTAAGGAGGAGATCATCGAGACACTTCTTCCATTCCTGTCATCTGAGGCTATCCTCTGAAATGAGAAGACTATTTGAATGTGGGCTTCTTTTGCGAATTCTCCGAGGGTCCCCTGCCCCCACGGGGCTGTAGCATGGTCTTTTATTGCTTTGCGTAACATTGTTCGGTGCGTCAGGCTTCCTGATGCAGAGCAGACTTTGTCAGGTTGGTCCTTTGTTTAGTGCTTCTGCAGTCTGAACTTCCGCCATCCACAAAGACGGCTTCAGTAACTTATGTGGAATATGCAAAAGAGAAGGAATGGTTACTTGTCTCTGAAGCAATTTGGGATATTTTTGGGATGCCACAGGTATTTGGGATGTGATGCAGCAACGTCTGTTCCATTTGAGGCATACGTGTATCCGGTGCACTTGAGTTACAGCATTTGTTTGCCGTACTGTAGGAGGCTGCCGGGGGGCCATAAGCCTTCATTTTTATTGCAGTCTCAGCTAATGGCATTGGAAGACATGACCACCTCAATTCCTGCACAGTTCCTAAGAAATTAAGTACTGCGGAAGGCTACTTGGGAGATGCAAGGACTAAAGACAGTGAGAATAATGAAAAAATATTTATGGTTATGTTGGCCCATCCTGTGTGTGGTTTGGTTTTGTTTGTTTTTTTTTTTTTTTTTAATGTAGCTTCAGCTTTTTCTTGGAAACTAAAGTATTTTTCTTTCACAAGCCTGAATATCATACACCCAACTCCTCTTCTGCTCTCCCACAGAAAAAACAATGATGCAGACATCTACCTAAAAATGCAGGGCCGGGAACTAGGAACAACTGAGCACCAGTCTCTCTCTTCTTCACTATCCTTTGCTTGATCTTGAAACTTGGACTCATTCAGATCATTGCACAGACTGTCAGACCATCTGCCTTCCCCTACCCATGTGCAGAATCACAGTGTCTAAAGCATCCTAACTAGAGAAGCACTTCTACGACTAGCGCAGGAAGGTGATCAGAGAATTCCACGGAGATGTCTCTGTTAACTAGGTAGGCTCTCCTACAGAGAAATAGCCCCACTTTCCGGATCTGCATTCCCTGTTTCATTACAAGTTTGTTCCCAGCTCACTAACCTGCTTGTGCTGGTATTGAGTCCAGACGTCCTCCTTTTTTTATCTTTGAATTATTACAGTCTGCCCCATGGCCTTTCACCTTTTCTTCCCTAGTAGTTTCTGCCCTCTGTCCCTTAGGTAATTGTAAGTACTGCCTGCCCATGACTTTTGTATTTTTAGACCCTTCTTTCTCCTGTTTTCCCAAATAGCTGAGCTTTCTTCCTTCCTTTCAGCACTTTTGCCTATGGGTGGATACTGTCGGGATTCCCTTTCTCTCAGCAAAGTTACTCATCAGCTGTTGTTGATTTGTGTCTCTGATGTCCCACTGACATAGTTTGGCCAGTAATATAGGGCCACCTATTTCTCTCTGTGGTTTGGAAAAAATGGAAAAAAAATTCTATTCCTACTACATGGGCCCAAGTTTTGCGATAATTTCGTTATTTTTTAGACAGAATACTGGCAGGTTTTGGTAGTAATTTACCTCCTAAACCGTCTGTGCAGTGGTGAACTCGCGCTAGCTTATCCCATGGTAATTTCTCAGTCTAAAAAGCAACATCTTGTATCAGTGACATATCTGTGATCCTAATAAGGTTTGTGGTGTTAAGTATGCAGACTTTAAAGAAAGATAAAAGAGCAAACCTGCAATTCATATACTTCGGTATCACCATTAGAATTGCACTTTCACTGTTAGCACCATTTGGTGTTGTGAACAACTTGCTGTCTTAGGCACACATCAACAGTGGAAACAATAACATATCGGTAAAAATTCATCCAGCTTCCCTTGGCCTTGGGTGGCACTGGGGACTCCTGTAGTTCTTTTGTTAGGAAGGGATCTTCATAAGTGGATCTGGTCTTCAGATTCCCTAAGGAAGATTTTGTCCCCTGTGCCTGCTTATCCAGATGATGTCTGAGAGTTTCAGGAGCTTTGTCATTGTCTGGCTTGTAACTAAAGGACGTGCTCTTGGCTGTGGTCCAAGATAATTCATTCAGTTGCTTGATGTCCTGTAGCCTGGGGATAAGGAGAAGGTGACTCCGCCATATAATGAAGACTGTAGTCTTACTGGCTGGATGGCAATTCTGTACAATAATAAAACAAAATAATTAATGTATTTTAATTATAGTCCTCTTAAAAGTCCTTTGCCTTAGCATATTTTTCCAATAATGCTCAACTGAAAGAACAAACCCAGAAAATATACAGATGTAACTTTGTTAATAATTCATATATACATTTTAAATGCAGTTTGAAAAAGGCACAGAAACACAGGAATTACTGAGCTCTTTTTTTTTTTCCCCCCATTTTGAACAACCTGGTTATATTATATTTTCAAGGAATCTTTTTCCTGTTGTATTGCTTTGATGATAATGAAGGCATTTGAGACCACTGTTACGTATCTGCAGATTATGTTGAAATATGTTGATTTATTTTAATTGCAACTAACTTAAGATCATCAGTAAAAGTAGCAAAGTTTTTGCAAGCCATGAGAAGAGATCTTCCCTGAGTTTGTGATAGCAATGTATACTTCTGTAGAGAAGAGATTTTAAGGAACCTTAGTATTTGGCATTTCATTTCATAGATCAGAAAGCAAGTAATTCTAGACTTCCATTCTTTTCCTTCCAAAACCGAGAAAACAAATGTAAATGATTTAAAAGCAATTAGTTGCATGCATATTGTCCTGGCAAACCATTCTATTCCTTTCTAGTATGTAAATTTTGAGGCAAGCTTGATTCATCTGACTCATTGATGTGAAACAGGGGAAAACCAAGCCTGCCATTCTAAACTGATGTAGGTTGTTTTTCATTCTAATTTTATTGTTATAGAAAAATAAGACAATTTCAAAATCAGTTTGAGTCAATAACAGTGTAACAGCATCCTAAAATGATATTATTTATTCATGCTTAGTTAAATATAACTGTAACATGAAATAAATGATTATCTGTTTTGGATATAATTTCATAATAAGGCCTTTGAAGGTCGTTTGAACTACTGCACTAATTAATGTTTTATTTCCAGCCTTCCTTAATTATTCTTGCCAGATGGTCCTTTATTTATGTTATTGCTTGGAGTTTCCAGCTGAGGTTGTTTGATTGTTGAAGAAAAATATGTGATGGCACCATAAGATAACTGTAATTGAATTGTTAGGTATGTTAGAACATTCAAGCCTTCTGTCCCTGCTTTAGCCACATCTGGGAAATAAGTTTGTTAACAAAGTGCTTTGGCACCTCTTCGGATACTTGATGTGATATATGAAAATGTTTAGAGCAAACTCAATTAACAAAAAAGCCTGTAGAAAAGAGAACTCTGGTAGCTCCTCATTCATTTATGAATTACAAAATCTTCTGGGTAAAATGCACAAATGGGTAGATTACCAGGTGGTTGGTTTTGTTTTGGCTTTTGTTTGGTGACGTTTGTTAGCATCTGACTTACTTTTCTCATATCTAGACAATATTGCTTTTGTGTTTATAATAGGGCGTCTTTACACTAGACAAAATAATGTGATGAAAGCGTAGTGATACTTACATTATTTGGATATTATGTGGCTAGCTTTGGTAAATAAATCTCAGGAGTGCTAGTTTCTGCAAGGGTTAAGTTTGGCACTGGGAGGTACCAGATTTGGGAACAGGAATGTAAAGACAACTTTTACAGAAAACTGTTTTTTTTTAATCAGTCATCAACATTGTTTGTATTATGCTAATAAGTAAGTATCCCACTTGTTCTTTGAAAGTTCCGTGGTGTCAGGTCCTATACAGCAACACATAAATATGCATGTTCTAAAAAATAAGAGGAAATAAAGGGAAAAATGGTATATGATAGTACACAAACGCATAATTTTGTTCCAACAGTGTAAATAAAATATTTGTTCTATCTCTTCTCTCTCTTTTCATACCGTTGCTTTCACCATTTTTCTATAAACATTGAAATATGCAGTTCTGGGAAATGGAGATGAGTTTACAGCCCTAAAGCCAACATGGAAGAAGATGTTGGATATGTTTTACAGACGTGTGTCAGGAGTAGCTGGGAAGAAAGAACTGAGGTGTTTGTGTAGGAAATCGGTTAATGGATGAACAAGAAAGGTGTTCACACAAAGGTTCAAAATCAGAAAAACAAAATTGTCTCATGTAGAAAATGAAAAGTGGGACATGTATTTTTGTCTCACTAACAGCTGTGTACTGCAAGAGACTTAGGTAAAATTTACTATAAAAAAAAAAAAGCTAAATCAACTACAAATTAGAAAAGCTTACCATAACAATGGATAATAAGAGCTTGTTGAATAAGAATACTCTTCCAGAAGATGACTTTTCTCTGGTTGTCTTGTGTTTTGATTTTATGAGCACAGTAGAAAATGCTCTGGAAGAAAACTGACATTCCAGTTGTGGAAATTAGCTCCCAGTGTTGAAAACGTGGATGTGCTATACAAAGTTTCACCAATCTATCACAGCATTTAGAAATATTGGTAAATTTTGGTGTTGTCTTTTTCTATTGGAGTACGTGTTAGCAGCTCAACATATTTCCTTGGCAAATCCTCCTTTGTTTGCCACATGTATTTTTCCTGAGCGGCAGATAGTCTGGGTTCTCGGAGAAATACTTGGTCCCTCAGCCTGGATCAGAGATGCGTGTTCTTGGCTTGCGAGTACTCTGAATGTAAAACTCTCTTCAGATGTTATGGAAGATGGGAAGCAGCTGCTGTCTTTCAGAGCACAAATGTAGGGCTTTCAATGCACACTCTATCTGCCACGGAGCAGGATGGAGTCCATACAATGGAGCCCATCACACAATACAGATGTATCAAATTAAGGCTCTACCCGATTGGTTTTTTCTACTTCCTGTGTAATTCAAGCTCTTTGTGATTTGTTAACTCATTCGGCTGTAAAAACATTATAAATATGCATTATCTGAATTGCTGCTCTGAAAATGGGACCCTGGAGCTGGTGGCAACATCTCTGCAGCAGTGGTGGAATGAGTGAGCGCTTCTGTCAGCTGCAGGAGATCTCCCCATTCATATTTAAATCTAATCCTTGTGCCAAAACAGAAATGCAGACTGTTCACGTGCTCGTCTTCTACAGTGTTAAGCTTGCATGTCTCTGAACCACAGACGACAGAGAGCAGTGAATTTCTTTAATGACCAGTTAAACTGACCAGAAACTGCTTTTAGCAACTGATTGCCCAAGTAAGCAAAATAGGTAAAAGAAACAAGAATACCAGGGTGGTTTCACCTTAGTAGTTTTTAAACTTTCTTCGCTTTTAGCTTTCTTCTTTTTATCAGTTCGTCATTTGTCTGCCTTCCGCTTCTCTCCGTCACTCTGCAAACCAAATTTCCCCAACAATATTGCCTACTATTTTTAAATAAAAATTTTAGGACAGTATATGAACTCCCTTTGCTCCTTTCCCCTCTCTCTATCTAGTGTTGCGAAACAATAAATCAAGGCCAATGCCCCCAAGTTCCATAGCTGCCTTGTCATCAGTGTACTTGATTCTGCTGCTTTGTAGACAGCATCTTTTCCAAAGTCGCAACAAGAGGCTCTGCATTTTCCTGTTTCTACCGAGTGCAGCAGGAAGGAGAGGGGGGCAGCTGGGAAAAAAAGACAAGTCCTAACAGAAGTGAGCTGACCTTTGACTTCAGTATCGATGTGACTGGGAGGTTGGTCCTGGACAGTCTCTTACTACAGCAGGGTATCCTAGTGTGCAGTGCCAGCATGTAATCACTAATTATCATGCTTTTTCAGTTCAGGATATACTGCTAACTTTAGATTTTTCTAAAGTCACCACAGTATTACAGAGGCATCTGCAGAAAGAGGTATTATCTTGCTATTGTGACATTAAATTGTATCAGAGTAATTTAGCAGTCTTTTGTAACGCTTATTTTAATACTCCTTCCTTTTATTGGGTTTTATAAAATTCCTGTGCGGGGAAAAAAATCCCCAAACAAAAGGTTAAGTGGTTTTTTTAACCTCATTGTGTAAACCTCTAAATTCTTTGACATTACATACGGTTTTTCGTGGTGTAGAAGATCAATATTAGTGTTTCTTCTTGCCCACAGTGCAAGATGTATTACCCAAGATACATGACATACTACCCAACCAAAGCACCCGCTGAGATTTGTAGGTGGTGTTGGGTTACAACTGTTTTTTCCTGGAGGCTAAAATTGCCTAAATCTTGGCTCTCACTGTGCTGTTTTTTCCCTCATTATATATTTAAGAGGGTCAAATCATTCATCATTCTCAATTACTGGGGTATAATTCACTGCATGCAATGTGAGCTACAGACCAGATGCCTGGAAAATTCCTGCACTGACCAATAATCTTAGGTCCCAGGACACATTCTGTTTTTAATACAACAGTAACATGTTTGTTTCCTATTGAATTATTTGTAGAAGATGCATACCCAATCAAAGCTTCGTCAGACAGGTGGTTATCAGAATGGGACACAATCAGGGAGACTCAGAGCAATATAAACATTCTGAGCTCTGTTCCCTTTAACAGCCTATAAAATGCCAATAACATTTAAAAGGAATAACTTGATTTTATTAAAGGGCAGAATCTGTCGTGGGAACTTGCGGCTGCAAGGCGTTTAAATTAATGTCTCTTAGTGGACTGGAAGTCCTGCCCTCTGGTACAACTACAGGTACTAGAAAATAAGTGCTTTCATTTTATAAGTGTTTCAGCTTGCTTGTAGTTTCCTCTAGTATTGTTGCATAAAATAATTTATTCTTCATGGTGTCACAGGGTAAATTCATCAGAGCTAAGGTACAGACATCACACTAAAATAAACACAAAATTCAAAACAATCTCTGTGTAAACAACCCATTCTTGTTTTGCATTTTTTGTTGTAACTTACTGCAGCATACCAACCTTCATACATTTCCTGCCAATTGTTGAATCATGCCAATGAATATAAGGTATTAAAGGAATTTAAAGACTAGGCGTTTCCTGGGTCAATGAAATCTTGGTATCTGGGATTCCCGAGTGGTCAATGCTCACAGCTTTTGATTCTTTTAAATATGAATCTGCAGCATTAACTTGGTTTGTGTCCGACAGAGCTTTTAAACTGAATAGTTTTTGGAAATATAAGAAGGCAAAAAAAGAACAAGTGGAAACGCACTGGAAGGTGGTCTATCGGTTAAGAGTGTGGCGGTGTGGAACCCCGTACTGCTTATTCAGCTCATACGCCAGTGGCCTAATTTAGCCCAGTTTTCTGGAGACGTAGTGTCAGAGCTGAATTTTAAGGACTGATGGCTGACAATGGCCTAAGTCTTTGGCTAGCCTAAGAGAGAGTGTAGGAGAAGGTACAAATGGTCTTCTAATTTCAGAAGGCAGATAACGATTTAGGAGCCATAATGATAGCATATGAGAAGTGCTAGACAGGGGAGAATAAATTGCAAAGGATTTTGAAATTGAAGACAAGTAAAAGGTATTTGATATGATAGAGAAACTGAGGAGCCAGGGAAAGGCTGTTAAGCAAGGGATGATATGATCAAAGTGATGACAAGATAATGATCTCTCTAGAAATGCTGTGAATAGACGTAAGTGGGCCAGGATTGCATTTGTTAAGGCTAGAGGACTGCAGTGGTCGAGGTGAAAGCTGATGACCACATGAGTAAGAAACAGAATTTTGTGTTATTAAATATGCTCACACTGTTCTGTGGGTGCCTTTTAATCTGTGTTGTTGGTATTTGCAAAGCCAGAGCTCAGTAAGATGAACTAATCCTTCCAGTTCTTTTTTACTACAGTTTTGTGAAATAGTGAAATTGTTAATTTTGTTGTTGTTGTTCATTGGCAGTCCTAGAAATAGAGAAGGAATTTATTTGGGTCTCTAGGATTTTCACTTTTATAAGAAACCAGGGGAAATTAAATGCTAAATTTAATATGACATGTACTTTTAATAAAAGCAAAGAAAACTTGGAAATGAAAGATTAGAATCTTAGACTTAGATGCTATGCACAGTCCAGAGGAGGAGGAGCTTTCATCCAAATGATGTGCCTTCTTTAATTGTCAAGGCACTTATGTATGTGTAAGATAGGAAACCACAATTAGAATTATTCCTTTGTCTTCTCTGGAGGAGAGAGATGGTAATAAAACTTTCCGTTTCTTAAAAGAGTGCCCCAATTGTTAAGTTAGAGCTTTCTGGAGCGTCATACCCTCTGAGCCTGTCCTGTTAATGTTTCTCACTGGGGGTAAATATTAATTGGACCAAATAGCAGGAAGTGATGACTAGTGCCCTCACTGGCTGGGGGAGATGCTAGGTTCCTTTTTTTTTGCAACAAAGAATAATGTAAGTATAGATATGAGTGGGAACGAGTTCAAGAGGAGAGACTTAAGGAAATCTCAGGCTAACCCAAATATAAACCAAAAAGTTTTCATAAACTGGGAAAGTGGGAGGTCATTGTATTAGTGGGACGGTTTGTGTTTTGGTTTGTTGTTGTTTTTTTTAAACTGTATAGTTGGTGATGACTGAGAGGCTCCTCTGGAAGGTCATGTAGAACAGGAGTTGGATTCAGGTGTTTTGATTTGCCCTGTAGAGAAGCTTGCCTTTTTCTGTAGGATACATAGGAAACTCAACCTTAGATGTCCAAAGCTATATGGTACAAATGCCTACATTGTTTCCCATTCTTACACTGAATCGGCTGTAAATGACTCATGAATTCCTTATGGCCTGTTTTGTTCCTGACTACCTATAGCATATAATCGATATAAATTGTCTCAACCTCCCTCCTTCTATGCGGAGACCATGTGGGAGAAATTAGCCCAGAATTCCTACAGAAAATCTCATGTTAACTCGGATGTTGCTTCTTTGTTTTTCAGACAGTAATATAGCATTGACATTTTCCATGACTACAGGTATTCTCTTAACCTAAAAACAATGTTTCAGGATGTATGTTAATATAATTACAATAAAAGGGACTATTTGGAATAGTTGGAATACTTGAAATATGTATGTTTTTTAAAAGAAGGTTCTATGGTAAATTCATAAACATGAATAAGCCTGATTTAGTTAGCTGCCATACGTGAGGAAAATTCAATTAAACAGAAATTGAAGAACTTGAGTTACTTTTGAACGTGACAGTATGTTATGTGACATTTTGGCTCAATATCAGTTTCCAGTTGTCAGATAAAGACGATTATTTGCAGACAGCCCTTGTTCTCTTTGGCCTATATGCCTTCTGTCATACAAGTGTGGTGCTTTGACTTTATTTAGTTTAAGTAAGCTGTGTATGGAACAGCACAGCCTTTCCCCTGTCCTCTTACTGCAGACTCTCCACATGTTTTCTGTGACAGCTACACTGGAACTTAACATATTCCCAAATGTCTGTTGGAGATACATGATGATGTAAATGCTATCAGAACTGAATGGTGATGACTTAGGAAAAATGAAGTCATATTCAATTCCAATATTGAAGTTTGATATTAAAAAAACCCAAACCTTCAGTTTTCAGTTACTTAGTCTGCACCTTTCCCAATAGTCATTCTACCTTTTCTCCTCCCTTAGTGACAGGTTGTGTGGTTTACAGAAAGCATAAATACTTTTGTAGTAGTGACTTGTTTTCAAATAGAAATTGAAATCCTGAGGTTGCAGTGGGCTACACTGAGAGATTTACAAGAATAAGGATTAAACAAATTGCATAAGAACTTCACGTTTTCTTTGGGAAGGCTATGTGACTGCATGTAGTTGCAACATTCCCCAAATCTAGTTCAACTGTGCGTTTGGTTTTTTTATGATGTATAATGAAAACCAAACTGTTTTATGTTAATGTAATAACTGTTTTATGTAATACTGAAATGAACTTTGAAGATTACCCTGCTCTAGTGTTTAGGCAAACTGTTACATTTAACCTGAGATCTGATTGTCAAAATGAATAAATATTAAAGCAAATGTAATTTCAATTTCCAAACCTTTCATAGTCTTCAGTATCAGGGATTTCTGATTAATCTTCAATACCAATGGAAGTGCCATCACTTGATTAAAATCACATCATACTGTATATAAAATACTTCTGCACTATTATTTCACAGGTTTGGCAGCATCCATTAAGTACTGACACTTCTAAAAATAATTTCCTTTAAAAAAGAATAGCATAAGTTTTCCATTTAAACAAGAATGCGGAATGATGCAATTACATTTGCCATTAATAAAAAAAGAGAGTTTTGCTGCTCAATTTGAAAACTAATTATTTGGATTTTTAATACTACTTATATTTGTTTTAAGACTTATGAGGAAATCGATGATAATAAATAAAATAACAAGTAATCGCTTTATATAGATATACATCAAATTCCTTCAAGTATTGTAATTAAGCATTTAAAGATATATACTTTTCACTCCATCTTTAACATATCACATAAATAGATTAATTCATGAATAAGGAAGTTGATAATTGGACCATGTGATCCTTATCTGAACCTTTTACATTATGCTTTAACAGTTGTAGCCATAGGCACTAGAGATCCCAAACGTTCTCTTCATAAAGCAGAATTTTATCATTAATATGAGATCTTCTGCTAAAACTCTCCATCTCCCATCACTGGCAATGAAGTATATGCCATTTGGTTGTGAGCTAGCCTTGTCATCCATTTTCTTAAAATTTAATTCATTTTCACCTGGTCATTTGTGTGTGTGTATATGTATATATATGATAGATGTATAAATTATTATGCAGACTGCTGAGTTCGCTTTCATATTTATTCGTGCTGCTTCTGTCTCTTTTATTACCCATTCAGTGGGTTTAGGGAGTAGTAGGAAAGCACTGTCCTCTTCAAGGGCTGCAGACTTCTCAAGATCTTGAGGAAGAAGTAGGCAGGGTGCCTGTGCTCTATTTCAGGAACCAATTTCACATTTTATATGAATTTCTGATTTTTTTTAAAAAAATCAAATACTATGGAGTATTGTAATATAATAATAACCAAGCATAGTCTAATGTTCTGGCATTTACTTCTTTGGTTCAGGTCTGAATATAGTATTGTTTATATTTGATTGAGCATAAGGGTTGCTTATAGAAACTTACCTGTCAACACTTTTTGATATTCTTGTCTATGTTGCTTGGCTATAAAACCCATGTACTTTTAAAAATGTATTTCCATTACTATATTATGTGGACACTTGATAATATTAAATGGTTGTAACCTCAAAATCCTTTTGCAAAATACTGCTATACGTAGTTTATAGATGGAAAACTATAGATTTGGAAAGACTAAAGTCCTCAAAAGTGTTTAAGTACTGACCTCCTCCTAGACATGACTCCTACTGGACCCATGATCATATTAAACTGTTCATCTCCTGTAAGAAGTTAAGAGATATTGTGGATATGGGAGAAGCAATAGATATGGAAACTATTAAAGAAGGCTGGAGGAGGCAGAAGCTACGTTACAAAACAGGATTACAGTCTTGGAAAAGTGGAAAAATATGTATTGATGCCTGGCTGTAGTGAATATCAAGCTGATCATGATTCAAAAGTTAAGCTGGGGGGGAGCGTGCAGAAAGGAAGTTCTATATTGACAAATAAGATCTGCAAAAGGCATGAAGGACTTTTTTCACTCTCCTTGGTTTGGGCACTGTTTCATTAGGATCCTGTGTTAACTTCTGAGCCCTACAATTCAAGGTGCGATCTGGTTTTAGAGAATCCAGAGAACAGTATTATATGAAGTCTCTTCCACTGTGTTTTTTTATAATCTATGACTAGATATCAGATGTCCTTAGAAGAACAGGGTCATGAATCCAGATCTTGCTGTTCTGAAGCAGTGACCCATTCACTAGACATAACCGTAATATTTATTCTTCCTATTATCTGGCCGTGGTCCAGACTGGGTTACATTGTTTTCTTTAAATAGATATCCTTAGCTTCTCTTTGAGATTTTAAGGGTAATTTTGAAAGGATTTTTTCCGCTTCAAAGACTGATTTTTCACAAGGGGCCAGTGGAACCTACCATACACGAAACACGCTGTCACCACAAAGGGGAGCACACAGTGTAGACTTCACTGTCATCAGTATGCTGATGACCTGGGGCTTTGTGATTTATTTTCATTAAACTTTATCAGTGAAAGGTCTCCTTTGTCTCTGCCTTCACAGAGTGTCTGTGAAATTGGATTTGGATGACAATGAGCTGGCTAATGCTCTGACTAGGAGAAGCAGACACTGCTCATTTGGGAACTTGACATTTGTTATCTGTAGGGAGCTTCACCAAAGGTTCAGTTTCTTCACTGAGACCTAACAAGCTTGGTGGACAAGAATGGGTTTTTGACATGCATTTGGGTAGGCATCTAAAACTTTTTACACTGGAATTTGTACTTTGCCACACTAATCCAAGTTTATGTACCCGCTAGTTTGATTATTGCAGCAGCCTTAGTTGTTCTCCCTGAACTCACAGAGAGCACTCGGGTATTGCTGCAAAGGCAGAGTGCTACCGTGTGACTGTCATGCAGGTCAAGGATGTTGTCTGACATCGAGTCTTTGGACAGTCCCTTGTCTTTTCAGTTATTTTTTGTAGAAATGCGGGGGTGGCAGTGGATCCTTAATAGTCTTACATGAATTAGGTCCTGTTACCTACACAGATCTTGGTAGAGTGCTGATCCAACTGGCTGTACTTTAAACATCTTTGTTGTGGCAAGTGAGCGTTCTCAGTGGAAGAACAGTGATCTTCTGAGGCATAAAACATAATCTGTCTCTCTGCTCATGAAGATAAAGCTAGTTCTTTTCCTTTACTTCTTAAATAAAAATAAAAGGCTCTTCTTTCTTAAATACTTTGTGTGTATCCCCTCAGGAAAAAAGTTTGTAGCAGTCGTGGTTGTTGTGATTTTTTTGTGGTTTGTTTTTGTGTTGTTTTGTTTTCTGAAGGATCTTTGTTGTCTCATATTTTACTACAACAATCTTTCTTTTATAAAGATTTTAAGATATTTTTTTTTTCGCTTTGTCCTGGCAGAAGAATAGCTGGGAGGCATCCAGATTTACATTCTGTAGTTCTAGCCAACACCTCACAGAAAGTAAAGAGCATCCAAAACTACGCAGGTGATCTGTTCTATCATTTTTATGATTTTCTAAAGTTACATGGAATAAACATTTCCCAACTGGAAATCACAACCTTTTTCCTCTAGAGCATATTCTGTTTGAATGAGCGGAATATCTCTAAATCTACGCTTCAGTTACAGTAGTACCAGGCCCCAATCTGTTCACATAGTTATGGCCAAATTACTCATCTCATTTTACAAAGTCAGCAATGAGAGAAAATTTCTGGGTCATATTATGTTGTTATTTTTTCTTCCAGGTAGTGTCTTGTGCTCTTTCTTTCCATAATCCACCTGGGCTGCAGGTGGCTGGCTGCCATTATTAAAAATAGACATTTTTAGGTTTTTTATTTATTTTACTTTTAAAGTACAGATCCCAGTTCAAGATGGGATGAAGATGATATTATCAAACACGGAACATTAAGTTCCAGGCTTAGAATGCATATAATTTAAACTTGTGTGGACTTAGACTTCAGTACAAGTTCTTTACTGCATTGGGGGTGTGCTCTGCAGCATGGAAACCAGTTACTGTGAGGATAATCACTTTCATTCCCAGTTCCTGCAAACCTGTATTTACGTCAATGTGTCATGCATATATGTAGCAAATAGCAAAACAACGAGTTAGTAGCTGAGCTATTTATTTTCACAGCTACCACCTAATTCCTACCTGCTTTGTATACTATACAGATATTTGAAGAAATATTGGAAGTAGCTGTATGTTCAGGGGTGGCATTCTTTTGTTATAGGGTCATAGGGTCTGCAACTCATGGAATTTGTCAGAAAAGGGGAAGATCTGTTTTGCTCTGATCACCACTGTATGTTGGAAGAAATAGGCACTATAAACAATGTGTACAAAATAGAGACTGAACTGTGGACAAATAATTGTTTGCTTTCACTGTGATGAAAGATACAGCTTTAAGATAGACAAATATAACGGTGAGAAAGATCTGTGAGTGCATTATCATCCTGCAATTTAATTTAGTGTAGTCAAATATTAACTGTTGAATGAAAACTGACACAGCACAGATTTATCAGGTCAGGCAGCAAAGTACATTAGAAATTACTTCTTTGGAGCTCTTTTCTTCACGTATACTTTTGTATTAGAATCTTTCATTTTAAGTAACCTACATTTCTGTACTGGTCTTGCTTTTCAGCCACCTGGTTTGAATGATGTCATTAACATTTTCTTTAGAATTAGTCAACAATTAGTTTTATACAAGTAAATATTTACAAAAGATATACTTTATAGAGCTATTAAACTTAATTTGGCAATATGTATGATTTTTAATGTTTATTTTCATTCTTAATTTTGTAAAAGATGTTGTAAGCATGTAACAGTACTATTTGATAAAAGGACTTGGTAGCACGTCATGGCAGTACAACACATCACATGTGCTACTACTTGGTGGTATGGCATACTGTGAGATAATATACTTCTTGAAATATGTTTTAGCTTATAGTCATGTTAATTACTTTTTTTTTTCCTGTTTTATTCTTAGAATTTTTAGTGTTGACTGCAATTCTCTCAGGGCCAGCACTGTAGTACCTTGGCTTCTGCCTAAATTAGGCAACATGACATCTCGGATGATGTACCAACCTCTAACAGTATGATCCTAATTTTCTGAAGTGAGGCACCTAGACTCCTCATGTAGCTAATCTGAGAGATTGATACGTGTGCCCTCATGACGAGTAGATGAGTAGGGAGTAAGGTTTAGCTGTGATTAGAGATAGCCAGAAGGAAGTACTAGGCAGAGTTTAATCCTATCACTGCCACACCTATTTACCAAGCAATTTTAGAACAGCGAGAAAATATGAGATGCAGTAAAAGCCTTTTTTTTTTAATAGGATACAAATAATTTGTTTAATAAATAGAATTACTTTAATCTGTAATCATTTATCCCTTGGCATAGCAATCATTAATTACAGAAATCTTTGTGGTTTTATACAAGTATCAGAAATAGTTCAAAATTAGTCCTTAAAATGTCTGATCTGTAAGGTTGCTTTTGTCATTAAAATGACTTCCATTTAAATCATGCATTGGAGAAATTCCTCTACAAGGTTTCTAGCTTAATGAACTAGTTGAGAAAATCTCTAGCTTTTTGTTTTGGAAGCTAGAATGTATATTTTTATTTAAGCACTCTGTAACTAGGAAGAGAAATTATGTAGATGTGCTAAGTTTCTGGAATTTTACCAAATACAGTACCTACTGCTACAACAGACAGTGTGGTCAAAAGGAAGTTTCTGACATTTTTCACAGACTGATTTTTAACAAAGTCCTACATTTTTTTTGGCCCACCAGAGAGGTATGTTTTGGTTTTTTAAGGCAGTGAAGCTAACAGCCTGCTGTCTAATATTAGACATTTATCCATGAAAATGAAATTTAACACACACATTTGCCCTATACGTAACACAGCATAAAAAGGTGATTCTAAGGTGAAAAAATGTAGACAGCTGGTTTTCTTCTCCATTTTGTATACCAATACACATGCTAAGTGGTTGTTAATCTTGCTGGTTTAAATTGTTATTCTGTGTATGTGTAAGACTGGGAACTGATCAGTGGCACTTACATTCAAGCAAAGAGCAGAAAATTTTGAGTAGAATAAGAATTGCCTGTGTGTATGCACAGTTGTTACGTTTTCATAATCTCTACAATTATCCTACCGTAAGAAAAAGCAGAAGGAGTTTCTTCTGCACAACTCCTCAGTCACATTGTTGTACATTAAATATACTTTTTCAGCTCCATTTTAATTAGATGCTTTCATGACTCTGTTCTGGTAACACTGCCAGCCTACTGTCCATGTACCAACCTGACCTACTTTCGATCCTGCAATATTCACCTATTCTCTTTGATTTATGCCTATATTGCAAGCTCTTTGAGACAGGACTTGGGGTTTTTTTCTTCTGTGTCTGTAAGACACCTAGTGTTTAGGAAACAAAGTTGGGGCTTTTGAAGGGTACTTGAAGGTGCTGCCGTGAGCTGGGTGCTGTCATTTACAACACAGTGCCTTGCTAGGGTTGTTTTCATTTGTGGACATTTTATATTGAGAGTTGCAGTCCAATGAGTATGTTTCCATTGTTTTAATTCACAAAATAATTCCTAAAGTTTGGGTTGCTAATCAGACAGTCATCATTTCGTAACAATTTTCCAGAAGGACTGCCAAGAAAAACATCTCCTGTATATTCATTGGATCACAAACCCCAATTATTTTGATTAAATTGGTAATAATTTTGTGCGATTTTATTTGAACACCTTTTCTTCATTTCTTGATACAACTTAATTTCTACTTTTTCCTCACGTATTCTAAAGTATTGTGTATGGGTGCGGGTATGTGTGGGTATAAGTATTCATTTGTAAAGATTATCAGTTATGTTTCTTGAAAGAAAAAAAAAATCAAATTCAAAAATTTACAACCATGGCATGAGATGTAGGTGGGATACTGGACCTGAAGGTTCAACACTGCAAAATGCCGCATGTCCGTAACACACATGGAAGTGAGTGAGGGTTTTAGAATGGAAGCAGCAGCACATCTTTGAAAATTAGGGATTAGTTATAGCAAGCATATGCATAGAATTGGTGAATACTTTTGTTAAGTAAAAGCTTAATTGATTCTCTTCTTTCCACATACTATAGAGAATTTGATTCCCTAGCTCTTTGTCCACACAACCTTCAACTCCTAAAGAAAGCAAAGCATTGTTTGGAATGATTCTAGCAGAAAACAACTGTAAGTAATTCCTATATGTTAGTTTAAGGGAAATTGACTAAATAGTATGAGAATATCCTTAAAGTGAGGTCTGTTTGATTTTTTTGCATTTGAGGATTTTATTCTTGACTATGAAATGTGAATGCCTTGTTAAATTTTAATTGAAAAGGTGGGGCAAAATACTTAGGAATAAGTCATCCTTATACTGTCCCTGCAAAACTATTTGACAGCTGTATATAACCAAATACACATTTGGGTAGTCAGTGCAATGTCAAATATTTTGCAGGAGTGGTGAAAGAATGGGTTATTTCAGTCTTTCTTAGCACTATTCACATACAATAGTGTCATTGGCAGGCATAACATTTTTGTAATTCCATGAACTTGATCTCTTGAGAGAGTATGACTTGGCCCTAGGACAGAGTACTCATTTGTTTTGCGTGTCTTAACTCTACCAAATGATCTTCCCAGCTATCTGATGATCAACTGAGACAGTAAAATATTTTGGATTTTTGTACCATCAGTGTGTATATTTCAAAGGAAAGCAACTGGCTCACAATCTTCTGCTACCTCATTCAAGTGAAAAACGCTACTGCGTGTGATTCTTAGTAACTGAGCGTAATACAGTACTGCCTTGTTCAGGGTAAGAACATTTAGCTCATGTAAATGCGTAAATCAAACCATAAGCTGATGACATTTTTCATCTTTACTCATGATAATCAAGTATGTGTAAAACTGTTTCTGGCTTTCAACAGGCTTCTTTTGCTTCTGAAAGAAATGTAATAGTCTGCTGTCCCACTGGTGCATGGAAGCGCATATGCTGTGGCTTCTTCTGAACTTAAGCATGGATTTCCTTAAAATTCATTTCTTATATTAAAATATTAGAATCGGGTACATACAGCTGGAGGATATGACAAATGGTAAATAAAACCAAAGCACATGGTAGAAAGGGAAGTTAGTAAAATTATGTGTTGAAAAGATTTTTTTATTTCATTTTTTATTTCCAGCTAAAACCTCAGACTGCCAATCAATTCAAAAGTCCATGGAATAGTTTCACCAGAGGTTATAGTTTATCTCTGTTGATATATTCTGGCACTGTTCGTCCTGTCTTATCATTGTCTCTTATTAAGCAGAATCCCAAGAACTACTAGTTGACTGTACATGCTTTTAGAACCAGAACCTTTAAACTGTGTCTGGTGTTAGTTTTAATTAGAAGAGCTGAAGCAAGTTACAGATACTATTTTTGTAGCTGCATTTCACCTGTTGGCATGTTACATTTTAAACCTGTGGGGTTTTTTTAAGTAATAACTTTTTAAAAATCTACTACACAGCTTAGTCAGAAAAGATACCTTTTCCTTTTTTTTAGGTAGGTATTGGCTTCACATTGCTGTCAGTCTTCAAATAAGATCATGTCAAATTTTTTTAATCTGAGATTTAATAGGAATACAAATATGATTTGAAAAGTCTTCGTGCTAGGGAAGTAATTTTACATTTCCTTAAAACTTGTTTATTTTATTAAAATATTAGAAGACTCTCAGGATTTTTATCGACGCTGAACTCTAAAGAGTCTGTACATGGTAATGAAGAGTAGTGACAATCTTGAAGGGATGGGTTTTTTTTTAAATAGATGTACCATCTCTCTATCAGAATTTCATATAGTAATTCAACAGCTAAATGTAAATTAATTGTTCTGCCATAGAAATGAAACAAAATAATTTTATCTATATTAAATAAGGCCTGCCATTTATCATGTTCTATGTATTGGAAAGTAAATCCTGTGCATAGTTGTGTTTCTTTCTTCTTAGGGCTTTATTACATGCATTTTTCATTAAATAATCAAGACTTTAATGTTTTCCTCGAAGCTGGTTGCTATAGTACTATTTATATAGTAATACAGTGTTATTTTAGCTCACTAAATAAGTTTCCCTCAGGCAAGTAGGATCAAAGTGCTTTGTGCCTTTAGTTATTGTCAGTAACCAGGACAGTTGCTATTTGAATCTTTGCTAAGGAATGATTTATGGTGTTTTGCTTGAAGTCAAACAGGATATCTTTGTCTCTTGAGACATGGGGAACTCCCTCATCACTTAAGACAATCTCTAAGTATCGTACTTTATAATTATTAGCATCTGCGTACATTTACTCTGTATCTGTATCTGGAGTTAAGTATCATGATGAAAGCTCTTTGTGATTTTCTATTTTCCCATAATTGTTTGTTCTAATAAACTAACTTTTGGTCGATAAAATGAAAAACAAGATTCAGAAGTTAATGAGTCTAAAGGAACATCTGTTAGAAGGACCTTCATTACCATACTTTTCCAGGGAAATGAGAACATAAGGCAAGACAGAAGCTGATGAAGAGCCTGTTTGGCTTAAGCAAATGAGTAATGTGGTCCAGGACAGAGGATGAGATTTTCAGTTGGGTACTAATAAGCATTGCATTGTTTTTGGCAGTTAACCCCAGGTGTTAATCTGGTGTCAACTGCATTGTTCTGTCCTTTTTCCATGCCAGTGTAATTTATTAATCCTGGCAGGATCCACTTTTCCCTTTATTTTTCCAAGGCACTAAATCCAATATATTTTATCCAGTAGGCTTAAAAAATACCCGTCCCTTCATTTAGAATGTAAAATGGTTACCAGTGTAAAATTAAGTTTCTTAAATCAACTTTATGCTATGCTGTAGAATCCAGTGAATGAGCAAAGAAACATCAGTGTCTTTTGTATTAAGAAAAAGAAATCTCAAGGTTGTTTGCATAATGTATCTTTTTATTTCTCCCTCTTTCCCTTTATGATCAACTATGGTAGTTAAAAATGCATTTTGTGTAAGTGGTTCTAGACACACAAAACAAGCTTTCACACAACAGGCACTCTGAGATGAAAAAACAATTGCAACAATACTATTCACACAGTGAAACCTAAAGTACATTTATTAATCACTCAGTCCCAGATTTACTATGTTGCAGCTAACACTTTTATTCTGACATGGCAAACAACATATAATGAACTAAAATTATGTCTCTAGACAGATCTGGTGTTTATAATGCAGAGACAAGAGTCACTCTTGAAGTTCTCATTGATGCTAGTTCTCCATTATAGAACTGATTGACTTAAACATCTCTTTATTGCCCCAGAGATACTAAGCTTCTGAAAATTGGCCAAGTATCTTTTTTCCACAGACTAGACGTTTTATGAGAAGTTTGATAGAACTAACACAAAGGATTTTAAAACTTGGTCACTTTGAAGTGAGGTTGTGGTGTATTTTTAAATCAGTCTGATCCTGGGAGAGGTGGGGAGTAATGGTATCTACAAAATTACAGCTGAAAATAACAAGAAAAATATTTTTTTCCATAGCTTGCACTAAGGATACGCTTAAAAATATACCTTGGAAAGTTCACAGGATGTTTTTAAGAACATAAAATAAAGCCTATGTATATGTAAATTGACTTCACAGCTTTTGACTGTAGTCAGTTTTCTAAGGTGGAAAGTTGTTTGGAGATGGGGGAAAACCCCAGAAGACGCTGCTGCCATTCGCAAGACCTGGACAGGCTAGAGCGTTGGGTGGAGAGAAACCTAATGAAGTTCAGCAAGGGCAAATGTAGGGTACTGCACCTAGAGTGGAATAACCCATGCACCAGTACAGGTTAGGGGCTGACCTGCTGGAAAGCAGCTCTGCAGAGAGGAACCTGGGAGTCCTAGTGGACAACAAGGTAACCATGAGACAGCGATGTACCCTTGTGGCCAAGAAGGCCAATGGTCTCCTGGGATGCATTAAAAAGAGCGTGGCTAGCAGGTTGAGGGAGGTTATCCTCCCCCTCTACTCTGCCCTGGTGAGGCAACATCTGGAGTACTGTGCCCAGTTCTGGGCTCCCCACATCAAGAAAGACTGGGAGCTACTGGAGAGAGTCCAGCGGAGGGCTACAAAGATGATTGGGGGACTGGAACATCTCTCATATGAGGAAAGGCTGAGAGAGCTGCGCCTGTTTAGCCTTGAGAAGAGAAGACTGAGAGGGGATCTCCAATGCTTACCAATATCTAAAGGGTAGGTGTCAAGAGGATGGGGCCAGACTCTTTTCAGTGGTGCCCAGTGGCAGGAGAAGGGGCAATGGGCACAAACTGGAACACAGGAAATTCCATCTAAACATGGGGAGGAACTTCTTTACATTGAGGGTGACAGATCACTGGAACAGGCTTCCCAGAGAGGTGGTGGAGTCTCCTTCTCTGGAGATATTCAAAACCCACCTGGATGCGTTCCTGTCCAGCTTGCTCCAGGTGAACCTGCTCTGGCAGGGGGAGGTTGGACTAGATCATCTCCAAATGTCCCTTCCAACCCCTACCATTCTGTGATTCTGTGAAAACGTGGGAAAGAAGGGGATACTAGGAAAGATGCGTCTATATATATAGCAACACATTCAGTTATCTGTAGTCACTCCTGTGGTTTAGAAGAAAGCAGAACACTGATCACTTTCCGTGTAGACTAAAAGCCCCCGGTCTCTTCTGGTATTTCTCACCACCAGCAGCTTGCCCCAGTTCTCATGGCTGTCCTGATTTACTCCAGCCTTGAATTCCAACCTTGAACAGCTTCCCCACAGCCAGCTCCTGAGTCTCTTCTTTTAATGCTGAACAAGCCTATGTGAGCTCGCTCTTTTGTTGTCATTTGGTATAGTAAAATTGTTCCTATTTGTTTTGAAGGTGGTTTAGCATACCCTGGCTCAGTGCTTATGATTTCTTTATGACCAGCCTGATCCATTTTGCTTCATTTTCAGAATTGGATATGTTCCTTGATATTAGAGGCATCAAACTTGCTTTCCAGAGCTGTGCAGAGCAATTAAAATGAGAGTTTTCAGGCCAATTATTTCTTGATATTTCTCTGCTCTGCTGAATAATAGACTCAGATGGTATCACCCAGCGGTGGCATTATCACAACACGCTGCACGTTCTTTTTCACTTACATATAATTATTAAATCTTAAAGTAATTTTAAAGATGGATTTCAAAACTATTGTATGCACATGCTGAAAGAAAGGTTGCTTTATTATTAAAATAATATTTTTTTGTACTAGATCCAATTCTATCTTCCATAGTTTTAAAAATTTCTATTACTTTTGTAATACTTGAAAAGACAGTGTTTTCCACTTTCGCTCAAAGGAAATTACTTAATGGGAATAATGACCGTGTAAGCAATTTACTACCTCTTACAATTAATCTTGAGAATATATTTTAGTCAGTTTAAAGAAATATTGTTATTCACCATGAGGGAGCAGAACCCCAGACCAGCAAAGTTTTCATTTAATAGTGGAGTTACTTTTAAAACTCAGATTCAGTTTCAAAAATATTTATTCAGATTTTGAAATTTTGACAATCTCACTAAGCACAACGTTTCTGTAGTGGTTGCAGTTACCTTCCTGTGATAGTTATTAATTGGGAAATCTGGTTATTGACTTATAAGAGAGTTCAAGTCTAGTATTATATTTAAAATTCAATAGTGGTGATTATTGTTTAGCTCTGTCATTACAATAAATGTAATTGGGTAATGGTACTATCAAGTGCTTAAGTTTAATGTAAAATAACATCTACCTTATGTTATCAGCGTCTTCAAGAAATTATATAGTTGTGTGTCAGGATATGGAACTTGTGACAATGTATTTTACCTGATTATGTGCTTAGTAACTTAAGAAATTACTGTATGTGGATACATTATTGTGTTTTGAATTTAGAGATATCCTTTAAAGACAGCAGATAAAGATCTTGGGAGGGCAAAGGGACATGACTCAGTATTTCTACTTTTAAATAACGTTCTGATTTGCAGCTTAAAACATTTCCAGTTTTTCTAAATCTTTATAGTGAGCATACATAGACATATATTGTATGTGGAAAAAAGTACTTTATTAATTTATAGTAATCAAGTACCTTTATTTGTGTTTCCTTACTTTCACAGAGGATGTAAAATCATACCTCCTTAGCTCTGAGCAGGTTTTTCTTAGAGTTCCCCAATGTTCCCTACAGATAGAAAAGAAGTACAGTAAGCACCACTAGATTTCTTTTTTTACCAAGCCAGTTCGACTTTGGGCCCAGAAAATAGATGTTGAGTAGTAATTGTAATTACTGCTTTTATTTTGTTTTGAAGTTTTGCAGTTATAGGAAAGAACATTCTTCTAATGGATATTAGTAATTTACAGTCTGTTGTTTGTGTGTGTAGTTTTTGTTTGTTTGGCTGTATTTTTTTTCTGCTGCCACCTTTTTTTGATAGTGGATCGAAATTCTCTTTTAAATAGGCATGATTCCGTTGACATTAGTAGTAGTTCAGGCATTTATACCTAAAGAGAATTTTATCCTCTTTACTGTCAGTTCATAGCAATGTTCAGTGTGTCTGGTAATGGTGTTTTCTGAACAGGGACTGAGAATTGTAATAGGAGCTGCATTATACAGCTAAATGCTTTCTGTTTTTGAATGCCTGAATGCCTCATTCAGATTATCTTTTACTCTTCATCAAAAATTAACAAATTACAATATAAACTCTCTGGACCATAAACCCCCTCTTTCCTTTGTTTGCACAGCAGCTAATGCAGAGAAGTCTTGGCTCATGGCTTTTACGCAATATACTGTATATAAAAATAATAATACAATTAAATTCAACTTTAAAGTGAATAGATTATATGCAGTCAACATCCGTGACGAGGGGCTTTGCCTCTGTTAACAGACGTGTTAGGTGAAATGGTAGTTACTTTCATTTTATTAGAAGTATTGCATTTCTCTTTCTTGAAATTTGCCTTCACACATTGCTTCCCATTCTGCTATTGCTGTTGAGGCAAAGCTAATGGAAAAGAACAAATGATAATATACAGTGGAGATGAACAGAAATTTTACTCATTTGGCTTTGCCAAAATAAAAAAGTACTAACCTATGATTGGAGTCTTAGTCTACTCCTTTTTCTGGTGCTTGCCATTGTATTAGTACTCTAGGTTTTCAAAACAAGGAGTCCCTGATGATGATTTTGATGCGTATTCACTTTTTTACAAAGATGTGAGCGAGGAATGCCTCTGTGGATTGTTATTTGTTCTTTATCAGTCTGATTTCTTTAGAATTGATACATTTCACACAAATTACTCTAGAGTCTGCAAGTCTTTCTAAACAAATACTGACTGTCCCACTAAATGGATGGTACAAGGACACACCATCCATGTTACTGCCATTTAAGTTCTTTACACAACACCAGGATGTGAATGTAATTCCAGTACTTCTCCCTTCTTTTCAAATTATTCCTCCTTAACATGGGCGCCATCCACACCTTCTTCATGGCAGAGTTCATTCACATTCCCAAAGTGAAGGCAGATGCAAACTAATCTTTTTTCTCAAAGTCAGGGTTTTAACCAGTCCCCTGCTTTTGCATAACACATGCCAAAATCAGGAGGTATTCAGTTTGATTGCATCACTTTTGTCTAATAATACTTTACGTAGCACAGCCCCTCGATAAGTATACGTGCACTGTGTTCAATTCTGTGGCTAAAAGCACTGGTGGAAATGAGAAGATCCTTATTTCTTGCTTGCATATAAAACCAAAGTCATTTTTCCATCCCTGCAAGCAGTGAATTCTGACATAACAGCCTTCATTTGTTGTGTTACTGTAGCAGCCTTGCTCTTGCTAAAAACATATAGGATGCTGTTAGAAGGTGGGATTGTCCACTGAGACCTCTCTCCTTTAAGGAGTTTGCTGATAGTAAGATGCAGGATGGAAAAACTAAGATTCTGAACCACTGGCTCAGAGATAATCAGCAGGCAGATCAAAAACTGGAAGAATAAATTGGAGAACAGCAGCAGTATGCTGAGCTGTTATCAAAAGCCACGGACCCTGAATAAATGTTTCACAGGATAATGTCAGAGACGAGTATCGTGTCACGTTTAAGAACATGTCCCAGTTGGTTTCTCTATACCATAAGTGCTAGATTTTAAATGTTTGTGGTTTTTTAAAACATTACCGTATAAAAAGTGGTGAGTAGATTTTTACTCATCCCATGATATTATGTTTGGCTTTTATTGAACATGTCCAGGGAAAATAGGACTAGCTTGTCTTGCCTATTTGCATAGGAAATATCCTGTGCTTGTGCTAGTTGTAGGCTCATATCTGTGACGATAAATTAATACCTGAAATCTTTGTTCTTCAGCTAAATTGCTTTTTAGCCCCTTTTTTGGCTTCACACTTTATGTGCTGCTTTAATAAGAGATATCTACCTGTACATGTATTTATTGTAGTCTTAATTTATCTCAGCATTCTATTAAAATCCACATAATTTTTGCCCCACAGCTAAGAAGAAACCAGATTAAATTTCCTAAAATATTATTTGCTTTGGAGAGTTACTGCTCTGTGTGTGTATGTGTATGCAATGAGCAATATTTACTGCTGTGGTATGGCCTGTGTATGGATCCTGGGAAAAGCTTGTCATTCCAGATATCATCTGTATATTTGCAGCGTATTTATTTCCTATTTGAGCATTATCCATGAGGAGGAAAAGATTATATGAATTTATTCTTTTTTTATAATTCTTTTTTTTCTCACATTAGTTGCAGGAGAAGAATGGAAAATTTTAGCTTTTCTCTTTTTGCCAGTCAAGCCATTCTTATATTGGTGACTAAATCTCCCCCGTTTGTTTTGTTGATTTTTTTCTCCCTGAGCACTTACCAGCATGGTCCAACAGGCAGATCCTAAGTGGGGTCAAACAAAAGATGCTTGTTTGTTGTCTCTGTTTCTAAATTGAGGGAATAGTTGGTCCGGGTCAACCCGGGTAGGTTACCACTACCAAGTGCACAGCTTGGTCTCCTTGTACCACTGCTGCCTCTGCACCATGGCCATGGGAGGCCATCAGGGAGGAGGAGGTGTGAAGACATGAAGAAAGAGGTGTTCCTCGCACCCATCCTTCTCTGTCAAAGACTGAGAACAACTGGTCTCTGAGGAAGTGGGGCAAAGAAAGCCTGCACAGAGCAGCGTCTGCTATTTCTGAAGGGAAGAGCAAAACCATCCCAAATCTGCCCTGTCTGAGGAAAAAGAGAAAGAGAAAGGGCATCATGGTAGAAAGCCAAGTTACTGTATTACCAAAGAATCGTAGAATCGTAGAATGGTTTAGGTTGGAAGGGACCTTAAAGATCATCTAGTTCCAACCCCCTGCCATGGGCAGGGACACCTCCTACTAGACCAGGTTGCTCAAAGCCCCACCCAACCTGGCCATGAACACTTCCAGGGATGGAGCATCCACAGATTCCCTGGGCAACCTGTTCCAGTACCTCACCATGCTCAGGGTAAAGGATTTCTTCCTAATATCTAATCTAAATCTCCCCTCTTTTAGTTTAAAACTGTTACCCCTCATCCTATTGGTGCACACCCTGATCAAGAGTCCCTCCCCATCTTTGCTGTAGGCCCCCTTTAGCTACTGGAAGGGGCTATAAGGTCTCCCTGGAGCCTTCTCTTCCTCAGGCTGATCAACCCCAACTCTCTCAGCCTGTCCTCATAGCAGAGGTGCTCCAGCCCTCTGATCTCATCTTCATGGCCCTCCTCTGGACTCCGTGTCCTTCTTATGTTGGGGGTCTCAGAGCTGCACGCAGTCCTCCAGGTGGGCTCTCACCAGAGTGGAGCAGAGAGGCAGAATCACCTCCATGAAAGGTAGGAAAGGAGGGACAGGACGGGTTGCGGAGGGGAGAGGAGGGATGTCTCCTGCACCCCCTGAGCTCCCCCCGGCTGCAGCGCTGCACCCAGGCAGCAGAGCCGAGCCGGGACCTCGCCCTGGCCCCCGCTGCTCCCTCCTAACATCTCTTTTGGAAGGGTGATCAGCTGAAAGCCCTGTTGCTACTTAGGAATTCTGTTACACAGGATATGAAGTACGTTTCAAAGCGGCTACGAGAGAGCTGGGCATCTGAGAAAGAATCTTGTAAACATTTTGCATTCGATTTTTATTTGTTACTGCTTTTGTTTTGCACAGACGTTCTTGTGGTTATAATCTCTTTCTCGGTAGCATTCCCCAATGATCTTATTCATAGTAGTGCATTATAATAAGAAAATGGACAGTCTTGTACAGATCAGTATGTGCTGGTTTTATTGACAATAATAATGAAGGAATAATTCTTCTATTTTTCTAGCTCCCCAGATTTTAGATATTTTTAAGTATTTGAAGTATATGTGTGTTTCTTTTGGATAGATTGTGATTATATTTTTTTTAATATAGCATGAAACACTTCCATAACAGATTCAGACATGTTCTAGTTTAATATTAAAATGGAAATAATAATAAGCCACACAGAACTATACAACAGAACTGAGTTAAATCCCCAAAGTCAGCATGATCAGAAAGGAGGGTGAAATGTCAGACCTGGCGTAACCCACTTCATTATGCCTCATTTTCACAACAGTGGATGATCTTAAACATCATAATTGAATAATTATGACTCAGGATGTTTTGCCTCAGGGCACAGTTTCAGCTTTTCCTGATGTGGCAAATAATGTTCCATGTCATTTTGCATTAAGAAACACAGTAGCCAAGCTCTGTATTATGCACTGGTAGTTTTAGGCTAACAGCACACAGTTGTCTGCAGTAGCAAGTTAAAACTCAGCCCTCCAAAACCACCTCTGTGGAAAGCAGGCAGGTATTTGAGGAGACTTTCACATATCCTAAGTCTGGTTGATGTCTGCAAACCTTTGCATCAAAGCCTTGTATATTTTTAGCAGAAATAGTGATATGACCACAAATAATGCCCAGTTGTTTGAGGTGTTTGTGTCAACTTGGTATGCAATTACAGCTAAAAATTGGACCTTTTATTAGAAATTGTATGGAAGTGTTAAAAAAACAATCTGTATTGAGCCACATATATATACAGTACCGTTACTGATGGCATTTCTTTTAAACAAGTAAATTTACTTTGAGAAATGCAGCTGATGCCACAGAACGCATGGTATGCGGTAAGATTTTGCATAGAGGTTACTGTTTGAAAAGTAAAGGTAATTTATGTCCAAGTGAAGTGGCGTTCTATGTCCTTTTCACCTATATTAAACTGTAGGTCCAGCCTCTATTTTTACTTCATCACAAAAATAAATGACGTGCTCAGGGAGTGCTAGATCTCATCACATCACAGCTTGATTCTTCTGCACGGCTGGTGAGTTTGCCAGTGGCAGCGGAGGTGACATTAAATGAGTTTGCATCTGGAGGAGAAGTGCCCCAGGAGAGGAAAATATCAGAGCTGTTTTGTACAGCTGAGTCACAGCTGCCTATCTGCACTCTGTGTGAAAAAGGGCCAAAACATTGTCTGGAAATACAAGATTAGCAAAAAAATCTCAGAGTAAATTCAGTAGACTGGGTGTCACCTCTCATCTTGGAAGGGACCTTAAAGATCATCTAGTTCCACACAGTCCAGTTTTGTTTATTTTGTGCATAACAGTTCATGTTATTCTGCGATGTACATTAGGATCAGAAACATTTCCGAATGACTTCAAAATGTGTATAGGGTGAGTAAAATCCTGGAAATGATGGCAGTGCTCCCTACGCTAAATGTTTCTCATTATTTGTTACTGGGGCTAAATAGCATATTTTTCTTTTCAAAAATATTACTTTATCTAAGTGTCAGCTTCCTGTGAGAAGAGAGATATTTCAGGGAAAATTTCTAATGAGTGAATGAAAAATTGAATGATTTTGTTTCAGGTCAGGTGAACATTGGTCTCTGAAATGTTCAGAAGGCTGCCATACCTTCTGAAAGCTGTAATTCCGGGTAGCGTGAAGTGCTGTTCTCCATCATCTGTGTCCAGCTCCAAACCTGGGTTACATCCAGGTGCAATCTCTTCCTGCGATTCAAATGCCACGGTTCTGTACTGCAGAGAGCAAGCGTGATCGATTCCCTCCATCCAAAAGAGTGCATTTCTATCTATCACACACTAGCTGGCTGGAGAGCTTGGCATTACCGCCCACCGTCATGCATCACACGAGGACGTGTTATATGGTTTAGCTCTAGCTTTCCCCCATCTTTGCTCTCCGTTGTGTATTGCTGAGTGACTTGACACTTCTTTTTCCAGAAGAAGAAACTGGCTTACAGGTATCTTGGCTTGTCTAGCAGACTGTAGCCAACATGATTCTTCATTTGACTTTCCAGCTGTATTACAAAGTCCTGTTCACTCAGCAGTGAAAGCCTAATATGCGTTGGAATTAAATAGAATACATACAATTTGGGACATCTCTTTGTATGTAAATTGTTTGCATTCGTTCTGTGTGAGGCTTACCCTGACTTAGTAAAAAAGTCACATTAAATACATTAGACCTAACCCAGTGTTTGAAACAACACATTTTACACTGTGAGGAAAAAACAGTGCCAATATCCAATCATTCTTTCCTACTTGTAGTTGCACTAAATGCTGGTATAATCATTAAATGTGCTGGTGCAGCCACTTAGCTGTATGTAATAATAAGTTCCTACATATTGCAAATACTCAATGTATGTCTTACATTAAGATGAATATGAAGAATTTTTAAATTTTCTAATTATAACAATTAAAAACTATTAAGATGCACAATATAGGTAGTGGGTAAAAACATAAAGGCAACATTTTTATTCCATGAGATTTAACTGTGTTTTATTTACTTCTAAATACTGAAGGGTGTTCCTTTATGCAAATGCCTCTAACTAGTTAAATATTTTGTTACGTTAATACTCAAGACAAGGTGAATCAAACTGTAAAATAATATCCACAGGTCTCTATGTTGTCTATGTGTGACTGAATGCAAAAATATTTGAAGGAACAGAACTTAAGATATATCAGAAAAACAAATCAGAGTTTATCATTAAGTGAGAATTAAAAAGTAGGTATTTTTCATTGATAAGATGGGGAACACCATCATATTTTTTTATCACATTGGTGACATAGGAAGTAAATATCTGAGAAAAATCAATGTGACATTTTTTCAGCTTGTGCTGAGCATTTTCCTTGATTCTGCTTTTCATCACTAACTTTATTTCCAGTGTACATGATTCTGGTTTAGCATATCTTGGGCCTTGTCAGTCTGAGTGACACCAACTCTTACTATCAATGTAGTTCACATTATATGTTTCATGTTTCATTTTCTGAAAATTGGGCAGGACATGATTAGGGAAGGACCTGATCTGTGCTGTGTACATAATGTGGTTAGAATGCAGGGACTTAAAAAAAAAATAGTAATTGAGATACTCAGCTGCAGTAAGCTTTGACTCATTGAATATAAATGAAGAAAAGAGGACTAAGTAGCTGGGGTGTTTAGTGTATATGAATCTGTGCCCCTGCATCTGTGAATTCCAATGATTTTTTTCCTCTGGACTAATTCAGATACAAACACCATTCATTTCTGAGTTGAGCACTAAATCGTACAACCTGTACTTTTGCGATCAAAGAAGCCAGAGTTCTTAAAATAAAACCGTATTTTTAAATCCATGCTGGAGCATACATAAACTGATTGTCTGAAATATTGGGTGCTCAGCAGGTCAATTGGGCCTATTTTATTTTCAATATGGGAAGAGAGACTACAGCTGAGAATAAATTTTAAGTTATATATTGTAGAAATTTTTGCCTTTCTCAGAAAAAACATGGGGACTCTGGTACCACCTTATATAGTACAGAAAAACAGATATACTCTCAAATTCTTTTAACTGGGGTAGTCACTATGTATCTAAAGTGTTGGTACCTTAAACAGAAGATTACATTTATGGGATGTGACTGGTTCCACTTTCAAAGAAAATAATTTAATCTACCACAACTTTAATGTATTTATTTTTCTTTGTAATTGTTTGTTTATTTTTATTGGAGCAGGTTTTATGGCACTTCCATATAAAAAGTCATGTTTAAAAATTTTTGACATCTTTTGCCTTTAAAGCTGCAGAGAATTAAGTCAAAATTTCCCTCTCATCAAAGACTGAGAAATTCAAAAATGACTTTTGCCTGTAGGACAGGAGTGAATGCATGTTAGTTTAAAGGCCAGTGAAATATAACTGCAAGCAAATCTTTACTGTTGAAATCATAAGATTCATTCATCAGAACTGAAATGGAAGAGAATCAAAAAACTGATAAATTTTAAGGAATGGCAAATATTCAAATACTTCTTCAAAAATACTAATTTTTCTTTTCTAATAAGGCTGTATTCTTACAATCAATGATTTGTAGGTACAAGAGTATGCCTGTATGAGAATTTGCTAATGTTATATTTGCCCACCTTTTGTGTTGAGGCATGGCCTAAGCAGTAAACGTTAAACAGCCATTTTGGAGTACTTTAATAGGGTAGATTTTTGTATTTGATTCATGGATATCAGCAATTGTAACTTGATACTAAGTATATATATTGTCAGAAAACAAAAATATTAAAACTTCTCCTACTTCATTTGAGTATTCATAATATATTAAAGACATAACCTGTGGGGACAATATAATTCTTTGCATTTTGAACCTTGTGTAAGTTTGAAAAACTAATGTAATCAATTGCCAAATGTAACCAAATTATTTGTTAGAACCTCTTTAGAGCTACAACTGATGCTGGTCTTTCAGACCCATATCCCAACAACGCCGAGCTGCCTGTGTTGATTTCTGGTCTGTGTTTCCAAACTGAGCTTTCTAAATTAGTACTCCACACTGCACTCTTCCTCTAATTATGGCGTAAGGAATAATTGTATTGAGCAACCAAAGCAAGATTTCCTAGTGGTTGAGAAGCTGCAAAAAACCCCCTATATTACATGATTCAATCTAACCAGGTAAGGAAAAACTTCTTTCTCATCTCCTGGTGGCATTAAGTGAGCCCATAGGGACCTGTTAGCAATGTACTCAATTCCCAGTGCCAAATATGAATATTTTTTTCTTAAGCACAGTCAAAAATGTTAAACACTGATGGAGAAAGAGTTCTCCACCAACGCAGGGAAGCTGCAATAGAGGCATTATCCAGAAGTCTTTCCTGTGGTACCTTTAACGACTTCTGCACTCCACCTCTATTTATGTGTGTCGGGAAGGCTCAGAGAATCCTTTCAGATCATCACACCCCACCACTCCTCTTGCACTTCACACATTTGTGGTCATGTTTACTGGGAGGAGTCTGATCTTTGCTTCACTTTGCCTCCTCCGCAGTGCGCTAGACTTACCTGCTATCATTTGGCATATTGAAACCCTGCTAGATCTAATGTTGAGTGTGATCCTTACCCAGATACAAAGATAGAATGTTCTTCAGTCCCCATTTAGATGGGAGAGAGAATGTAAATGTATCTCTGCAGAGGTGAATATCATCCTTCATTCATGTGTCTTTTTAAAACACACCTATTTAAATAACAATAGTTCACATAATCAATAAATTACTTTTTCCATGTTAATAACCAAGCAACCACCACAGCCTCAAGTAAGAAAATAAAAGCTTACGTTGAAGGGTTTGAGCATTATGTACTAGAACATTTCCCTCAACTCCAAATAAGTAGGGAAAATTAATTAGCCAAATCATAGTTGTCATGCTCTTTTTAAGAAGCCCCTGAGGGCGAGTCCTTGCTTTTCATGCACTGTGATAAATATAGGTCTGTTGAGGAAAATCATTGAGATGTGTGGCACCTTTGACTCATAGATCATATCTTTGTTTTCTTTTGTCTCCCAATTAAGGATGTTGTTGTTTTTTTCTTGGTAAATAAATTTCAATTAATGAAATTCCAGCTGTCTCATACATTATGGTGGTGTAAATTTGAAAGCATTTAGCAGATGCCCATATAAAAATCCATTAACACGTAGCAGGTTCCCTGACATTTTAAACCAATATGTCTCCAGCTGGAACAAATAACAGAAAAACAAGTCCACATTCTTGAAAAATTTATGGCACTCTCTAATGCAGGTAAAAGATCCCTGTGCAGAACGGGGCATATTGTGGAAGAATATAAAAATGTCTTATGCTTTCAGTTTTGCAAGAGGAAAGGTACGAATACATTTTGTTGTATCCATTTGCTCTTTATACAAACTGTATAAGACTGCATATATAAAAAAGGAGCCAATTAAGATTCCAGGTAAAAGACAGTACTGTCTCTAAGTTTTTACTTAGTATTTATCACTCCTGAAATCATGTGAGGGTCTCTAAAAATTGGCAGTCAGAAATTCCGATAATTTACTTGTCCTTAAGCTTTTTAATCTGATACAGTTTTTAAAACAACTTTAAGACTGCCATAAAAAGCCTTTTAGTAGTTCACTACTAAAAATCCTACCAGCAAAGTCAAGCTTGGGGGGGAAGTAAAGGAATGGGAAAGATGACCTTGGCTTGCCTAAAGCTTGCAATATTTAATTTGGAAACGGGCCATATTAGAAGAAAGCAGGTAAAAGAGGTCTGCACATAATGCCAATATGCACAGAAACTGTGATGGAAGAGTATGGAAATATACTTTTGGAAGCTTGCTCATTCTGGTGCAGTAATCATTTCAATATGTGCATTTTTAAATGCCTGTTTTCATTTACCTGTATTAAAAAATGTTTTCTTTAGGAGAAGAGGGAAACTGGATGCTATGTGGAAAACGGTCTTTTTGTTCTTTTGGTTTCTTGCTTAGTATTTGCTGTGGTGGAAACAGTAAAGCTGGCTTTTCATCCCTGTTGTGCAAATTCACCATTAGGCAGAGGGCCAGCACAAGGCCCATTTTCCATCTGAATCCACCTAAGCCTCTAGACTGCAATTTAAATGATGCACAATGCTTGTAATCACGTCCATAGCCAAGGGATGAGTTCTTAGTATAAAGTATTTTGTTTAGTGGTACCTGTGTAAGATTCTTGAATGGTTTTCTGTGTTTTGCCGTGATTTAAGTTACTGCCCTGTCAGTGTCTTCAAATAAGCATGGCAAATTCAAATTTAAAGTCTGTCAGTTGGAAGGAAAATTCTAATAATTTGCTGATAGTGATTTTTCTTTAAAATATCTAATCTACGTCCTAACAACACACAGTTACAATAGCATTCCAGTAGTGTACTCATCTATTTTAAGAATTTAACTGCAAAGGTAAATCACTGTGTAAGGTAGATGTATACAGAGCAGTGTCTGTAGAAAGGCGGTGACTGCAGGACTGCTAACAAGACATTTAGCACATTGCTTCCTTAAATGACGACGAGGGCTGTCAGATCAAAGCAAATGAAAGAAACTAAACATGGCTTGGAGATTTTGGCCCAGCTGGAGCAGCTGCCTGGGAAAGCCTACCGGTCTTGCGAAGCAAAAGTGCTGTGCTTCCCTTTGAGTGTGTCATTGCCACATTCCTGTACTTGGCTGTCCTCTCTGTTGTAAATTAAAATAGATGAAAGCTGTTGAGCCAAGCCAGTGATGGAGGCTAATTTGATGTGATATAATTGATGAACTCTAAATTGTCCCACTTCTCTCTCCTGAAACAGTCTGACTGAAGCTCAAAATGCCAGAGTACTTTGATTTACACTCTTCGTCACTTTTATATTGAAAGTCTCAGTGTGGCAGCAGTGAGGGTTTAACTTCTTCAGAGTATTTTTTTCTAATCTGTAGAGTATGTACACACACAGACTGGTGCAATCCCTTGTAGGAACACTACTGGGAAAGTCGGATTTCCTTGTTTGCAGCTGGATTGTGCACAAAATTATTATCAAGATAAAGAGAATACCAACCTGACTTCTGCTGCTACAGATATTGCCAAGACGGTCTCTTGGAATTAGTGTTGTGCTTCTTATTTCAGAACTGAATTTTAGACTGTAGGACTAGAGGGAATTTTATGCTTGGAAGCCCTCTATTTCTGAAATTCTGATGTAACTTAAATATTTTAGGAGATTAGACAGGTTCTAGTCCCTTCAGTAGCTGTAGCTTACTAGGTAGCAGTTAAAATAATTCTCCATTAAAATATTACAAGCTTCAGACTTCCTTATCTCAGCAGCTTCTTGTTATTCATACTTTCCTGTTCAAGATATTTGAACTCAGAGCAAACTGCCTTGGTTTCTTGGTTTCTTTCAAAGGTAAGGGATGGCCAGTTGCCTTGCTTTCTTAGGTCTATAACAGGAGTGGAAAGCCTTGCAATCAACTTGCTGTTCAAGGGTTCTTGAGCAACCACCAATAAAAGGTGTAACATCTCACATCCGCTAAATCAGTTCTTTCAAACTTAAAAAGAACACGAACAAAGGAGAGCTGCTTTAATTCACGTTATTACTCTGATCAGATAGCAGAACTGCATCTGTTTCAAAGCCGTTCGCTCCCCTGCACAAAATGAGTTGGCTGTGGCCACGTGCCATTCCCCTAGCTGTATGTGCCAAGTTCTTGCTGACCTGAATGTACTAGGTATGGTGAGCAAATATGTGAAGCTTGGAATATTTCTTTGGACAAGAACCCAGATTTCAGATTGGTATCCTAGTTTCATGTTGATTAGTTAAACCCCTTCTTGCTGAAAATGCCAGGTGGACAGGATTTGTCATAAGGATTTTCTGTACATTCTGAGTCACCAGACTGGGTTTTTTTCACACTTCCTGATCCTGGCTTTAACTTAAAACTGTGGCTTTATTAATGATTTGTAATTGGGTTTGTCCTGGTTTGAGCGACACAGGATAAATGTCTCTCAGTAATTTTACTTTTCAGTAAGGTCACTTCTAATGCTAAGGAAAACTGCATTTTTAGAAGGCTTTAGTGTCTGAATTTGTGAAACTGTTTACTGTATAGCCAGCTATAACTGTGGGTTTCAGTGTCTCAGTGTGTTAGCCACATACGGGGATGAGAGAGAGGGAGACTGGGCACTTAACCCAAGCTGGCCAACAGGATTATTTCATACCATGAACGTCACATTCAATATAATTTAGAAAGTTTGTTGAGGAGCTCTCTCTCTTCTATGATGGCTGTGATCCTGGGAACTTCTTGCTCCGGTGCCGGACCCCTGAGCCCTTCCCTTCCTCCCGAAGCTGTAGTGCTCGCAGTGTCCAACATTTGCTGTCCACTGCTGGGAGTGCACAGCTTCCTATGGATAGAATTGGCTGCGTATAATTCTGTATATTTTATATTGGCGTCGGGATCAATATTGGTTCTTTAGTATTACTAATGTTAGTTATTTAGTCTTATTCTATTAAATCTGTTTATATTTCAACCCTTGGGTTCCCTTGTTTTTCCCAGTTCCCCTTACTGTGTGAGGCAGGGTCATCGGGTGAGAGAATAATTGTCTAAACAACAATAAACTGTTGTGGGCTCTTCAAACCATAACAGGCTTGTTGATGTGAAGAATACTGGGGTTTAGAGCTTCTCCTGGATGGGACAATTGAAATAAAAAGGCTATCAATGGCAGGATGAGTCTCATTTATTAATGACAAGGGAGGCAGGTAACCGAATAACACAGGCTGAAGTTTTGTAAGGATTGTCTACAAGAGCTTTACGCACCCAACACAGCAGCACAAGCTACTGTGGCATGCCCGTTCAGCTTGTAATAGCAAAGCTATTCAGCTCCTTACGCTGAGGATCCAGGTAGATCAGGGCATTTCCATTCTGAGGCAGGAGGACTGCTGCTCAGCGTACCTTTTTTTTGGTTCCTTTTGCAAGGCAGTGAAAATGATGGTTATTTTTCTTACTATTTTAAAAATTAAAGCTTGAAAGTATTTAAAGGCATCAGTCAGTCATGGTACATCACCAGTTTACCTTCCTTAATGGTAATGTCATTTGTGCTTTAAGTAGCTTCTAAAGTACCACTTTAGAATAGTTGTATAATTGGCAATGATGCTGCACTTAAAATGTTTCATTTACATTGTCACTTTATCAGTGTACCAGTAATCTCAAATAATAGATGTTTTTAAAGAATTACAGGTAATAATAAAGGTAAACGTCACCTTTGTTGGAGTACAGCCCAATTTTCCTGCTCAGTATTTTTTATTTCTCTTCCTTCATAATTTTTTACTTTATATGTCACAATTTAATTAAAAATAATAAATAAGTAGAAAGAAAATAGTGAAGAAAAAGAAATATAAACTTTGGATTCAATGTCACCTAAAAAAAATTCTTAAGATTTTGAGCATCTGAAGTCACTATGTGGTCTAGGGTCCAGGTATGTTTCAGAACCTTCAGCTTTTACTAAATTGGCATAGCTTCGATTCGATCATTGTAATTTGGACTGTATGTTTTCACACCAGTTCACATAAGAAGGAAATCCAGTGCCTACCCTTTTTGTTGTCTTGCAGGTTAAAAAATGCATTGACATTATCTGCAAATTAAAATATACTTGTCCTGCACTTGAACCTCTCTTTAAAGTAATAGTATGTGCACCCCGATCTTTCTGTCTGTGTTAGGAAAGAGTCTGTTTTTAAAAGCACTTTAATTAAGGCCTCTTTAAAAGTCTGTTAGTACCTACAGTGAAAAAGGGATACAATATCAAGCAGTAACGTAGACAGATGGGTTAGAGAATACTTGCTAAATATTTTCAGATTGGATAACCTGATTAAATTTATTCTAGAATATTTAGGGAATCGGCTAAGCATGCATGTGATCCCGGAGCCTGTAAGGGTTATCTCTGAGACTTTAGCTAGGACAAGTGAGGTTCAAGATAGGGATGATTGTAATTCCTATCTTAGGAAAGAATGGGAAAAAGGAAGGGCTGAGCAATTAGACACCAGCCAATTTATAATTAATTCTTAAGAAATTACTGGAATAAACAATTTTTTAAATAATCTGTAAGAATTTAGAGGAAAGCAAAGATGTGTCATTCAATGTTGCTTTTTCAAGTACAAATCATGTCAAGCCAAACCGATTTCTTGATACAACAGACTAGCAGACCTTTTAGATAAAAAGGAAGTGAGTGTAAACCTGTATTCTTGGACTAGTTCTAGTTACAAGTTGTTCATTGTGAAAAGGGAAAGTTATATCAAGTGGGTTTCTGCTGGGATCTGATTCTGGTGTTGATTTAAGAGACGGACCATGGTTATTGTGTGTTTAACTGTCCTGGAAGTAAGACAGACTGCAAACATACTATAGAACAGAATTATAATCTGTACAAAAGAAGATGGGAGAATCTGAAATAATTGGCTGGAAAACTGCAATTCCACAATTCCATAAGTGGCAAATACATGATTCTGCGCTGAGAAAGAAGTAACCATCTGCAAAAAAGGGGTAGGGGGAAAGGGTCAATGGGCTTGGTAAGAATATTCAGAAAATCAGGTGGAATTATCATAAATCAGACATGAATATAAGTCAGCATACTTCTGTTGTAGCACCATAATATTATCAACAGCTGTGTAAGGTCTGAGGCTCCACTTTTTGACAAGAGTGTCCAGCGCTTGGAGAGTACAGAGGGGAGTACTGAAAATGGGAGCAGGAGTGGCGAGATAATACTTACAAACCTGCAGTTGTTTAAAGTTAAGAAGGTTGAAGGGAAACTTCAAATTTATAAAGAACTCCTTTAAAGGAGAAGAGTTTTGTTTGGATTTTTTTCTCTGTTGTAGACAGGGAATGCTCTCCACTGTAGACAGGACAAGAAGCAGTTGGCTTAAATGTCAGCATAGGGATTTAATTTAGATTTTAGGAAAGACCTTGCCCACATGGGGATCATCAAACACTCCAGACTTCTGGAGTGACTGTGGAACCTCCATCACTGGGGCCTTTTTAAGAAACATATACATCTGCTAGAAGGATTATAATCACACTGCGACCTGCCTTTATGTGGGACCAATACACAGATGTGAACAAACTGATCTCATGAGGTACCACTTATTCCCAGTTTCTTTTATTAGACTGTATTTACTATCTTTACTGAATTGCCATAGGAACAGCCTAGAACTTTATTTCAGAGCTGGGAATTATCAACTTGACATCTGTTGTCTAAGGTAAGTAACTAAAGCAGTTTTTAACGGTTGTGATAATAATGGATAATATCCATGATGCCTCATTTCAAAAGCAGGAGCTTAATAACGTGGATAGAATGCACTGAGATTTGGTTAATGTAAGGTAGTTTCATACTGTCTCTCTTCCACTTATAAAGGTGGCACTTATGTTTAAAGTACTACACTATCAGCGTTAGTAATTCTTTAGAAGACATTTTGAAAAGCATTATTTATGTGACAGCACTGGAAATGAGAGTGTTCTCTGTCGTATTCTGAAATAATTAAAATTAACACATATTTTAATATATTCATTTATAAATAACTGTCCTTGGGCAAATAGAGTAGAATATCTTATGTGGAAACATTTTAACATACATAATTAGTGGATCTGGTTCTTTTCTTCTCTGTACACAGAATTAGTTTGCAGATTAAGTATTTTTAGAAATTTTCTGTGAATTGAAAATGGTTCTGCTAGCTAACAGCAAAATAATCAACATGTTGCTGAAAGGGATTTTGAAACCCACTTGACTAGGAGGAAGAGTGCAATTCTGGGGTTAGCAAGGCCTACAGAAAGACCTAAGTACCTCTAGATGAACCTTTAAAATTTTTGTGGTGACAGAGCTGTGTCAACGTGCAATATGGATTCATAGGGATCTAAGTGAAGGAGATAATAGGATTAGGTCTTGTTTAGCACTTCTTAAATTTGAAAGTGGTGAAATGAATTTTGAGTTTATTATTGATTCTTAGCACCCAACAAATCTTCCTTTGCTAAATTAATCTCTAGGGAAAAATTCTGAAGGATTGATCACAACTTTATGAGGCTTCATAAATTACTGGCAAATAAGCATAAACCAGGGTGCCATTGTAATAAGCAGCTTTTCATACTCTGGGTGTTTTAGAGATGGGAAATCTATTCCAGAATCAAAAAGGTCCAAAACCTGAAGTCACAGTAGATTCACATTTTGCTCTTTGCTTGCTAATGTGCAATACTTTAAATGTCTGTTCCTTGGATCTAGCAACAAAATGACCTTTTCAGGGCTCATCTTTTTTTCTCATTTTTGATTTGTTCAAGGGAAATTACAGACGACTGGTATTTGGTTTCCAAAAGGGATACATAAAAACTTGACCTTTTGGAACTGTTATTTTTTGGGATGTGTACACTGTATTTTAAGTATGTCTTAGCTGTTGTTTGCTGGACTATGTCTAGTTTAAATAACCCTTTATTTTATTCAGTATAAAGCTAGGACAAGAAGTAGAACTCCTCTCATTTTTTCCATGACAGACCTTTGCAGACACCTGAGAGCACTTTTTCTTCAGGCAATTTTAAAAGAAAGTGGCATGGAATAGGCCCTGATATCTTAGAAAGTTTCTGTAGATATTGTTTTGTGGTGCAAATAGCATGTTATACTATGTCCATCATTGTAATCTCTCATTGCCTACCTGAATGCACTCTTGTGTCAGGGCACTTTCCGCTTAACAGAGTGGGAAATGAGGCACAAGGAAAGCAAATGACCAGGATTATTTAGGAAGTTCACGATAGAGAGAATGAATGAATCCAGATTGTCAGACTACTGTCATAAGTACGGTTATTCCTGCTGCTTGTTTTCCTAAGCCGGCTTTTGTCTATCTCTTAAAGTCACTGTATCTCCTGCAATCATGGAATGGTGAGCTTATTTCACCTAAAAACCAACCGGATAGTTTAATGACCTTGTTATGCCTTTCCAGTGAAATCAGATGATTTGGAAATTAACCAAGTCAAATCGGTTATTCAACACATAAATGAGAAATTGCTCTCCTTTCCAGCTATGTAAATAGCTAATTTAATTTGGAGAGATTTGTAACACCAAGAGTTACAATGAGAAAAGTTACAGAGAAGGCAATCTTTGTCTTGTGCAAATTAAAGCAAACAATCAGAGCTTCATTGAAATATCACTATGTATAATTCAGTTTGAGAAAGAGAATTTAAGATTTTTGAAGAGAATTAAATTGTATTTCTAACAAAAATGCCGGTGGTCCACTCAGATCCATGTAGTCATTTAAGCCCATTTAAGTTACTTTTTTTGATTAGATATGGCAATAAGAAACTTCAGGAATATGTGATTAATGACTGAATTGCACCGCTTGTAAAGACTGTCTGTTTTTATAGGGCTGTCTATTTACATATATTTTTAATTTTTTTAACCCTTGGAGTTTGTCAAATGCAATGCGATCAGAAATTAGTCAATGCAACTCTCCATGAGGTTTTGACATTTTTCCTTACTGCAAACACTTTTCCTATAAAACTCAGATTTAATTCATGGCATTGTTAATGCTTTTTTGTAGCCTTTGGTGTTATTCACATCAACAGTTGACGGCACAGAAACAGGAGAGGAGGAGACCAAGTTGTAACTGCAGACAGGTCAGAGCTGGGTGATGAATAAGCAGAACAGGAATTTCAGATTAGACATTTGGAAAATCGTTGTCACTAGGAGGACAGTGCAGCAGCGGACTGGAGAGCAGTTGCCCAAGAGATTGCTGAATTACCATTCTTTGCGGTTTTGAATACTCATCTTGACAAAGTTGTGAATGTCCTGGTACAATGTTGGTAGTGATCTGATCTAGGAAAAACAACAACAAAAAAGAAAATCTAAGATGTAAAGGAAGAAAACCGAAAAAAACCAGGCAGTTGTTGCTGTTGGTAAAATAATAGGCACCCTTTCAGCTGCCATATCCTTCCTTATTTCCGAAATAGGGTACTGAGACTGCCTGGCTCTAAACAGCCAAATGGAAACCTTTTTTGGTCTGGCAACCAGAGTCTTCCTAACATTTTTACAAGTGTTTGCCACCTGCTTATCCCTACCCTAGCTGTCAAGCTGCCTCAGGAACTTGGGCATGCACACTTGTCTGTGCGTGCTTTATGGCACACTCTAGCAGGTACCTTGCTTGCCAGTGGGCTAAACTAGCCCATAAAGGTGCCAAACAGCAACAGAAAGATCTTCAGAAGGATTTTTCTGTTCATCCTATTATGGCACTAAACGGTCTCATTCTTTTCAGCTATCCTAATCTATCAGTCCCTCAAGAATGTCTGTTACTGTATAACAAAGAGAAAGTACACCTGTCCTAGTTCCTAACATCTCATGTACTTTATTAGGTTTTTTTCAATTAGGGCTTTTCTAGGACAGTTATGCTGGAAGGTGAAGAGCATAGAAAAAGCAGTGCTAGTCAGAAGAACAGTGTCCTTTTCCACATGAGAGATCAAGTCTTAAAAAAAAAGAAAGAGAGTCTTCTAAATAGAAAAAAGAAGCAAAATGGTAACACTTCCTAAAATACAAAAAATTTGAAACATGTCAGCCTGGGATTGCTGAAATGTATTTTGTTAAATCATTGTAATATGTATTTTGCATTGAGTGTTTTATTGTATACAATATGGACGTTGAAATATTTTGAAAGTAAGACTAACTGCTATCAACCAAAATAAAAAAAATAAAATAAAACATTTCTACTCAAATAACAACTTTGCAGCAAATACATTTTCTGAAAGAAGATTATACAATATGCTATGGAACATTTTAATTCACTCCAAACTGCATTGATCAGAGGTGAAGTATCCCCCATGAGAATTTTTTTGATCAATGGTAAAATTGAATTGTATACCCAGGCAAATACTTTCCTGTGATATACCTCTAGATGGGGAAACAGGTCCTATTTCAAAGGTACTTATTTCACTAGCACACCAAACCAACATAATCTATGGGCGAAGATGACTACATGTCTGTGGAGAGTCAGGTGAAATGTATATTTCCATGACAAGGGAATAATTACGCCAAAATGGTTGTTTTTTAAGGAAGTGTTCTCAAATTATGTGAGTGAGAAATTGAACTAATTTATGGTATCCTAATATCTTTCTGTTCTTCACTGATGACAAATTCTATACTTTACGAGAAAAAATATTTAATAGGATATAAATTAATACTTTGAAATTGCTGCAAAATAATAGAAATGCCTAAAAAATTAATCTTGTCAATACTTTTGTACTTAATGAGATTTAAAATTATGGTAGACCTTGAAATCAGTTGTCTGCTCAGTCAGATAAATGCTCTCTGAATTTCTCTGTCCTGTGCTGAGAAAGTAATGTTTTGAATTTCCCATTTTTAAGTGAATATTTAGCCATGTGCATAATTCTGAATATTATAAATGAAATGTGTGATAAAATATTCAAATATTACATGTTAATAATGTCCATCTATTCTTTGTCTCCAAGTACATATCCCTAATTACTGAAGAAGTATGTATTTATTTTTTGTTTGTATGATTTTTAAATGCAGTAAATTTTTTTGGATATGAGTATATAAGTAACACCAGCGTAGTTCCACTTTCCACTATCCCCTGTTTATTCTGTCTCAGCTATGATGAAATCTCTGTGTTTTTTTTTTAAACTCTTTGACTGCTGAGAAAAAGGTAAGGAAGGGTTTTTTAACTTTTCTCCTAATACCCATGTTTGGAGAGTTTCCCTATTTCTTGGCCGATGGCTGAATTACAGGAATTTCCCCGTACCTGTATGGGCTACGCGAAACCAGCATGGGACTGGAGCACAGGGTGGCACACCTGGATGTCACCTGCCATGCGATAATCTAACGCACGAGGCTTTCTATAGCTGGAACTGTGCCTTTGTCCCAGTCTGATACGTGAGCAGTATCAGATGGTGGGAGTTAGTGACTTTTTCCAGCCAGAAAACTGGTTTTAAACATCGTAACATTTTCCTGTATTTCTCCTCATTGCATCTTATTTTTCTTGTTCTGCACCTTACAGGGAGCTTTAAAACGCTGAACAGAAAGAAGCAGTATTTTGACTAGAGCCCTTTTCTTTGATGTGCAAGTGTTCAGCTGCCAAACTCAGCAGGGCTTCATGGCCAGCCGAACATTTTAAAGTTTTCATTCTTGTTTACAGAGCCAATTAAGAGTCTTCATTGTACTCTTCTCAAATGACCGTGTATCAAAGTTACAGTGACTACCTTGTGAATGAAAAGGTTTTACGGAACGCATGACCATGAGCAGAGGTGGAGAAAACTGCTAGCCTTACAAAACAGAGCAGATCAAATACACATTCCTTTATAGCCTGAATTAAGTAAATCTTTTAAATAATTGCTTGCACATTTGGAGCATAGGTTATTCTGCTCACTTACTACTTTCCCCAAGCGATTCTATTTGTTTAAAACAATGTTTGGTTTCCCATTAGAAAGTAAGCGTTTGACAATAGCTCTGTAGACTTGTACTGTAATGAGTTCCATATGGCAGGACTGCTTTAATAACATTGTTTTCTTTAATTTTTGTTATTTTAGGAAGAAAAGGAGCTAGATATAGTAATTTTAATGTGTGGCTCAGTATTTTATGCTTTAAATTTTTGTGGTCTTTGTCAAATTGTTGATAAGACTGGAGGATAATAGTAGTTCTTTCTGTCTGTAAAATCTGTGAATATATTGTATTGATGCAAACCACTGCTGCTGTAAATCAGTATACAGAGATGACCAGTTTCATTTTTAGATGAATGGTTAAAAACCCAATTTTTAACCATCTAGCTATTCAAAATAAGCTTTTATTTATTCTGGACATAAAACATGCAGTTTGACCCAAAGACATATAAATTGTCCTCTTGGTATGATATACTGGGAGCCCATTTGCGCAGGTGCTTACTGAGAAATATACTGCGTGTTTATAAAACCAGGCCTTAGGAATGTACTGGGTGTGCATTAGGAGACTACGGTACTGTTTTGATGTTAACGTTATGAGTGCTTCTTTAGATTTCTATAGGCTATCTTAAGATGCAAGTCAAGAAAAAATGCATGAGAAGTATTACAAATTGAGGTTGCTGCTTTGTAACAGACCTTAAATCAAGAGTGTTTATTAGTAAGCTGCCAGCAAATATTTGCTGGCATACCTTTTATTATTTCAAAGGCTTTTATGAACAGTACGTCACAGTGCCAGTGTCATTACATTCAAATACCAGTTTCTAATGTTTTAAGCTTTCCAGAGAAATAATAGGGAGAAAAATCATAATAAACTGAAACTTAAATCTTTTCTAATAAACCATTTTTGCAAGCATTTTGTCTCTTCAAGATGCTGTGACATCCTCTTCAGTTGAAGGAGCACACAACTTTAATTGCACGACTCATTCACTTTAAATATTTAATAATGCTTTTATTAGTTGCGCTGAACCAGTGAAGTAAGATCTGTAATATCTAGTGCTGGTCATCATTTTTATTCATCATAGTTTAATAAGCATTATAATTACAGATGGAGGAAGAAATATGAGTTAGCTTTGTGGTTTTGCTTGGGACTTCCGTGCGCGCTGGTATGATTGGAAGGGATTGTACAAGCTCTGTGAGCATAGCTCATGGTATTCAAATACACTGATGCAGGCTTCCCAATATTGACACATTATTCTTCATATATAAGTAACTGCAGGAAAGATAGTGCATAAAATTATGAGTCCTGACACTATTAACTCCATCTGGCTTAGTAGTGAAGTATGAAAATTTGAAGGCCAAGTGGACTTGTTCTTGGCAGGTGTTCTAATGCATGCATTATCAGTGGAATTAGACTTCAACTATTTTTACCAACCATTTCCCATATTTGCTTGCAACTTGCACAAATAGCAAAGTTATTTAGTCAGTTAGGGAAGCTTTCGTTTGGAGATTTCATCAGAGTTCAAGCTGAAAGACCATTTGTAGACAGCATAAGCCCTCTGGGCTCAGTTTTCGAGTAAATATAGATGATGATAATTTAGTATAACTTTCTCCCTTTAATATTACAAATATTACTATTTGCATGCTATTTGCATTCTTATGTTTTAATGGGAGGTATAGTCGGGCAGACTAATATGTGGTGCATTTTTTAATGTTTTGTTAAAACATCATTTTTTCCCCATCAGCAACTTATGCGGGAGCGACAGCAGATGGCCAGCCGCCCCTTTGCTTCTGTCGATGTAGCACTGGAAGTAGGAGCTGAGCAAACAGACTTTCTACGAGGGCCATTAGAGGTAGGAACAGTGGTGCTGACAAGGGACCATTGTGATTTGCATATTTATATTGCTAGTCTCATCTGCATCTGCTTCTGAAACCAAGCAGCGTCTGATTACCTGGAGCTGACAAGTCTCAGCTACATATGTTATGCCATTTTCAAGGCGCAGAGTTTTAATAGCATGACACGAGCTGTAACAAAAGCCACTGGAGAATCTATTAGCCTGGGCTGGAGTGACAGCCAGCTCACCTGGCAGTCCTTTCGTGATGGATGTGAGCTGAAGGAACGCAAGATGCAGGCCTTAAGGAGGGAGCAAACCTCATGCTCGGTCCTTCGAGTACACAGTGCCCCCTAGTTAACATCTGTCTTAATTAACAGAGATTAGAGCAAACAAACAAATAAATAAATAAAGCAGCGGCAAGCAGAATTTCAGTGTTATGTTTTATATGTACAGGTTTAAAGAATACAGAGCATACTGCATATTTTTGTTTGTAGATAATGGCTACGTTACTGTATTCTTTTATTGTAATTGCAGTACATTGGAAAAGAAATAATAGTATGCAAGGCAATGTGATATTGGAATAGTGTAATAATGCATGAAATGGATTCTAGAAGTTTCACCTGAAAATAGGTGGAGAATTACAGTATGTGGATAATAATGAATATCTAATCTAGGTTGGGCTTTGGTACATTGCAATCCTCTATTCCTTTACTTTTATTTACAATATTGTGTTTGCAGTTATTACTTTGTCTTATTTATGGTGGGACCTGGGAATGAGGTGTGATAGCTCTGAAATCTTTCAAGATTGTACTTTTCTTTTCATTGCTGCCAATTCCTCTTAAATTCAAAGCTTCTCTTACTTTTCTCAATAGCCTCTTTCAATGGAAGATTAAATACACTCTATCAAATCTCTAAGGTTCATGGAGAAGTGAGCAATGTGAAAAACAGATTCATAGCAGAAGGAAAAAGAATCAGCTCTTGAGTACTTATCAAATTGAGGTGCTCTGTCCTGCTAATGTATAGGAAGCAATCACAACTGTTCTTGCTGACATAATTTAAATACTTGGAATAGATAGTGCATAAAAATGCTATATCTCTTTGAAGAAGCTTTGTTATTTTCTGACCAAATACAAGAAACCCCACATTCTTCACCAATATCACCATTTTTCTGTCTCCTTTTATCTTGGAACAGAAGACCTTTCCAGCTCCCCAGGCTAGGGACACATTACACTGTAGTTAAAAGTTAACTTTTTTTGAATGTGATGTCATTGTTTCTATGCTGATATCTGAGAACATTTTCTCTGTTGTCTTTTCAGAGGGAGGCAATGAGTGGGAGCTGAGGCATCCAAACTCTAATTCTGTACATACTGTTTATTTAGTTAAACTTTAGAAGTAAACATCACAAGTTAATTGCCACATTTTCTTCTCTTATATCTTTTGTTTAGCACTAAAAGAGGTAGATACTAAAATACTTTAATTATATTCTAGTTTTTATTAGCTTTTTCTTCCTAGCCTAGCATTTTCTAGCAGTTATTTAGTATTCAGTATCCATGGTGTTTTTTCCTAATTAATACGTAGTTACACACAAAATGAAGTCCATTCAAAGTTTCCTTGGAATTACAGTATACTGATCTATATCAAAACAAAGCATTGTGCTAAGGATTAAATGAATGTGATTCAGGGTATTGATTGTCCTTTGATGTACGTTCTGTAAGAAAGAGCTATATTAAGCTTCTATTCCAGGTCTATCGTCAGTTTGCGAAAGGACACTAAAAGTTGTAGTTGCCATTCTGTTCTTCAGTCTCAGCTGTCTTTTGGACTGAAGGGAATTTGGATCACACATGTATTTCCAGGATCCAACACTTAAACAATAGGATATCATGAAGTAGCTATAACTTCATTTTGTTAAGTTAGAATCGTTAAATTATTTTAATAATTCTGTGATTTCTGATGCCCGTTGTGATCTTTTAAAGTTAGATAACTTTTGGTAAAAAAGAGCAATATACAGTAACTCTCTTCAAAATGTTCCACTGGCATTGAAGAGGTCTTGCACTGATATACCAGGGGTTCCAGTTCCAGTGGTGGTGCATTGCATCCCCTCACCTCATACTTTTATTGAGATTGTAATAACTCTGGCACTTCCAATGACATTGTATTGATCCATGGGTCCTTTGGGCACAGTCTAATGTCATTGAACTGTTCCAAACATTACTGCAAGTCTCGCATTCAACTGTGTAGTAAGACTGCTGTTCATTAATGTCATCTGGCTTACATGATGATCGTTTTGTACAGCTGGTGTTCTATATTAATGCTGATGGTCTGATACGTGTTGATATTCATATGAATATCTACATGGTAATTCCAGTATGCCATTTGGTTAGCTTTTGGTTTATTATTTGAATTTTTTTGTAAATATCCGGAGTAACTGTTTCACTGTAGAGTTTTAGTTTGCAGTAGTAAGGCACTTTTTGCCCAGTGTTCGGAAAACATATCTAAAAAAACAAGAGTATCGATACTGTACTTAAACTGATTGCCTAGTTTAGGTGCTTACAATATAACTGATAATATTTGGGTCTATTTTCAGGTAGCAGCAATTTGCAACAGATTAAAATAAAATCCTGAAAACATTACAGAAGAGAGTTGAATCTCTGTTATTTTTGGCTTTCTCTCTGCTTTGGAGTCTTTACCAGCCACTCTCTCTTTCTTAATGTATTGCCAACAAAATGACAGTATCTTGATATTAACTCCTTCAAAAAGCTTTTATCTGCCTCATATTCCTCCTGTTTCCTGCTGTCTGAGTGGGTATTCAGGCACTGGCAATAGCCTTTGCTCTTCCCCATTTAAACCATATTATTCATCAATCTTTACCTCTTCAGGCTGCCTTTCTGTGTAACTGATTCACGACATGACATCAACAAGTCTCATCTTGTCATCTGTTCTGTCATGTTGGCCTTATATCAACTATTAAATATCTTGTTGTCAGCTTAAACTTAACACAGAAGAAATCAAACTTGGTTTTTCCCTTGCCATCCTTCCTTCCTGGTATCACATCAGCCACTATCTTGCTAATGATATTGATAGCATGGTAGTATCCTAATTTTAAATCTATGAAGCAATCCTATTCCTGCTGTGGCGTGATATTCATGATACTAATCTTGTGCACAATTATCCTGTTTAACCCATGCCAGCCCTAATCTGCATCTTCATCTGCTTCCATTACAATTACCTTTTCCCTACTGAGAAGGGATGAAATCTGCATGAGCTCTTACAAGGGAAGGTAAGACTGGAGGAAGGCCACCTCTCACTCTTCCTCCTCCCTCTTGGGATGAACTAGAGCAGCTTAAAATTACTCCCGTGGAGGAGAGGAAGGGAAATCTGGAAGGCAGTGAACCTCTGGGTCCCAAGAGGAGAACAGTCAAGGTGGGGCTACAATGAAGTGGCTAGTGTCCCAGGGGCAGGGAAAAGAAGAGAAAGAATTCCTAAGGTGCCCCTGCTAGCAGTTTCACACAGCACGGGCTGTTAAGGAGCAGAGTAAGAAAACACCAAAAGCACCTTGTCCAGAGAGTTTGAGAACATTGTGATATTTTGTGATACCACCATAATTTTTTCAATACTAGAATCATAAAAACTTAAAGTGGCATCATAGATCAATAGATACAACACTTCTTGACACTCAGTGCCCTCAGTGTTAAAACGTTTTTTATTCCTTTCATTTCTTTTTTCTGGACATCCAAGCCATTTCCAGACCTGGTTGCTTTTTGCTGCTCAGTATATCCCAAAAGCTAAATCATTTAGGCTATCTTCATATTCTAAGACTCCTTTAGGCAGCATTTTTTTTCCCCAAAATATAAATCACTCTTGAAAATTCACTTCCACTGTGCTGCTGACAATCATTAATCTGTATGTTAAGTGAAAAGTAATAAAAAATGTTTTTTCTGTCCTGGTTTACGTAACTTCTGAGTATTTTTCAGCTCGTTCAGAGCCCATGAATTTTTTTTTTTTTTGAAACAGGGACAGATTCTTTCTTCAGGCCTGTGAGGTTAAGGTGGGCACTACAGTAAACTCTAATGTATGGTCGTGCTAAGTCTCTGGACAGCAACATCTCCTGTGCTGCATCTGCTGGAGCAAAGACAGATGTGTTATTGCCTGCATAAGAACCAAGTACAGATTTGTTCTTACGATGATCATCCATTTGATATCTTTACAGTATCATCTGAATATCTTTTTTTCTTCAAATCAATGTTCTTTAATAATTATTTCTGCAGAAAAACATGTAGTAAATCTTTCAGTCATTTTTCCATCAAGTTACTGCATTTCCTGTAGAATTGCCACAGATGTTAGATTGTTCTCTACTTCTGACAAGGTAAGATGATCTCAAGAATTTTGAATTTCAAATAAAATCTAGCTTTGTTTCTCCAGCAAGCAGTAAGCAATATTTATGGCACATCAAATAAGTTTTGAATTTCAGGCATTCCTGATAACTATGAAGCAAAGATCGGCCATTATTTCTCATTTATTTGAGTTTTGAGACTTGGAAGGTATGCACCGACACCAGTAGCTATCATTGTACCAAGAATGGCTCTTGGAAATCAGAGTGACTTATTAAAACACATTAAAATCTTGTACCAGAGGTTTGTGGGGTTTGGGTAATTGATGTTTATACTAATAAGTGGGGTTGCTGGTTTCTCCTGACAATAAGATGTCAGGACCTTTTAGCTTGCTTTACAAATAAATCCAGTTAAGGTGTGCTCATTTTCTTGTTTAATTTGAATAATTCAGTAAGTAATTTTTGAAACTGCAACCTAAGCATACTTCATTATTTTGAACAAAATGAAACTAGCTGTATGCTTCATCAGCATTACACCTGCATTACTTTGATGACATAATGTCTAATATCGAGGAACAGACTCTTCCCAGCGCTTTGTTACAGGTCATCAGATTGCCCCTTGATATTCTCAGTTCCTAATTTTAGTCTCAGTATCAGAGGATAACTTCATTCCCCTTGTAATAAAGTATCAATTTATTGAAGATAATGATGAAATTGTTCCTAGAATGGTCATCTTGTTTCTAGTGACCATAAAGGCAATACATATTTGGCAACAGGAGCTATCAAAGACCATTGTACTTGCACTTCTTGCTTACTTAAAAGTCATGCTGTATAATTTACAAAGTTGCAGGTGTTGCTGATGCAAGCTTATAGGGCAGCTGAACTCCGGGTTCTTTAAAGAAGGTATTAGTAAACTTTATTAATTATTTATTATAAATTTTGTTTAAAATTCGATCAAATCTGATTATTCTTTATTGTTGAGGTGGAATAACTAGACATTATCCCACACTATCTTGTGGGAAAACCAGACGTTCTCCTGGATGGTGAAGGATAGTTTCAGTGGCTAATCCATGTTTCTATCTTTGTCGTTAGTGCTGAGGAAGGTGCAATGCCACGTGTAGGATACAGCCTGTGAGCCAGTTCAGCCATGATTACACAGAACAAGCTGCAGGTTGTTCTGAATGATTCCAGGGACTGCAAAAGCTGTAGCTGGACTCAAGGGAGCAGAGACATAGTTTAGAGACACCAACCCCATTTGTTCTTTTCAATGTCCTTCAGAAATAAAGGTTGGATTGTTTTTTTGTAACCTGCCCCTTAGAAGGTTTTGGATGTGCATGTGAGGAGTTGGTGTTTTTAGAACTCTCATCCCTGAGTTTAATTGTCATTTTCCTAACTACTATTTTTCTTTCCTAGCAAAGTTGGGATTTTTTTACCCCTTGCTAATTCCAAGTTTGGATTACCCATATTGTCCATATATCTGTAAGCCAAGCTCTCTTTGGCATTGGAAAGGGCTTCACTAAGTACTGTGTCTGGTCTGTGGCACTGCAGCTCAAAGAGGACCAGAGGAGAGAGAATCTAGATGAGAACAATGTGAGCAATCAGAGACTTAGAAAATATAACTACAAGGAAAAGTCAAGGAAATTGGAGTAGACTATTGAAAGGAGCCAAAATAATAACCTCTAAATATGCAAAAGGTTAGTAGCAATCAGGAGGGCAACAGTCTTCTTTGCATGCACTGTAGGCAGCAGAGGTGTAATGGACTTAAATTGCAGTAGAGGAGGTTTAGGCTGGATATCAGGAAAAACTTCTCATAATAAAGCTGAATCATTGGAAGCAATTGCCTGGGGAGGTGATGGAATGTCTTTTATTGGAAGCTTTTTAGAACAGGTTAGACAAACATTTCTCAAGTATCATGTACCCATAGCTGCATTAGTTTCTTTCCTTTCAGCTGACTTTATTATTATTCTGATTTCCACCTAGCTCTTCCTTCTGCATACTCTATGAAAATTTTCTATTTCTGTTGTTTGAACACCTTAATTACCTTCATTGCACTATTAGTTTTCTGTTACTGAATATTTCTGACGCTTCTCTTCACTTTTGCTGTTATCTTCATTGATTTATGTCCTCAGTTTTCTTCCAAGATCAGAAACTGTTAAGTAATCTCTGACCCCCAGTCTCTCCATGACTGTAGTTCTGCCTAATATGATCTCCAATCCATTCTGGAATAGCTTCAATCTTCTCTTTGAAGCCTGTGTTCGTGATGTAATGATTTTTATCTTAACTGGTGCATTACCATTTTTATAGCCTTCCAAAGTCCATGCATCCTACACTACTAGATCTCAGACAATTGTAGTAAGATGATATACCTGACACTGAAGAGAAGAATCTACATCGGATCACATTTTCTGTATTACTCAAAGATCATGCTAAATTTGCTGTCCACTCCCTCAAGAATTCCATTATCGTGTGCTACACTTTGACCTTGATGGCTCAGTGCATTCTTCTCTGCCCACTCCCTTAGTCCTGTTCATCTGGAAAACTTTCTCCAAAACTGTTGAGTCACTTTATTATAAATCCTACCTTGAAATCTTTTTTTTTCTTCTTTGCGAATGATTTATTCAACTTGGGTATCCTTTTGTGATACCATGGGTGAGGTATGTTATATCATACACAACATTCACATTCGGTAGTTCTTCCGTTAGAGAAAAGCGTTTCCCTGAAAGCAGCGTTGTTTGGCGCCTGCAATAACTCCTTCCTCATATAATGAACTGTTTTTCATGAAATAAGAATTTTAGATTTCACACTATTTAATTCCTTGTTCAGTGGTCATATACAACAGTGGAGCTCTGCCCAATTAAGTATCTTTACATTTGCATAATATTTTTGTTCCTTCTCTTTAAATTCATGTCTAGCAATGTGTGAATGTTCTGAGCCTGTGATTCAGAACAAATACCTAATCTAGTTGCTCATGCATACTGGTCATAGCTATGATTTTTTATGTGTGTTGTGTCTACTAACTCTATTAAATGTAAAATATATAGGTGTTCAATTCCTTGCATAAAATCAAGTTAACAATATTCTCAGATTTTTAAGTAATAGTTTTCTCCTTCGGCATATGGGAAATCTAAAAATAGTCTGACAAATGCTGCCTGGAATAAGCCACATCATTTTGTCATAGGGACCAAATTTTTTTGTGTGTGTTTATTGCTAAAATATATACTAACACCTCAAAACTTGTTGATGATTTGACAGAGTCCTTAATTTAATGAAAGTTTTAAAAAATTTTAGATTGGTTCTGGAATGTATCCGGAGTCTAAATTTACAGAAAACACATTTTTAATCCCTACATTCTCTTGTTTGCTTGCTTATGTCTGTTGAGTTAATTTACCCTCATGGGCAAACAGACATTGTAAGAACGCCTTAAACTTGATGTATAGGAGATTTTTCTACATGCAGGTTGACATCCTAATATTTCATACTAAAAAGAGAGTAAAGCCTCTGCTTATAAGCTTATGAGCGATAGGATCTGTGAATTCACAATTAGTTCTGAAAACCTGATTTTGTTCATGTTTTTTAACAAAAATGTATCTTTCCACTTCACAAAATTCATTTGGCACATGTACTGCATAATCAGATGACTATAGAAATTGTTTGGATAGAAATATATGATTTGTCTCGAACAAAATTGCCAACAAATTTCATGCTCAATTGGAACCATTAGCAGGAATTTTGGCTGACTAGCTAAATGTAGGTGTTTCAGTGGTATTGGCATGCTGTGAATAGAAATTGTTATTATTGTATTACGCATAGTTGCAAATTGAAAGTATCAAAATAAATATTCTGATTGTTTTCAGGCACAAGTGTTTAGATGTGTCTGTAAATGTTATGAATAATGACACTGTACATGTCCTATGTTCATTAAAATTAATAAATACAATCTTTCCAACATCTTATTTCATAAAGTAGATAGATACAAAATTCAGTGAATGCAAAACAAAATATATATGTATGTACCTCTAGGATTGTCTTTGAACAAGGCTTGGTTGTGGGAATCTTGCCTTTGGATAGGAAATCCATGCCAATGAGATTTTTCCGGAATTGTTTAAACTGAACATACCAAAGCATGGAAATAATTACGCTATCAGGATAACTAAAAAACACATAGATTGAAATTTTTCTCAGTTTGATCAACTCGGCCTTTCTGTACACCCCATTTGCACGTGCCATTCTCTGAGAGGCTCCTCTTTCTAGTTATATATATTTTCTTAGTACTTCTTTTGGGTTTAGATCAAAAGTTATTTCTCATCTTTAAAGTAGGACACTTCTCTCTTTAAAAGGAAAGGAGAAGAAGAAATAGATACAGGAACTATGGTATTTCATCAGCTATCTCCCATGTTTCCAGGTGGAACTGGCTACTGTATTGTGGTGTTTGATATCTGGCAACTTGTAGTCCTTAGCTTTACTTCAGAGAGTTTACCTGCGTGCCATATCCTAGCTCCGTACTTGAGTTTCAGTTCTTCCTACCAACAACAATACGTATTGAAACTGCAGCAGACAGGAGACAAAAGTGCCGTGCCTTTGCTTTTCTTCACAGAACTTGACAACCTGCATGTATTGTTGGATGCTCTAATAGGTTGTGCCAGTTTTCGCTGAAGTTTTATCATTCTATAACTTCTATCAAACTAAATTCGAGTCTGAAGTGAATATGAATTCATTGCATAGAAGGCAATGCACCTGCCCTGGACAGCAGATATCTAAACCTCACCTAAGCTTCAGAGAGCCATCCAATTTGCTTGTTTCCCAGAATATTCAACCCAGCAGTCGCTTTCCTACTTGGTCTACAGAGTCTTCTTTCAGAGAGTTATTAGCTAAGCTTTGCCTGAGTCCACAGAAAAGACTGAAATATTGTGTCTGGTCAGGACTACAACTGAACTAATTTTGAAGGTGGCAACATTTTGCACAATAATATAGTGAGTGTAGCATTTGTCTGTGTGGTAGGAAAGCACAGAGCCTGAGGGGAACTGTACCTGCATAGCCCCAGGCATCCTGTGGGAGCACAATCGTATTTTTGCAGCTACAAGAGTGGATTAAGCAGGTGGCAAAAGGAGAACAGATTAGAGGGAATCTGACTGCTCAGGTGACCTGGACACTTCTCTGGAAGGGGGCAGATGGAAGATGTTCCATGTGGGCAGGATCCAGAGCTATAGAGTATGCTCTTTTCACCTCGGTGTCTCACTTTGGTTCTGCCTGCTGCACTTTGGCCGTCATGGCTCTTGAATTTCTTGTTGCATCGTGGCTCAATTTCAAGAAAAAAATATGGAGCACGTTCCTGTTTAGGTAGACCATGAGCCCCCTGGACTGAGTAGAGCCTGAAGCTCAGCTCTCTCCTTACCTGGATCAGGATCGCTGTTCTGATGTCTGCCCTACTGTACAAAAGGCAAATGTGGGTCCTGCTTTCGTTGTGCCCATCATCAGAGCTGGGGGAATTTGATCTCAGCGTGCTGCATAGCATTCCTCCTTGTTGCCTGTGCTCTCGGTGGAAAAGGAGGAGACCTATTTTTCCCTTTGCATATTGTGAGAGGCAATTTCCTTTTTTCACACTGATTGTTTAGAAAGGTGTGGTAGTAATTACAGGCAGACTAGATCGCTTCTTTGTTGTGAGGAACCCAAAATTTGAAAAAGTCTATGAGGTGGCTGGGTATGTAAGTTATAGGGCGTGGATTCCATTCACTGGCTTTAGCAAAGCAGAGGTAGAAACATTGCATGAGGTGTATTACAGAAAAAGCCATAATACTAGAATCTGAAAAATGAGTGGGCTCAATCAGGATTTAGGGCCCAATGGTATGGTTCTTTAATGGTCCTGAAGGGAACTTCTCCTTGTTCCATTTCTTTTGCAAATCAAAAGATTATAAATGGTATACTGCAGTAAAGTAGAAGCTGCAGTAAGGCAGAAGTTGCAAAGGCTGTTAGACTGCAGTGAAACATCAGTAAGTTTGTATCAGGGCCATCTCTACAAGAGGAACTCCTTTAAAAAGTAAGCAGTATTTGTGATATGTGATTGCTTCCAGTTATAAATACAGTGTACTTTACAAATCTATTAGAGCTTCCTATAACAAAGACTGTAAAACATTATTGTTCATTAGTGTGAAGCAGTGAAGTTTTTAACAGATATATATGAAATAAAATTTTCCTTTTTTCATCTTTGGTATATAGTCATATTATTGGAATTTTATTTAAAGTAGAATTTTGCCTTTCCAAGTGCTATTCCTTATACTGTATCCTTGGCAAGATGACCTTTTTCTTATCTTTATTATCCACCTTTCAGTAAGAAACTGGGAAGTTTAAAGAGACACTTGCTGTCAGCTTCTTGTCTCAACTATTTAGGCCTTTGAAAAAGATGTATAAATATTGAACCAGCTGGAGTTAATAAATAAAGTTATTCTGTTCTACAGACAACTTAATGGTTATTAAAGGGAAAGCCACTGGGCTTTTGGAAAAGTAGACAAGCAATTTATTTTATTTGAATTTTTCAAATTGTAGGAATCAGATGGAATCAAATGTACCTCTCTGAACACACTTAAATATCAATTTATGTGCAGAAAAGAAAAGCATTACCCAGTGACTCACAAATATAATTTGTATTTTGCAACACAAAACACACAAGTGTGAGACGCTCTGTAAGATTGCCACTAAATATACCAAGAGGTGCTGACACGACTGGCAATGAGATCCAGTCAGATCATTTTCCTCTGGGCATATGGATGCCATAAAGTACATATTTCATTTTTTTTGCATGAAGAATATTTTAAAATCATATTAAAACAAAGAAAATATGTTACCATTTTGTTATAAACAGAGCCAGCCAAACACCATAAATTGAATATGCATTAAAAAAATCACCAAAACTTACTGTCATGTACTCCTGTGCAGCTTCAAGGCTTAATCAGGAATGTCATTTGAGTTACATTCTCCCATCACTCACTTGCTGAACTCAAGAAAGGTAGAGTTGCACCAGGGCCAAATCTAGCAGAACATATATCTGCTAAAGCACCATTAAAACTAGGCTACTGAAATAGCGTACCTACTCTGATGGGTTTATTGAGAAATACTGGTTTTGTATGTATGGTTAAATGCAGAGTAATGGCAGAAATATATTTTTAAAAAATTGAAAAAAAAATTTCTTTTTCTCACTTCCCAGTATAGTTAAGTGGTAGAAGTAGTACTACAATCTAAATGTTTAATTTGATTTTTCTCCAAAATAGTTACAGCATCTGTTTCTGTTGTAGTAGGAAACTTCTACAGACATTATCCATTGAAGTGAGTGCAAAGCACAGTGTGATTATGATCTAGCAAAAGTTTATAACCAGTTTGCCACTATTTTGCAAAATAAATAGCTAAAGAAGATTTTAAATAAGCTTCTGTAAGGTCTGTCTTATTAGTGACTTTCTTCTAATTACATAAAGATGTAGTAGCTCAAGGTGAAAAGGAAGTAAGAGAACTGGAAGGGACACAAAAACAATAGGATCCCTGAAAGAAAGCAATAATTAACGTGGGGCCATACAGGAGGATACTTTCATGCTTTCGGAGCAACAATTATATATCCATAAAATCCACAAAATACACATCCATAAAATGGCACAAAACTGCTTCTGTATCTCCCCTAATGTGACCTCTTCACTGAGTAATATGTTGATAAAATTTGCATGCAATGCTAACCATATTTCCCAAAGCCTAGAAATAATGCTACAATTTGCATATGCACTGCATATAACCATTAATATTCACAGCAGGAAATGGCATAAACCCAGTGCATTTAGTGTAGGAGTATGTGATGTCATGCTTTGTTTTGTTTGATGCATACATTTTGTCTTGCATTTATGTGAGAGAGGGCAAAGTCAGAGAAACTTGTCTAGGATTTGGGATAAATGATAGGGAAGTTTGTGAAAGTCTGCAGACCAAGTAGTATTTCAGTAACATTATTGACGTAATCCTGAGGAACTTACATCTCCTGTGATACTTGGAATTGGTTTTGTTCCAAAAAGTTCCGTTGTGCAAGATGAGAGGGAAAAAAAAATAAAATCACAGACCTTTAGGCAGTGTTTTAGACGTGCCATCTTAGCCACTGAGTATCTTGAGGGTAAGGTTTGAAACCTTGAATTTATATTCTTTAGAAAGCCAGCACAGAAAGCAAAGGGTAGGTCTGATGTTTTTACAGCAATCTCTGTAATAGCCTTTGCTACCGAGGTACGCTCTATTACTCTGTTTCAGATAGTTTTTCAAAGGGCTCAAAATGTCCAAGTATATCATAGACCTGTAGTCACCCTGAGAGGTGAAAATAGTACAGTCAACTCATTACCTTCCAGAATGTGGGGCAACAACTTCAAATCAACTGGGAAAGGCAGAAAGCATTACTCAGAAATGCTGATTAATGAGAGCTGGGACTGAATCAGAAATTCAAAAGCTCTTCTATACAACAGGTCATATTGATCATTGTTTGGTACGTCTTCTGTATAATCATAGGGTCTTCCAAGTGCTTTCCCTTGCTTACCTCTGCCTTGCCCATTTTAACTCTAGCTAGCTTGTCTTCATCAGTATGCAGATCTTCTCCAGGCACCATTCTGTTTCAGCATTATGATCACTAAGATAGTAACATGGCAAGCACTTCTGACAAATGAATGCAGCTATTTGTTAGCTGAGCATTTACAGCGCTAGAGACTTCATCTTCTCATCAGCTGTTATGGAGACTTTACATTAATAGGACCAAGGAACTGATCCTTATTAGGAGAGTTCATGTTAAGCTGAAATTCAACATTTTTACTTACTGAATTTGAATTAGGCAGTAAATCTAATCTGTAGAAGGAACCTCTCATAGTCGTCTGTCAGTTAAAGACACTGGGGATGAGCCAACCTCCTGAGCAAAGTCAGGCCAGCTTTGATCAGGTTGCTTAGGGCCCTGTCTGATGGTGTGTTGAATGTTTTTGAAGAATGAGGATTCCAAAAACTCACTGACTCCTGTTCAGATGTTTGACTACCCTCATTGTGAAAAGCCTTTGCTTAATATCTCATCAGAATCTCCCTTCTTGCAACTTCTTTCTGCTGCTCATTGTCTTATCCCTGTGAGAAAATCATGGCGTACTCAGAGTCAGCAATAAGATCCCACCTTAGCCTTCTCCTCTTAAGACTGAACAAATCCTGTACTGTCAGGCTTTCCTCCTAACTCCTAGGCCACTGTTTGGTTTACAAAGATACCATGGAAAACTGTTTGAGAGTCTTGCTAAAGGAGAGCTTAATGCCATCCACTGCTGTCTTCCACTGAGCCAGTCATACTATCACTGAAAGTAACCAGATTGGTGTGGCCAACTTTGTCTTTCATAAATCCATGTTGGCTGTTCCTAATGAAATTCTTGTTCTTCCTGTGCCAGGACTGGGCTTCATAGTCTTCCCAGGGAAGCAGGATGACCAGTCTGAATTTCCTCAGATCTTCCTTCTTCCCCTTCTTAAAGATATATGTAATGTTTGCCTTTTTAGAGAGATCAGGAACCTCACCTGATCACCATGACCAGTCAAAGATAAGAGCATTTTCTCAATGACGTTGGCCATTTCCCTCAGTATCCCATCTGGTCCTGTTGACTTGTCTACATCCAATTTGCTTAAGTGGTCCCCAGCTCATTGTTTCTTTACTATGGGTACTATGTGTATAGAATCACAGAATGGTTTAGGTTGGAAGGGACCTTAAAGATCATCTAGTTCCAACACCCTGCCATGGGCAGGGACACCTCCCAATAGACCAGGTTGCTCAAAGCCCCACCCAGCCTGGCCTTGAACACTTCCAGGGATGGGGCATCCACAACTTCTCTGAGCAACCTGTTCTGGTGTCTCACCACCCTCAGAATAAAGAATTTCTTCCTAATATCTAATCTAAATCTCCCCTCTTTTAGTTTAAAACTGTTACCCCTCATCCTGTCACTGCACTCCCTGATCAAGAGTCCCTCTCCATCTTTCCTATAGGCCCCCTGTAGCTACTGGAAGGCTGCTATAAGGTCTCCCTGGAGCCTTCTCTTCTCCAGGCTGAACAACCCCAACTCTCTCAGCCTTTCCTCACAGCAGAGGTGCTCCAGCCCTCTGATCATCTTCATGACCCTCCTCTGGACTTGGTCCACCAGGCCCATGTCTTTCTTACATCGGGAGTCCCAGAGCTGAACACAGTACTCCAGGTGGGGTCTCATGAGAGTAGAGTAGAGGGGGAGAATGACCTCCCTCAACCTGCTGGCCATGCTTCTTTCATTGCAGTGCAAGATGCGTTTGGTTTTCTGGGCTGCGAGCACTTTCTGGGTGTACTCTCTGCTAACTTAACCAGATGAAAATCATTAGCAAAAACCAAGGTCTGTGTTGCTCAGGATTGTGTGACTTTTTGTGTGTGCGTGGAATAAAGTTGGATATAAAGTTCTCGCATAAACTAGAGCAGCTTTAATGTTAATGTGATCCAAGAACTGCTGTAAAAGTACTTCCTTCAGTAGCAGCATGTAAGAGTGGTCAGTGTCTGCTTTTCTGCTGGTATTTCTCGGTGAGACATATCTTTTGAGTTTTTCTTCTTATGTCACCCCATAAATTCCAGAATTTTTTCGTGACTTTTACATTTTAGTAGTTGCAATGTGCACCTTTGTATACTATGTGCAATGTTTTTTAAAGATTGTGTTTAAATATTGGCAGTGCATGTGCAGTTAGAAAACACAGTTATGAGTTTGTGGCCCGTATGTGATGAGATGAGTTCAGTTTTTTGAGGGTTTTTTGGAGGGTTTGTGGTAAACTAGGCACAGTTCACAGGGTAGCAAACCAGAAAGGGTTAATGAAGATCCCACTCACAGGCTTTTACCTATCCTCAGCTTTGACAAATTAGCCAATTAGAAACAGCAGCTGTAAAAACCTACATCCAAATAAATAACAAATTTGCAGGTTTTTCTGAAAAGGCTGTAGAGTTGTGCTGAGAGATGCTGTAGGAAGAGCCTTGTGCGAAGAGCAATGGTTGACCACAGAAAGCAGCCTGGAAACTTGGTGAGCTGTGGAAAGAAAAGTCTCTTCTTTGTTGTTTAATGCAGGGTGCCTTGGCTGGAATTCAGTTAAAGTGAACTCTACTAAAGCTGTTTTCTGTGCTGTACAAATTGGCAATGCTATTTTTGTTCTTCAAAGAAGAAACAAAAGAAAAAATAGGTTTCAAGTACCTATTACTAAGAGTAAATGAGAAAGATGTTTTTCTTTCTAGGTCTGATTTTGTTTGCTTGGTTTTTCTTCTTTTTCTTGGTAATGTGTCAATCATAGTTTTCTTATTTGTGTGTGCCAGCTGCACTTTAAGAGAGCCCACTATTAAAAATCTTCTCTCTTTAGTGCCTGTTAGTACTTTTTTTGCTAGTGTCCCCTTTGAAGCCTACCAGGTAGTCCAGGCAGATGCAACTTTTATCCCTAGTATGTGTTTTATTTTTTTCCATCTTCAGGAAACAGGCTGGCCACTCTTCTTAATATAGTAAAGTTTTACTTAAATAGACAGTACCTCATTTTTGGAATAGATGGGTTCACCGACTAATTAAAAAAACCCTGCCACATCATAAAGGCATCATCTTTTTTTTGGTGATTTATTGACACATTTCAATGCTTAAGTATCTAGACTGTGTATTTTAGGTCAATAGGTATGTTAACAAATATGATTGATATATACAAACATCTGAATAGCATAAACTGTATCTTATTACTGGCTCTGGTTGTCAACCAGAGATGCCAGAGTTGTGTGCTTTCCGGTACAGTAGACTGAGTCATTCCAAATACCTTTTTTCCTAAGCATGTTAGATCACTAAGGTGTATGAACAAGAGAGTCAAGTGTGTTAAAAGGATGCTCCAATTGCTTTCACAATGGAGGTGGTCATGGAGTCTGAACGCTTGTTTAGCAGGGTCCTCCAATCTGTCTTCTGATTAGTTCTAGCAATCACTTTGTGCTTGTTCTCATGTAACTAGCATCAGTTCTTTTTTAAACTCTTCCAACAGGTAAGTCATATTTAATGACGTTGCTATATATTAACTTGTAGCTGTGTCTAATGTGATGTGGGTCCTAATCTTTCAAACAAATTCACGTGCAGAACTGTACTTCCAAAAGTAGTCCATCTGACTTAAGCAGGCAGCTGCAGTTAAGTATATTCATACAATTTAGCAGGATCGATTTTATAGTCAGTTGCACTATGATAGAAATTACAAACAGAATTACTTGTGTGATTATTGTATCTGTATCTTGGAAGCAAACTTTTGAGTACATCATATAAAACAGCTTTGGAAAACGGAGAAGCAGTTATCTTGGAAAGTGAATCTTTAGCACTGCATACAAATACTTAACAAAGTAAAAGTAATGAATTATTTAAGCTACAAATCGAGAAACTGTCCTCCGTATATGATCTGATGTTACTAATGCAGACCACTGATCTGTATCTGTTTAATCTACAGTGAATATGATAATGAATTTATTAAGTATTAGTATTGGTACTCTCTTCCTCAGTTGGAAACTTTGGTGAAGGCAGTATATTAATAACTAAGAGATACATAGTGAATCTTGTAAAATTTGTATTCAGAAATTCACTGTCACTAATTTCATGCAATCATGAAGCAACTTGAAGTCAATGTGACACAAGGAATGATACTCAACTGTCTCATCTCTAACAAATGACAGTAATTAGCCATATTTCAAGCAAAAGATAATACATCACAGATAAGAAAGTTCATCTTTCATACAATGCCCATTACCAGAGATGTAAGGCCAAATGAACTATCACGTTACACTCCTTTATACGCTCTTCTGTCACAGAATATAATATTAAAATGATGCTTGTAAAGTAAGTTATAAGGCAGAGGAAACTCTTGGAAATCGATGGCTTTAGAGAGCAGTCAGCATTACTATTTGATAAGGACTAGGGGAATACTCATGGGAATTAAAGAAATCCTGTGCATCCTTTTTGTCACGTTGTCCTGTACATCCTTCTTGTCATGTTGTCTTCCCTACTGCTAATAAGGGAATGGCAGTTTGGTTCACCTCCGCTCATTTCCACAGCGACTCAAACAGTACCAGCTTTGTCTTTTTAAAAAGGCTACGAATAAGACAATTGTTCTCAAGTATCTAAAAATTATTTGCTGCTTATAAAGCCTAGTATGTGTCGCTGACTCTGTGATATGGGCACCTCGGAAACAATCTGTGCAATGAGAATAAGGCTTCCCACACTGAGTGGAGGTCCAAATCTTTCCCTTTCCAAATCACAGTGGTCTGAGGTTCAATCGCAAATAGCTAATTAATACCATAAGGTATTTTGTCCCAGTCTCTAAAACCAGATTGAGTAGCTGATAAATAAAATTGATTCCATTTACCCACTCTAAATAAAAGGGTGGAAAGTTGTGAAATGGTGAGCGACGGGGTGAGTAAAAGCTGTGACCTAAGCCAAATCCTGCCCCTGCCGCAGCAGCTGCAATAAGTACCGTATCTGTACAACTATTGCAGAGCAACAGAAGAGGGGAACATAAATGTACGTACCCTTTATGCAAAGCAGTCCTGTGTGATCACAAAATGCGTGTAGCACAGGTGAGTGAGAAAGGTGGTGCATTTTGGAGGGGGATGGTGGTAAGAAGGCTGTGGAGCAGCTGTCATTGCAGTGCTGGGAATGTGCGCAGGAGTGAGGTGTGGTACCGGTGCTGCAAAGGGCCATCGGCTTGAAGAAGATGGAGAGAAATCGGTTTATGCTGCTTTGTGCAGGACTGAAGCATCCTCTCTGATGTTAAGGCACACAATCTAGGCTTATTCATAGGAAAACGATAGTACTACCCTGTTTGATTTCTGATGTGAAAATGTAACGCTGAGTATATATTGTGAAAATGTAACTCCGAGTATATATTTCTGTGTTCAACTTCTAGAAACTCAAGATTAAAAAGCAGAATTAATGCATACCAGGCTATGTTCAATAGCGTCTTACTGAAACTAGTCAGTCATGCCTATGATGTTTACATGTGGTTCTTTAACAGTTGTTTACTAGGAATTTCACCCTTACATAGAATAAAGGGGGGAGAATATCAGTATTTTTAGCATTCTGAAATCTCTTAATCTGAATTCCTGAAAAGACTTCATTACTGATTCTGAGGAGAAAACCCAGGTAACTTCTCTTACAAAAAAAAAAAAAAAAAAAAGTCTTTTTAAAATCTGTTTGCATAATCTATAGAGCCTTTTCTAGGATTAAAGGTTCCTTATACAATGAATGCATGAAATCTGGTATTTTCCTATAAGCTACAATACTGTTTAAACAGACACTGTATTTGAAAAGATGCATAGCTTTTCTTTTTTTAGCAGTACTTGCAATGGAGTCTTAGGTATTTATACATGCAATAGATTCAGACAGTAGTACAAATATGTATGTTACATGGTGTGAGCATAGATCAAAATTAAAAGGAGGGATTTCAAAGGAATAAAAGGTATTCTTTGTAGTGGAACAAATATTCCTATTGTATGAACACTATCTGAAATGTCCTGTTGATGTTTTTGTGCGTTCAGAGAAAATCAACGCTACTGAGATTTTCTTCCTTATATTCATGTTTCCTTCCTTGTAAAATGAAGCTGAGTTATTACTGTAGTAATAGTGTGGCCCAAAATGTTTTTGAAATAGTGGCAAGGCTCCACTGAGGTTATTCCAGTATTATCAAAGAGTCATTGTTATAATCTAAGTGCTATTTGTGGGGTATGGAGTCAGGCTCCCTGAAGTGTGAATGTCCTTCTGCTGATTTATAGTTTTGCATTGTTTAAATAGTAAATTCTGTACAATGCAGATAAAAACATTTGAGGGAAAGCAAATATTAGACTAATTCGGTATTTCCGTAACCTTGTAGCTATTTGAAACAGTCTATTGGTAAATGATGTTTAGTTGCATGTTTAGGTATAAAAATGCTTCTTGTATATCAGTAGATATCCATCCCACTTTACACACAGGAAAACTGACAAAGAAAATCTGAAGCAAGCCCAGGGTGGTTTGGTGTCCCATTCCCCCCCCCCCCCCCCCCCCC
>VFFE01007183.1:795668-811831 GCA_008921705.1 Burhinus oedicnemus
CCCCCCCCCCCCGCCCCCATCCAGTGACCTACTCATAAATGGCAGTATTTATATTGGCTCTTTCTATCTTTAGTGTAGATATGGCTTTCAGCATAACAGAAGCCATAAAATATAACCCAGTAATTACTGCAGCTCTTCCTAAAAATACAAGGCTTAACTAGAACTCATTCAGAAATACGTTGTCAATTTAAAAGCGTTGGGATAAATTTCTCCCAAAAGATTTTGCTATTATAATGCCTGTTGCTGTAGTAATCCATTTTTAGATGCCTGACTCAGAGCTGAATCCAGAGCTGTGTGTGGAGCAGAGCCAAAAGGGAATACTGAAAAGGGATGCCTCTTCAAAAGTACCTAAAACAGGCTGCAGAAAGCTTCTTGTGTCGAGTCAGGATTCGCATCCAGAAATGATCTTCTGGAGTTAGGTGCTCATGCCTCTACTTTCAAAAACAGTGGGAATGGTGTTGGGTTCGTACTTTGTACAGGAGTTTAGTGTCTCAGTCATTGAAAATATAAAAGATGGGTGTTACAGGCCATCATCAGCCAACAGAGTCAAAGAATCATCTCTATGACCTGAATGTGTGGCTATGGGCTCCTCTTGTCATTGACTGTCATAGCTGTGACACTGCTACTGTAGAGAAAAGGGTCCGTGATCTCAACAAGCTTGGTGGAACAATGACCTGTGACCTAGGCTGCTGTCCAGGGAGACAGAAGATATTTGGTATGGGTTTTCTAATCTCTGCACCAAGTGATCTCCAAGCCTGTAATCCAACTGTACAGATGTAATGTGCAGTTCATGAATTGCCCTTTGAGATAGAAACAAAAACTTTGTCTCTCTCCTTAGTAACATTAACATTAAGCTACAAAATTGTACTTTGTTCTGGCCTAGTTAATCCTGAATTTCTCATTGTTCTGTAGGAAACTTCAGCAGAGGAATATTTACTTTGATATTCCTGCATGTGCTTATGTAAGACATAAACATTGAAGCCATTAATTCTGTTTAGACTGCATGAAAACTTTTCTGTGTACCAACAGGAATTTATTTGGTTTTGGACTTAAGTGCCAGTAAAATAATACAGAGTTTTGGTTTAGTGGTTTTTTTGGGTTTGGTGTTGGGTTTTTTTTTCTTTTTTAGTGTTTTTGTTTGCTTGTTTTTTTTTTTTTTTTTTTTTTTTTTTTTTTTTTTTTTTTTAAGGAAATGGATGCTATATTTGTCTGATAAAGTACCTCATCCTAAAAACATGACATGAATCAGCACTGAAAGCATCTGCTTGAATTCCCTGGTGGAATGAAGGTTGTGGAACTGTAATTTTGCACCTTAACCTGTATTAGCATGGATAGACATAGGGCTTTCCCTGTTAAAATGTGGGCACCTTTGTTCATGGAAAGAAATAGAACTTTCTACATTTGACAGAACTTTAGGATTAAAAACTAACACTGTGCCTGTCCAGGTGGCAATCAAGAGGATTATATCTTGGGGCTTTGAGCAACCAGCTCTAGTGGGAGGTGTCCTTGCCCGTGGCAGGGGGGGTTGGACTAGGTGATCTTTAAGGTGCCTTCTAACCTAAATAATTCTATGACCTTCTATTTAGGTCCCTAAGTAATACTTGGGTATTATTCTGATTACCTTTGGTTCCCTCTAGCGGTTAGTACTGAGCAAATATTTTTGAAACTTGTTTCAAAGATCATAAGGGTTTATGAGATGTGTGAGGGACCTGGGTTATTTGGTCACTAAATAAAATCCTTGTACAGTATTCTAGTTACTAGGCAAATAAGATAATTTTCATTTTATGAGTCATTGTTTCAGGGAGGCGTAAGGTACATGGAAGTCATCCAAATGCCTGCTTTCTTTTTGTAGAATTGGCAGGAGTAGAAGTTGGAGGGAAGACTGGGGCTCTAGCTATGTATCTGAAGAGGAGTTGGTATGGTAGTTGTGCTGTCTTAGAAGGAATCCACCAAACATCTTTTTCATCATTGCTAGCTTCCCTCAGAAACAATCAAGGATTCTCTCAAAATCTTCTCCACTGTCTACTAATTACTGTCTACTAGGCTGAGCATGAGAGATGTTGGACATGTCTCACTGATATACTCATATAATATTGAGGTAGAGGAGTTCTTATTTTTCTAGTAAACAGTGTAACCTAAATTGAAGTCTGACCTGCGGGAATGGAGGAGGCCTAACATGAAACACTACTACAAAATTTCTGATGCATGCTTCTTGTCAGACCTCTTTTAACACAGAAGAGCTAGGATGCAATGAATCAGTTTAGATACCAGAGAACTTGATTGGGGTGCTCAATTTTACTATAATAGCCTAATCTAAAACACTCAGCCCTTTTCAGCTCTTCTGTACTCTTCCAAAATTGTTCCTAACAAGAACAATCTTTAAAAATGGGGCATTTGAGACAAGTTAATGATGCTATAGCTACTCAAGATAACCATTGTCTAAGAGAAGCATTTGCTGCCTAAGCAGAAGGCTGGATACAGTGAATAGTGTCTAAGTTGTTCTCTAGCAGCTTGGAGAAACTTGAAAAGAAAGTTGCATTAGCCATTAGAAGAGCTGTGCAGTTAGACAAAACCACAGGTTTAAAAAACCCCACAACTCCATTGTGAAAAGAAATGCAAAGTGAAAGAGAGGTTAACCTAGCTTTTACGTTCACTTCTGCTTGCTTTTTGCACCAAGTTCAAATCCAGGATTTGGGCGTTTCCTTATTCGCGCTTAATATCACTTTCAACGTTATTTCTTTGATATTTTTATCAATGCTTATTCCACTAAGTTTGTTCAAAGACCATCTCATTACACCACTTCCCTCATCCTCTCTCCAAAATTTTCATGCAATTAAATGCTTGCCTTTAAGTTACCAACTGCAGTGATATGGTGCTATATTGAAATATGTATCCTGCATAACTTAACTTGCTGTGAATGTTTGATTTGCCCTATTGATAAATCTAATTTAAGTGTTCAGTGTGACCATTAGCAATTTCTCTATAATTATGCGAAAAGATAAAATAATATGAGGAAAAGAGGCAGTTTCAGGCTTTGAATTTAGTATCTCAAGGGAGGCTTGTGCATGAAATGGAACTGCTGAAAACAGGATTTTTCTACTGAGCTGGAAAGAAAAATGAAAATGTTTTTTCCCCAGTCCATTTCTGTTCTTTGTCAACATTCTAATCATTTCAATATTTAACTGAACCCTGTGTTCCTTTTGGCAGGGAAAGGGAATATATCTGACTATGAGGAGATAGGGGTAAAGTTTCTTTTTAAAGACACCCACCCACCCCCCTCAAAGACACCAAACTTTCCCTTGTGGAAAGAGTAGCCTGAACTTGAAGAAGCAAATGCTGTCAACTTAGGCCATGATATTCCCCTTCCAGTAGATCACCTAACCCAATTCCAGCCCACTAATGAGAAGGTGGATCCCTGAGATGTTCTTTGGCACAACTTCCCCCAGGTCTACCCGCTGCCAAGTCTCACTCCTGCTTTGGGAAAGGAAGCAGCAGTATTGGAATATCTTTGCAAGCCTCTTTGATCCTGGCAAAGAGGCATGGTTGACTCCATTAGTGATAAATATTAGTACACTGTGTGCTTTTTACTTCAGAAGCTTTTGGCCTTCAAGGTTGTATATGTATTTCTAATCAATTAAGAAAAACTGAAAGAATCAGGAAAAGCAGTATATATTGCATGCAGAGATGACATCATGTAAGTTATTGTGTCTTTTATTTACTAGGGCATTTGAAATACACTTACAAAGTCATAAAACTTGCTCCTATTTATCATCCACTGGTAAATTAGTCTGTGCGAATAAAGCAATGGGGAGGGGAAACAATGTGGTGGACAGGGAATAATCCAGCTAAAAGTGACTTCTCTTAAGAAAAAACACTGTTTGCTGCTAACAAAGCTGAAATTTCCTTTTTTCTTAATAGTGGGTCAAATAGGAACATGCGAATAAAGCATGGCTTTATTTGCAGTGGGGCACAGCATCACAAATCACAGATCTGCCTCCTGGAAGAGTTGGGACTGGGAGCAATCAGACTGGTGACTGGGAGAAGGCATCAAATAAAAATAACATAGAGAGCAGTAGATTATCTTAATAAAAGCATACGCAGTGATAAGGAAAGCTAGGTCTGCTTTGAATTGTACTACTGCTGGCAAGCTGTTACTGACCCCCTGCTAAGTGAAAGTGTTGCTGCCTGGTGTTATACATACCCATTCATGAGCAGACCTGTCTGGCCAGGTTGAAAGGGTAGGCGGTTGTGTTAGTCTGCAACACCTCCTCTATTCCCGTCACCTTGGTTTATTTTATGTTCTTGGTTTTTAAGTGAGATCAGATCACAGATTTTCACCCGATTTAAATGTTTTCCTCCCTCCTCAAGACTGCAATGTAAGCACTAACATTTTCTAATAACATCATCGTCAGGGTATAGGACTACTTTCTTCCCCCTTTATATTGTGTTGTCTGACCTTTCATTGACATGCCAGTATAATTAATGATGCATAATTACATGCTACTGCTGACAAAAAGCTGCAGTGTTGTTTTCTTTTGTTAGTCAGGGCCAATTATCTGTAGAGTCACTCTTTTGAATTCTCTACGTTCAGTCATCACTGATGTATGTAAACCAAAAAAACCTATTTCATCAAAAGGGTGATTTCTCCCACCCCATGGTTGCGTGCACACATGCAAGATTGTCCTTTCTGTCATCTGTTTTCCTCAAGTAAGCTTTGATTGACAAACACTCACTAAAGTACTACATCAAGTACATAAACCTTCCTCCTATAAAGTTGAAAATCAAACTTAACCACTAGGTTAGTTTGTCCATATAATTAAGATATTTCTTAATGAGGGGAAAGCATACAAGTAGAGTTATAGTGCTTGGGCTGCGTGTGCTGTGATGCTAAGTCCTGAAGGTTAGAAGGGACCACTGAAGGTCAGGAGCATGAGGGAAGTGGAGCAATGCCTAGCTGCTCTTTGGACAGCAGACCTCTAGACCTACCTGTCTCTGTATACAAGTACTGACTTTCATTTTTGATGGAAACATAAATCTCTTATGGATGTCAAGATTTGACTTCATCTTTGCGCTAATACACAGCAAACCTTTCCAATCAAGAGACACTTAGCACTTTCTTTTCTAAAAAACTTGCTGTAACATGAGGAAAATGTACTCCTTTTATCACAGAGTTTACTTGTAAACTCTGTTATTCTCAACAGATCATCTTGACTTTCTGAGTTGGTTTCATTTTCATCCAAATTTAAAAAAAAAATACATCAAAACTTTATTTAAGTGGGTAGATAATTGTAACTCTAATGTTGTTGATATCGTTTCTAGCTGTACATCTGTATAAGATTCGGCAGCTTTCTGCCTTTAAAACCAGCGTTTCTCTTTAGTCATTTCAGTGTTATCTGTTTGAAGATAAAGAGCTGAAAAGAAAAGCTACAGATAAAGAAAAGCTTGGACTTCGGGAAAGTTAGGTGTTATTACAGGTGGATGCTATGTTATCAGAGGTCTTTTAAAAATAATTCTATATGCTGTACTCTGTACAGGGCAAAATATCGAACCCCTTAAAAAAGTACAGCTGCAGAAATGTTAGATCTTAATGAAAGTGCTGGAAATCTCTGAGTGACTCTTGCAAGATTATTGCGGATACGCTAGACTTCTACAGTCACCGTCAGTCAGTCTGTGACCTGCTCAGATGCTAAGCAGAATAATGAACGCAACTGAACATCCATCCTTGAGGTGAATACAGTAAATTCAGGAGTGGGATGTGATCTAGTTGAGTGAATGTGGTATTTTTGTCCTTCTCAAATAAAACTGAGCAATATAATCTGACTACAAGTAAGATCTATACCCCTATTCTCGCAATAGCAGATGAACGCATAAAAGCTTTTTATGGCTAGTACAGTTAATCGGACTATTCTAAAAATCTTTATAGCAATCAACAGGCAAGTCTGTCCTTTGACTATATAGTAAGTGGTGAAAAGCCTAAGTCAGGGTACCTGGTCCTCTGTAAAACATTTGTAGGCTCCTTAACTACTGAAAAAAGGCTTAATAGAGGTCCATTTAACCAACAGAGCAATTAAATTACTTGGTGGTCATCATATGAGAGCGGTAATAGGATTCCCACTATCAGCCTGGTTGCAAAACTTTAGCTCACATGCTTTCCCTCATCTCCTCTTCCTATACCTCTTTAACACTAAGACGGATATAGCCTGGCACGTGCACTTGTGAGTCATAGTATGAGTACAGGGAGCAGAGCAGTGTCTGGCAGTTCAGTAATACAAACTGTGCAAATAATGTCACTCTCCTTTGTGGTGCTATGACATCAAAGCCTCTTCCTACCGCAGCTGTTAAACGAATATGACAATAGGCAAATGTCCCGTTACAGAAAATGCTAGAGTCAAAGCAGGGCCCTGGAGCAGGTCAATTATTTCAATTAACTGGAATTCATGATGAAAAACAGCAGCAGCTTTCAGGAAATATGCACGAGTCTGGCAATTGCTTGATCAGTTATGACAGTCACTGCCAAATATCGCGTCCCATCAGGTTTTGCAAAGGGAAAGCTTGGAACAGGTGGATTGTTTTAGGTACCTATGCTCCAGCAGAGGAGTGCAGTGCAGTTCTCGGGAGATCTAATAGGCCACCAATTGCTTGATTAAGTATGACATCACTGGCAAATATCACAAGGCAGTAAGTAATCGCAGTATAGGCAGAAAGAGAGTACATAGAGCAGATGGATTGTTTCAATTATTTGGGCCCCTTGATGAATAAGAACTTCAACTGCCGTCAGCAGGTCCTGTGGCAGGCAAGTAATAACTGCATTGCTATGACATCACTTCAAAATCTGGTACGGCTTAAGTATTTCAACAGCTGTAAAGCTTAGATTTGTCTTAGCATTGACTTGACCCACAGCTAGCTTCAGTGCTGAGAACTGAACACTGAGAAAATTGTTTGTGAGTGCTTCCAAGCACTTCATGGTATTTCACCGCTGCAGGGAAAACATTGAACCAGCACCAAGCTTGCTGTTGGTACATGGTTTTTTTCTTTTTGTATTGCATTTTTCAGGAGTCAGCAGGGGAAACCCAAGAACTGCTTACTTTCAGGTGCCAGGACAGAAAGCAATAGCTTAGATCTTTTTGGGAGGGTCTGAGCATCCAGAAAATGATCCTTAGTTGCATAATATACCACGTCCAAGGTCTGATAGGCCTGAAATTTGTTGACCTAAGAGCACACTCCTTCACTTTGCCTTCAATCTTTCTCTAGGCTGCAGCTGACACAATCTGCCTTAATTTCTCTTTTTACATTCGTCTTGATGTTAAAACAAGCTTATGATGTTTGCTTTTACAGGAAGATACATGGTATCTTGTATCACTATCCCCTTTCAGCTAAAATTTGTTTATTGACTCTGGTGCACAGAAATCTAGTTGACACATAAAAAGCTAAAGAACAGAGGACACTAAAGAATTAATAAACTTTGAAGCCTAGAGTTGTTGGTTTTCTACAAACTAAATCCCATCTGAGTTTTGTCAGATTTAAAGTCTGAGATCTGCTTTGGTCAGGCCTTAAAGGCAGGGCAGAGAGTCAATAGGAAGCTTCTGTTTGAGCTAATATGTCTTGTTAACATCTTTCAAAAAAGTTAAAGTTATAAAGGATTGGATTTCTGAATCCTTCAGTGTCTTTAAGTTCACCTCAGCACAGAATTGATAGAGAAATATTTCCTCTAAGTAATTACCCCAGTTATGCAAACAGAGCCTAGTCATGGGAGGGTATCGCTTATGTTAGAAGATGGATGTTGAAGAGTTTCTAGTCAAAATTTTAATCCTTTCTACTCTTACATTGGAAAACTAGATAGGAACATGAAAGAAGAATCCCGAGGGCAATTTAATCATATTAATTCTAGAACATATAAAACACAGCAATTAGAGGTTTTGTGGAGGCAAAGTGGTGTTAAAAAAAACCAACAACAAACAAACAAAAAAAACCCACCAAAACCAAAAAAAACCCAACAAAACCCCCAAACCAAAACCCAACCCCTTTTCCTTCCTCATTATATTGCTTTGACGTAATTAAGGAGGGGTATTGATTATGTTCCATGCAAGGAAAAGTAATCCTCACTAGTATCCTCTATCTGACCTGTTCATTTCCCATGACAAGGGAAACGGCTTCTAATTTGAGATCAAGAAATTACTTTTGATAGGAACAAATCTCTCAAACTGATGAAGAAGTTTGAGCTTTTCCTCCATTTGCTACTGGTTTGAAATGTGCAAAGTACCGAATGCTTGTCACTTCTGGTCATTTCCATCTGAAATTGAATAGCAGTTACTGAGACAACATTGCTGCCTGGTTTTACAACTTTAATGTAATGAGTGACATTTTAATGGCATTCGTGTGTTGAGTGCTTGAGATTAGCTTTCCTTTTTTTCTTCCTTTTCTTTAATATTCTGACCATACAGTATGTAATTTTAACTCAGAACAGTTTAAAATCAGGTATGGACTGTTGTTACACAGTCTGCTCTTCTACTGACATCAGGTTTATGTCTGTCCCTGTGAGTCACAATGCTAAGAGTTATACAGCTAGCTTAAAAATCATCAGACTTTAAAATATTAGTGTTGAATTATACCCTTTCTCACTTGTGATTCACTAAGTTAAGACAGGAGCATGTTTCATGCTTTTCTGGTAACCATCAAAACTTGAAATCTTCTTTTAAGAGAGGTTTCTTATGGAATTCCTTCAGAAGCTGCAAATTTAGTGGTAATAAACAATTATTTCAAGTATTGTAATGAAGTAATAACTGCTTCAAAGAGAAGGTTTAGTGTTGTTTTTTTTTTTTAAAAAAAAAAAAATGCTGAAGATCAACTCTCCTCCAATTAAGTCTTGTTATACTATTAGAACAAGGCAGGAGTGGCCCCTTATTCTAGAAATGGTTTATGTGACCCGGTTGTTGGGCAGGATGGTGCAATAGCGGAAGCTTGGTAACATATAAAAAAATAATTTCAGTTACTATGGGTTTAGGTGAAAGAGGGATGTGAAGAAGACAAAATAATAAAAGCAAAGAACTGGAGGTGACTAGGGAGGGGCAATAGGCTTGAAAGGAACAGGAAATCCAGAACTGGTAGAGAGGCTCTGGAGACCAAAGTAGAGTTGCGAATTATGCAGAGGGAGAAAGGCAAAGACTAAAATCACAAAGGAGCTTGTGGGATTGAAAAGAAGGGTAGCAGGGAGAGGCTGAAGAAAAGAAGATATTTGGACAGAAGGAAGAAAGGAAGAGGTGAATAAGTAGCTCAGGGAAAATGAAAAAAGCAAAGAAAGGATTGTAAAACTTTGTGTGTGTGTGTGTGTATATATATATATATAAAAGAGATGGAGGAAAGTTAAGGAAGCTAGGTGATATGGAATACCGATGAGCAGTTTAGAGAATGGGATTAGTTTTGAAACCAACATTAGCTGACACTTTATTTTTAGGCAATCACAAGTTGCAATTGCAGGGGTTTTTACTTTGTGTTATAAACTGTTCTATAGCATTTTCATGTACCATTAAATAACGGTCTTGTGTCCTCACAGAGGAAACTGTTTCTCCCTACTCTAGTAAAGCAGTTTAAGTGGATACAGAGTTTTATATACAAAATACTTTGTAGTACTGTAGTATACAGGTAGAGTCTTATATGACAGTTTTTATCACTTTAGAAATACTGTTCAGAGAAAGCTAACAGGTAGGTTTTTTTAAACTGCTGTCAGCACAAGGGAAAAATATTGTGTTCATATATGTGGTTTTCCAGAAATTCTATTTCATCTTGGAAACCTTTAAAGAATTGACCAAATCCAAAAACCATAGAAGGAGAAGCGTTTCAATGTGCTGTGGTTTTAATTGAAATATCTCTTGAATCATTTACCATTTTGCACCTTTGACACAATACTGTCATACAGTGGTCCTAGAGATAAAACCATTGAAGATTGTATTTGAAGGAATGAAGATAGTTTTTATTGGTGTTCTTTTAGGATCGACCACAAGGACTGAATAATGCTCCCAAAGAAATACATTTGGATGAAGATGACTGAACATGCAGATCCAAAGGCCTTTTAGGATATGGTGAACCTTTGGCCTTGGATGAAGAATGTTCTTGGATGAAAGAACTCCAGCTGAAAGACTTTGTCTTTGCCTTTTGCCTTGAGAATTGCAAAGATATGAAAGACATAAAGGAAACAAAGATTTGCAGCTGAATTCTTGCAGGGTGCAGTTACGGTGGCTGACACTGGCACGCAGCCAGCCTGCCTCATTACTGTGGAATGTCACATGCTTGTACCCCTTACTGGTCTCCTATGGCTCCCCAAAAGCCTCTCGCACATTTTTTTTTTTTCTGCTTTCTATTTGCAAATTATATTTAGCAAATTTTAATTGCCTAGTTTCTGTAGTGAAATTAGCACCTCTGGGATTTACGTATATTATGTGTAGCTAAAAAGGTAAATGCAGAAAATACTATGCTTGGTTTGTCAGATTATAATACCGTGCTTGTAGCTGCAGCTGAACAGGTAGTTAAGTAATAATCTTTTCTTTTCTTCATGGTTAATGACTTGCCTAAGTTCAAAATGGCAAGAGTTCACTAACTGAGTCAATGAACTGACATTCACAATATGGTCAGCCGTGGCTACCTGGGCATTTGAATAGATTTCTTATATTGAACTATGCTAAATCAATAGGAATACATCTAGTGACTTTGTAAGTTTCCTTACCAAATATTCCATATACTTGAAACTTGATTATACATTTAACTATTTCACTTCTTGAAGTGTCCTTATTTTCACTTTATAATAAAATGCAGCTCTGCTAGACTGATTCTGTTTAATATCTTAGAATATCATTCGAACCACAGATTGCATGTAACCGCGTTTGCTAAGGTTGCCCTTCAAAGCATGTCTGTACACAGACACATTACCTAACGTGTTAGTTACCTAAGTAATTCTGCTAACGTGTCAAAAACCAATGACTACATACAGAGAAATGTCGTACCAAAGTTAAAGGGCTTACTTTGCCTTTGTCTCTCCTGGAATCAATCCATATGGAGGGAGGCCTAGTGATTTTTCACTGTCCTGGGTAGAATTCTCTAAATGTTCTGTTTTTGTACCAACTCCCACACCATAGTACCTTTTGCGCCATCTGGGCTTGCTTAGTAGGTCTGGTAGAATTCAGGCATTTACAGTATCTGTTCTAGAATGTGGCCACTAGCATATGTAGTCACCAGATAGACTTCTCAAAGGACAGACCTGAACAGAAACTACTTAATTGAAAAATACATCCTCCACCAGGGCAGCTTAGGTGAGCCTAGCCTTATCAAATGAGGACTTATTACTTTACTTCTCTTAAATGCCCTCTGCGACTTCTTAACAAAGTTTTTCTTCAACAGCTATTTCTTCTTGCCCTCCCACCCTGTCTAACTTTACAAACACAGTTCTAGAAGCTGGTTTTAGCCAAGAAGTAGACTTTTCTGAATGATTATATGGACACTGTCTCTTAACAAACCTTAGCTTTTGACCTGAAGAACTGGGAGACAACAGGTTATCTTCAATCAGTGATTTTGCTTGCTTGTCTTTTCTCTTTACGTCTCCCTGTGTCTCTTCCTCTCCCCCCTCTTATCTGGCCTTAACTGATAATAAAAATTGTGCATGACTATTGGAAGTGTCAGTTGCTGCAGGGTCTCTGTGCTGGGCTGATTAATATAAAGTAATTCATATTGAGATACATATGTATGTGTTTGTGTGTGCAAGATGTTAATATAACCTGCTACCAACTAGTAAATATGCATTGAGACTGTTGGAATGTGTGTATACATAAAGAAAGCTATGGTTAGAACTTCAGATATCTTGATGCTGGACAGTTAAACTCCGTTGTTTACTATTGATTATTAATGTACTTATGCTGTTTTGTTACTGCCCTAATAAAAGAAAACTTTTCCAATGCTTTGCTATTGAGTAGTGTGTATGGCAAAGAGGCCTGGGATGTTTCTCCAGTAGGACACAAAAAGCCAAAAGACATGTCTGGCTTGACCAAAGCAACATGTTTTTACAGTTATCATGCCCAAAAGCAGGTCAAGTCAGTCATGGGTTAACTTGGAATAGCTGTGCAACTTAATTTTTCCTTTCCTTTGGCCAGCATTTTTGATTTTACATGCTTCTTCCATGTCAGATAATATTTTTGTGTGGTTGTGCAGGCCTCCCTAAGACTGGGGCTACATCTATTTCTGGGTCAGCAAGGCAGTATTTGCTGTTATTACAGAGCCATTTTGTTTCCGACACTTTGCTGAAGATGTGATTGTTTTAGACGCTTTGCTGAAGACCTAAACCAGCAAACTTTAATGGTTAGATATGTGGCTTTCAGTCCAGCTTAGCACTTTGTTCTTCTGGTGCGAGAGCTACCATGCTCTATTAAGTATCTGTTGCTGCTCCCAAGGGGTGAATAACAGAGTCAGGATTAGACCACAAGATGTTTGCTTTTTCTTGTGTTTTCCAGGAATTCCTCTTACCCAAGTTTTTCACCCTGTGTTAAACATCAGTAGTAGTGCTGTATTGGCAAATCCTCATTGCTCCTTAATGGGGAAAATGTTGGGTGTGTTCATCTCCTTGGTCACTAGTGTGGCTTCCTCTAACTTTGATAGAAATTCCCATGCTTGTTTACTAACACTCTAATCAAAAGCACTATAAGTTGATCATATAATTGTAAAGGAACTTTAGAGGGATAATTTCTATTTTTAAAGCTGTGTGTGAGAATTTCCCCTTGTTTTTCCCTGTGTGCACGTGCTTAGAGATTCTTTACTTCAGTCACCTCTAATAGGTCTATCTTAATGAAGAAAGGACATGAGAAACAACTTCTATTAGGTTGTCTTTTTTTTTTTTGGGGGGTCGGGTGGGGAATGAATCTCCCTTTTGTCTTCCATTAAATGTGAACCTCTGTGCTTGACTCTTGATTTGGAGGTGGAAAAATCCTATTTTGTATTTAAGATGAGACCTGAACTCATCTTTTGTTTAAAAACATTGAGCCAACCTTAAACAAATTCATATGGGGGCTTGCTTTTCACTTCTGTTCTCTTCTATTTGCTTTTTGTTGTCGAAGGTAAGTGTAAAGGGTGACATATCTACTCCACGCAGAGTAGAAGCTTGATATTGGGGATTCATTTATCATGAAGACACAACATAAGAAGATCCTGAGGCTGAGCCTGAAAGTCAGGGAATTTGATCAGGAAAGATGATGCACATTTTCAGAAGCCAAAGTATTTTATTATTGGAATGCATCATTCAGAGAATATGATAGATTTTCCATTAGTGGAAATCTTTGATCAAAGCTGCATATCTTTCTGAAAGAAGAGCTGCCTCAAGAGCAAGCAGCTAAGCCTGATGCAAGAATTATTGAATGAGGGAGTTCTGCCCTTTTTTTGGGTTTTTTTTTAAATGTAGGATGAGTCAGATATGGGTACCATAATACCACAAATAGTAGTAGTTATTGTAGAAAAGTGAGAAGTCTTTCCGCTACAGAAGCGGCACTTGGAGGAAAATTATTAAAATAGAGCCTAAAGCAACTGAACCTTATGCTGCTGGTATCAGAGAATGCATATGACAAATGTTATAGTTAACTTTGTGCAGACACAAGGTTACCTATAACAATCTCAGAAATGCCTGTTGAGAAGACGGGTGCTTTCGTGTAAGCAGGATACTGTTAGAAAAAAACCCCAACATTGCAACAGCTTTTAGCTTCACAGGTCAGAACTATAAGTTCACAGGGATGATTCTTCTGTAGATTTTCTTCTTTAATGGTTAAAATATTTACACAGAAAGACCTAGGGGTTTTAGGCCCTTTTCAGCCTGAAGAGTTGAACCCTAAGTGTCAGGAGAGGGCCAGAGCTATCATGTCAATATATATGTTGTATGAGTATGATATATTCCATTATTTGATGCTGGAGTGCTGTAGTTGCCAGTAGTCAGAAGCAGTAGAGAGCTCCCTGGCAGGTTAGAAGTTGGGGCACTAACCCATGCTGGCAAGCAAAGAGTCAGAGATTTGTGTCTGGGACTATTTTTGGGGGGTTTATTTTGTTTTTATTCAATGGTAGACAAAGGAGATTGTAAAACAGAGTAACATACATGCATGGTGCAAAACGCTAGTTTGCTCTCAGCTGAATCAGGCTGCGCCTTACCTGCACTCCTTCTGGTTCATTTCCACTTGCTGCTGTCCCATGGCCAGGCCATGGAGTGGAGGATGCTCCGCAGGCTGGTGCCTGGGACGTGCTTCTTTTGATGTGACAGCTGAGGCCTACAGCACTGGCAGCCCTGCTCAAAAAAAGACTAAATTGCCTGGATTTCCAGTTAGGTATATTCACAGGATTTCCACTAGGTAGAACTCCATTATCATATGAAGACTGTTACAGGATTTAGTCACGGCATCATCTTCACTGCTGCTGGATTGCAAATGCATTATAATGTTGGATCCTGCATAAGCTTAATGCTGGACAAAACAACTCTCTGTGGCAAGTCTAGGGATTTTTTGTAAATTAGCCAAATTACAGAATTAATTTTGCAGACTTAGGTGTCTTATGAATGCTTATGTACCATCATAGTCTTTCCATTGTAGCATTTTATTCTTCAGAATTCTCATTACTGGACACGGTTAATAAAATATTCAAGTACTACAGAGCCCACTATTGTCAGAAATGAGGCTGTTTTCAAATTTTTGTGTTTTCTACAGGGACCCTCATATCTTCCAGACACAAGGACATGCTTTAAGAACACAGATTTCTAGTTGTTTTCCACACTTTCACAGATGGTCTAAAGGCTCTTTCTGCTCCGGGTATTATTTCCTTTTCACTCCTGGAGCTATGTGTTGGTCAATGATCTTCCAGAACTTACTAATCTTGCTTTTTTCCTGTATCTTACTGGTGCACAGACAACTAGAACTGGAAAAGTTCTGCAGTGCTCAACCCACTTTTGTCTTTCTGGAAAGTCTAGACTTCAGAAACAAAGTCCCCTACAGTATAAGATGAATCAATCTTAGTATGTTATAGGCCTTTCCTTTAGCCATATCCCATGATTTTGACCTTGTTGAATGAATATGTGTGGGTTGGTCTTCCAAGCAGTGCTATTACTTAACCATCATCTCTTTAGCTTCACTTTTACAGCCTTAGTTGTTAGATAGGAGTTATCAGAGAAATTACCAGGTGATACTTTCCTTGTAATAATCGTTCTTTTCTCCTACTACATCTCCTTCCCTTCCTGAGAAAGTTGGATCCTTTTTTTACCTTGTTGTATGTTAATTTATTGTGAAAGTCTGTTCCAGTAAATGCGGTCACATTATTAACTTTTTTGATAAATGTCCAATATTCCTATATGTGTTAGGTGGAGCCATTATGCTTTCATTAATGGCTACTGCTATGTGATGTGGGAGGAAGAAAAGAGAGGGAGCGAGTAAAAAGAATCTGCAGAGGATAATGTTCCTTTGGGAACTGGGGAATGATTTTCCTTCATCACAGCAACAGTTTTTTGAGAGCCTGAAAGAGGCCATTTGCTCCTAGATACTTTCTACAGGCAAAGCATGAACCATAAGATGATCCTGGCACCAGTACCAAACACAGCAGTTCTGTCAGTCTCATTGTCCTTTTCTTCTGCTGTCCAGCATGCGTGTAGCATGTCATGGGCAGCTTTGAAGTCAAATTCCTTCAGGGCGTATAAGACTGGGCTGGAGTTCTGAAATAAGTCTGTAATTCTCCTTCTTTGTGTGTTGAGCGTCATAACAAGCTGTGCTACCTCCTCATTATTAGAAATGCCACATTTTGATACTTCCTCCTTTGTATGAACTTTTGTATTCTGTTGCTCTTCAACAATGCTTCAAAAAAGTTCTATGCTTCAGAGCATAGCACCTGAGTTCTTCCATACTACTGCTTCCAAGAGAGAAGGGCAAAATGTAATTTTTTTTAAAAAGAAGAACTAAGACTTTAATATTTTGATTTTTTTTTAAAAATTTATTTTATTTTTTTTAAGTACAGTCAGTGTTATCTGGAAGCTTTGCATAGGGCCTTCAAGGGCGCTCTGAGGTTTACTTGCATAGCAGGATTTTCATACATGTGAATATCTCTGAAAACACAATGTGAAGTGTTTTTAATGATCGCAAATTAGTAAATACCTCACCCCCCCCCCCCAA
>VFFE01007183.1:816397-851699 GCA_008921705.1 Burhinus oedicnemus
AAAAAAAAAAAAAAAAGAAATACTTCACTAACTTATGAGGAAACTTGATTTCTTAAAATGTCTCAAAAAATAAGCAAACTTCAATGAGATTACATTATGGAAGATTTTATGATTTTGGAAACCTCACGGAAAGTGATATCTTTCCATTTCTACATTTACTGTTCTAGCATGTTCCAGGCCAATAAAAAGTTAGTTATTATTTCACTCATAACTGGAGGTTATTATGGCAGGCTGTGCCTAATTTATTTCCCTACTTAAACGTGTCTGCATTATGCAATCTCTGCCAAAACAGGAGTACCTCGGAACCTGTTTCTAATTGCAGAAAAGTGAGGCAATGCCACGGAGCTCTGGACGCATAGTGCTTTATACCTTTCTGTGAGCAAGTGGTAAGAGGAGTTATTTCTGAGTTCTGGTTTTCTTCATTGGTAAAGCTGAGGGTTTTTTTTAGATCAAGGAAGATAAAGAGCCGATATTAAAAGAAAAAAAAAAAAAATCCTCTCCCTGGGAGGGAGATAGTGGTCATTTTTCCTGCAACAGACGTAGCCTTTCAGAGAAAACTGAGACGATGGTTAAGAGGTTGGAGAAATATATCCTGCTTACAGAAAATTTAACTCACCAGCCTGTTAATCTCATACTCTGTAGGAAAATAAAGATTTCCCAGAAAAGTCATGTATTTTATTAAACTAACTAATATATTTCTGAAAGGAAAATCAGGCCAGCTTTCAGGCAAACAAGCCCTCTTTCAGTCTGAAAAAAGAAATGGCAATCTTCAAGTTAGATACAGGTTGTAAACGATGAGTCTGATTAGTATAACTAACATAAATGGTTGGTTTGAAAGAAACTAGCTCCCGTGAGTAAAAAGGCATGCTAGCAAAGGAATATGTAGCTTGATGTTCCCAGCTGGTTAGTGGCAGTACCGCCTTACAATAGTTTCAGTCTCTGCATCAGACCCCCCCCATCACTCACGGCCTTGACCTGTACACTTTTGCTTGTGCCCCCCAAAACTGCTTGAACAACCACTCTGTTAAATGAATCGGGGAACTCGCCCTACTCTAAAAAACCTCAACCTGCTTTTATTTTCCTGGGTTATTTTTTAGGTGGATCACTTCAGCAGTCCAGCTCTGAGGGTAGGACTACGCGAAGGGTTGTGTTGGGAAATCTAGCAGGGCAGTACGCTGCCATGCAGAGGTGAGAAGGTAACGCCGATTCCCAGCCCAAGAGCTGAGCAGTTAGGGCACATGGAATTTTAAAGGAGACACTGTGCTCTAAAACGGGTATCTTAAGTGTATGGGGGTTTTGTATGAAATAATTTACAGTAATTTTTACAGTAAAGAACCACCAGCGCACATGGTATGGCACAACACACATTGCAGACAGGGATATATTCTTTAGCCTTCCAAGTAGAATTTCAGCACCGTCATTAAAAAGATTTTCAAAAGTATCCTAAGGACCTTAGGACCTGAATGTGTTTGGCAGGGGAGAAGGGAACTGGAGCTCAGGTGCAGATGAGCAAATGTGTCTGTAAGGAATGAAAAAATTGAAATTAATTTGGGTTAACAGCCTTACTTCCATACTATTTGAGGTATTCAGTAGATCAGCTGCTCATTATAAGAGCTTTTTCATAAAAGAAAGCAAGCAAAAGGGCTCATAATTGCTGTGCACTGTTACCATAGGTGACCATATAAATTATGGGAAGATTTGCTGATACGCAACATTTTTGTTTGCATTTGTTTGAGGGGAAGGAAAAAGGGAGGCTAAAACTCCCAATACAAGAAAAGCAACAGCAAATTTGAAAAGCACTCATTCATTTCTCATCCCTTTTCATAAACACACAAATTTGGTGCAGCCAAGTTGGTGGTATAGGTTTTAAACCTCTACGAGAAAACTTGCTAATAATGCAATACTTTTTGTTGCTTCAGTTTCATATTTAATAGCTTGGAGATTGGGGTTTTTTCCCTGTAAGCTAATAGTTAAGGAAATCTTGATGCCGCCTATCATGTAAGTTCTGTGCTTTATTGTAATGAGTGATCCTTTATTCCTGTTTTTTCTTTCTTGCTATAAACTCTGCTCTGGTGTCATTAGTTCAGTCCCACGTGTGTTACTGCCTATAAGGTTGGCCGCGGCACAGGCTGTGTTTCTGCAGGAGTTAGCCTGCCAAAGCACAGGTCCTTGGTTATTACAGAAATTGGCAGATGGAGGTGCTAATAGCTAGAGACAAGGTTGGAGACAGGGTTCTGCTTACGTCATGTCAAAAAAAAAAAAAAAAAAAAAAAAAAAAAAAAAAAAGCCCCAAACCCCCTCTAGCTGAAGATGAGGAGGACAAGCCAGCAGCTCTTTCTGAACAGGAGACGTGCTAGTGCTGCCCAGGCACCTTCTGTGACTTCAGGGGTAGACGCAGGGGGGGGTTGCCTTGCATCTGCCTTGCATTCACTCGCCAGGAATTTTGTTCCTCTCTGTTCCCATAAGGAATGTTCTCCTTTCTCTATAAGCGCCTCTCCTTTTGCCTTCTCAGGGCATAAGCTGTGACGCTGAGGGCACAGTTCAGCCTCTGAAGGTAGGTCATAGTAAACATTCCTTACTGTTAAACCTCGAACAAACTCCTCTCGTGACACAAATATTTTGTTTAGAGTATAAAAACCAGATATGAGGGGAAAACAAACTAAATATATGCTACTTAATCAAAGGTGAATGCCAGTCCATCTATAATAAGGGGTTTCATTTGGTCTGTCGTAAAATCCAGGCTATTGGGGCATTTCTCTTTCCTTCTCATCGCTTTTCAGTTAGAGGCTCCCATCCATTACATTGCCTGAAGGAAGAGGGGGCCCAATTCCTCCATAGGATACAAACTGCTTTGTTTTCAAATACTCTGTGTAACGTACATGTTCACAGATTAAATTCTTCAGTATTTCCTACTTTGTCTCACATTTATAGCACCAGTAGTTTCCAACTTTTAAACTTGCAATAAGTTTTTTATATATTTAATTCCACTCAGAATTTAAAAGATATTTGACATAGTTGTTGAACCTGTTATTGTCCTCAATTCAAAAAATCATTTTAATAATAACTTGTTCACTTTTAAGAAAAGGTTCACTATAAAGGAATAGACTTGTTATAACCTGAGTTTATGTGCCTTTTTCCCAGCATGCTACCTACTCACTTAACATTCAGTACCAACTGCAACTATAAATTATCCTGTAAGATCTACGGATATCAGGAACATTTAAAAGTTTCTCACATAAGTGCTTTTTAAGCTTTGCGAACTACTATATACTATCAATGAAGCACGTAGTGCACCTTCTTGTTTTATTAATTGCAGGGTAATAATCTGCATATAGGAATAAAGGAGAATTATATAGCTAGCGGCTTCTATACGACAGTAACATAACTTATTTTGATGCTTCTGCATTGTGTTTTATACATGAGTCCTTCAGAAGAAATGGTCAAGAGCTGTTATTTTTTTTACTCGGAAATTTTGTGAAAAACTCCTTAAAGGGAAGATATAGATCTTAATGCATAAATTTTGTAGAATGACTGCTGAAGTTGAAAATTCATTTCAAGAAGCACTGGGCTTTGTTTAACTCTGTATTTTTAGTATCCAGAGTTACTGAACCAGACTTTACTTAATTAATAACTATAGGATGTGAGGCAGTTCCAGTGCTGCTTTTTCTATTAACTTGCAATTTCCTTTAGGAAATGAATAAACTGGGGGGATGGGGAGGCATGGCTGCTGAGAATAAATGTGGTACCACTGTACATTGCCAAATTCATTTGAATAAGTTAACAAACATGGTTTATAAATTGAGTAAGTTTAATTCCATAACTCACGCAACACATTTTGTAGGAAGAACAAAAGCAGAAGACTTTTTAAACTAAATATGGACTGAGATTAGAAAAAACAAGAGATCATTTCTAAATGTTCATTAAAATAATATTCCAATATTAAAATTCACTTGGCAGTTTATCACTATCAAGGCCATATTTACATAAGATATGAAGACATATTTCAAAAATAATTCACTTTTTTCAATGTAACCTCAATTGCTTCCATTGAATTTGCATTTTGTCACTGAAAGCAACATCTGGAATGCTCCAGCGGTTAACAATTTTGTGAGGGTTGAGCTAAACTTTGGAAAAGTTAATTTTATGTGGAACTTAAAATCTACCAAATTGCTGAAGCCTATGGCTATTGCCTGAAAGTTACATTAAAACTAGAGAGACTGAAACTTTCCAAACATTTTCCACGCCGGTGATGGTCAATATTAGTATTTGATGTTATTTAATGAATAGTTTTGCCCATTAAATTCAGTATACTTGTGTTGTGAATCTGTGTTTTAAATGCTCTAATTTCAGGAGGTTATCACTTATTTATAGGGAGGTTTTGTAGTTAAGTGATTGAGTTAATTATAGGGACTCTTAACTGAAATATCTTGCTTTCAGTTGTTATCAATTAAGAATACCACTGAAGTGGCAGCGTTGTGTGTTTGAACACCTCAAACACTGTAAAACTTGCCGTTTTCTCAAATTAGATATTGCAGGATCTACATTTCTTGCCAATATTAGTATTTTTAGGTATATTTGAATAGGAAACAACAATACTTCTGTTTCTACAAAAACACCTACTGAATGTGTATAGTGAGTTTTCCACAAACACTACTTATTTCCTGTGTACATTGTACATTCAGTAAACGTCATTGTTGAAACCAAAGGAATTATGGTTAGGCAGCTATCAGAAATAAAAATTAAGAACATAACAGTCTCACATTTGCTACAACAATTGAACAAGTGCTAGTGCATTTATCATCTGAAAAACCCACCTATGTAAGAGTTTTTATTCTCTACATGTAAACATAGAGCTATTAGCTCTGAACCTCTAGTATCTTGTGTATGGCATAAACTGCAGAATGAGTCTCAATGTAGTTCCACTGCCATTTAACATGTGCTCTTTAAGGAATCTGCTTCCAGTTGTTATTTATTAGACACGTATGATCAGTGCCTGTATTTACAGTCTTTAATATCACAGATTCATCATTTGTGGGGGGACCAGTTTAAAACGTTTGTCTTTTGTTTCATTTAGGCTGCATATAAGCATCTAGTCATTTGTGTACCTGAAATTATTTCTCGTTCTTGATTAACATGTGCTAGTGAGTTCATCTGAGTGTGTCTCGTTATTAAGCTTCTTTATTAAAGTCACCTTTTAATTTCCTGACTTAATTAAAGATTTCTGTTATTCTTACAATCTCCCTAGTTGTGTGATGGCATGTATAGTACCTTTTACTCGTTTGGTTTCTTGTAATTTATCACGCTGTCAATGGAGTTGTTGAACTATTACTTTGTATTTAAGTATTAGTAATGAGCGACTGAAACAAATGATGTTATAATAGCTAACATATATCTGTAAATGATATTAAAGTACTATCTTTAATTTGTGCTGAACACAGGTATTGAATGAAAAAGTGACATTGTGGTCTTTGCAGTATAATGCAGGTGTTGGTTTAGATTTACTTTTGCTTAATACCAAAGAGCTAACTGTATTTTTTAACATTTTATTATATAATTCTTTATATAATTTTTTACACAATTCTTTGATTTCTGTGTTCTGCATCTGATCAGGTCTAGTGGAAGAGCACCCACTCACCCCACCCCCTCAAATAATTTTTGGGGCAAATTTACTTATTGGCTAGTAATTTACAGGTTTACTATGCACCTGTATATGCCTACAGATGAATGAGCAGTCAAAAACTATCAGTGACAGTAGCAGCTGGCAAGAGAAGTTGACTTTAAGTCATTAAAAGTCATGATTTCATTAAAAAAAAAAACGAAGGTTGAAGGTGGGCCATTAAATAACTACAATAATCTAAGCACTCCAGAGAAAAAAATGGGAAAAGAGGCTGATTTGTATCCTAGTGTTTAAGCACTCAGACAAGAGAGGGAGTCCCATTCCTGCTTCTACTTACTGTCTAATCTAAATCTTGCAAGCGGTCTTGATTATTGTGTCTGCCCATGTGTCCTGCCACTAGAATAATAAGATTCCCCAGTGAGGATTATGCCATACTGTTGCGATACCCATGTGGGAAAACTGTCTCCAGAAAATCGGTGAAGTTGTATTTGAGTGCCTTCAGTTTATGGAAAGTTGGATCCAGGATTCACGCATCCTGGATGAGTACTTTAGCTTGAAGATTATTATGCAAAAGGCATGTAATATATCCATTTTAGCAGGAGGTAACATACATTTTTAACAAATCAAGCCCCTGTGTGGGGTTTAGATGGTGATGACATGCCCCTCCTAAGAGAATCCAGTTCCAGCAGGGTATAGGTAGTAAGGAAACGCATAGCTCCAAATGAGGACCTCTTCTCTGCATGGAGACAGCTTCAGTCATCAGAACGGTTTCTGACCCAGGTGGAGAAGTTCAGTGAGTTGATGGACTCTCCAAGGGAAAGCAGCACAGAAACATAGGCAAGGAATTTTGTTGCTTAAATTACGTGTCTAAATTCTGATGAAGTCTGAGGTGTCAGGGAACCATGGTAGATCTCATCCCTATAGCAGTAGTCTCACGTACCCTAGGAAAGTGCCTCAATTAGCATGCTATAAATTAAAATCTTACAGATGATCCACCCCACTTGGAGGGAATTAAATAAATATTAATCAACAGTTAATGTTTGACAGTCATAGGGTGGTATGGCATGCACTTAGACTGTGGGAGACATAGGCGCAATTCCTTATTTTTAGACAAAGCAGGACTTTTATCCTTATTTCTCACGCTCTTGGCAGAAGCATTCCTGCAATTATTTGGCCTTGCCTCTGTCCTCTCTGTTACTCCATTCTCAAGACAAAACTAATTTTTTTATAGGAAAAATTTTGTAATTTTTATTTTACTAACCACACTACATATTTGTGATTATCTGCTTGCACATGTAAATTAACTGATTGGAAGAAAACCTGTCTGATTTGTGTTGCAATAGGTATCATCATGAGACTGAATGTAGAGACAGGAAATCTACTTGCAACGAGAGAAATGACTTTCAGCATTTGGAAATATTAAACCAGACATATCTAAAAGAATACCATCATGCGCTTTCATACCTTCAAGTATTTCTTAAAAGCTGCTGAAAACAATGTAATAGGCAGGTCTCAAAGCTGTAAATCATTTCATCATGGGCTTATTCATAATCTGTGTCCATTTTCTTACAGGTTATCACGCTGGTACAACATCAAGTGGTTGAGTGATGTTAAGTTCAATGTGGCAGATACAGTTCAATCATTTGTTTCAATTTGGGAAGCTGGAATTAGGTTATAATTAGCTGCATCAGTTCATTTTGTTGTCTTACTCTGACCTGACCACTATGGCAGAATATGAATTGCATGGCTGCAGTTTTCGGAATGAGCTAGCTGCCAACTCTTTGATTTTTAATATTGATTATGAATAATTTAAAATGTATATCCTTAAGATTTACAAACCACGTCCTGTGAAAAAGCTGAAAGGTCTATAGATAGTTTAGAGACTTTATGAATCAACATTTAAATTTTTGTATTGGGTATTTAATATACTGAAAACATTTCTTTAACAATATAATAAATTTTGATTTATTGCTGAATGTTTCACGGTGAATACTTAACTATTGACTATATAGTTATATTCCTGTACAGCAATTACATTCTATCAAAATAAGAACATATAAGACCTTTGGAGATAGTATAATACAACTTCTTAAAATGTGGGATATTTGGAATTTTTACAGAAATTTAGTGATCAAGAAGAACAAAAGAAGTCATATAATCTTTAGCCTTAGTTCTTCAAAACTCAAAAAAACCTGAGCATGTAAAAATCTGTCCCTAATAATTACATATTGCGGAGACATTGATGGGGAAGGCATCAGATGCCTGTGCATACTGGAAGTTGTAGCACCCTGGTACAATCAAAAAATAGAAACTAGAAATATATGCTATAAAAATCCCTCTTACTTATTAAATGCAAATCAGACAGTAAAAGTGGTCCCTGCTAGATAAATTATAAACTCAGAAAAATTTTACAGTCCAGTTTTCTATTTTTCAGCATTATGCAGTTGAATTGATGAAAGCTAAGGCACTGGTTTTAGATCCAAACTGTACAAAAACTAGGATGAGAGGAAGAATTTCACATTTCTTCTCTAAATTACTTCTTTTTCTAAAATGCATAATGTACTTGGAGTGCGTAATTGTGTGATGTCAGTTAGTGTTATGCCTTCTTCAGCGTGACTTGCATAAGCTCTGACATTCAAGAATAATGTGGCCTTCCTAAAGTGGTATTCATTGAATGTTTTCATCTTTTATATGTGTGTGAGCAAGAGTTTGGGAGGACTGCATTACTCATAAATGAGCAATATATGAGTTGTATAGATCACACCAAACAACCATCAAAAAAATCTCTGTAGATCGCATTGCCATACATTATGCATATGCCACATGTTTCACAGCAGAAAAAAAAAAATAGGAATTAAAAACTGTGGTATGGGTTTAGTTCTCCTATTCTTAGATTATAAAGCCAATTTCTTCATTTGTATTAGTCTAAATTTGAAGTCCTGAAGTAATGCTGTGTATTTCAGTGGAAAGCTGTGAATCTCCCAATTTAGGTTGTCCAACCATTTCATTTCCAGCTCCTAGGATCACGAGATAACAGGCCCAAAAGTGCTCACTGGTGCTAAAAGAAATATCAATCATATATATCATGAGCATTAAATGAATTCCAAATCTTAAGAACAGAAAAATGCTTTGGCATTTTGAGCTGGGAACAACTATTACAAGATGTATTTAGATATTTTTAAAGTCCGACTAGTGGGTTTTTTTTTCTTTTAAGTACGGAACAAGGGAACAGAGGTGTGCAATGGATTATATCTGACACAACAGATATGATAATGGCCTGTGTGGGATACAGGAGAATATTAATTTAGTCATTTGCATGTTCATGGTGATGGAAAGCAAAGACAGTGGTCGGGGCCATATTTAAGAACCCTGGTAACAAGTTTTTAGATGATTTGATGAGTTTACTTTCAGAAGAATCTGGAAAATTGCGAAGAAAAGATGTCTCATGTTATACAATCTGTTGCAATCAATATGAAATAGATGTGCTATAACAAAACTGGATTTTGAAGGAGATGACTGAGTCAGAGAAAAGTAGAACTGCAGAAAAAGGAAGATTAAAGTCCTCAGGGTAGATCTTCAATTTGTGACTCTTCTTTCCCCCTTCATACTTTTTCAACCTTTGGTGATTAACAAATTCATTTTATTTCTTTATTTTCTTTTCAACTCCTAGTTATCCTGTTCAACTCCTAAAGAACATGTAGTAGGGATCTAATTACATACAAGTGCTGACCTGATAACAGTTCTAACAATTGGAGAATTAAAGGCAAAATAGACTGCTTCAAACATAAGTCACAATGATCCCTTGCTGAAATATTGATGGAAAGCATAAAGTATTATCACTGAGATATTAGCACCAAATCAAAATGTGAATATCACCTCTAAAGTTGTATAATGCCAAGTTATGTGGATTCTGTCATGTTTTCTGCTCACGTGACGTACTATGTAAAAGCAGTCATTTCCACTGGTCCAGTATTTGCGGTCATCACACAAAATCTTCTTTGCTGCGGATTAACAGGAATCTAATTAATACCCATAATTTTCAATAGTTGTAGTAAGGTACTGAACAGGATGGAGGAGAATGAGAAATAGATATGGTGGCAGAACTGGAAGTGCCTCAGAATATGATTGAATGGTACCCTTGATCTGCTTCTGTGCGGTAAAAATGAATAATGCCTGCTGACACACATCAGTAAGTTATCTGCTTGTAAGAATAGAGAAGGTGGTTTCCTTTTGTGCTAGAAATTGCTCTTAAGTATGGACAATAACTTAGCGTCTGTCTCTTTGTCACGGCTGTGAGCAGCCCATAAGAAAAGAGGTAGAGGCTGTGCATCAAGTCTTTGTGCGCATATCTGGTCCATAACAGCATGCTGGGAATGGGATATATATATAAATACATAGTGCCTTAAGTATATAATGCCATGCATGTTATAATAAAAAAGACATCCTCATTACATTGGCGTGCTCAAACGAGCATGCTTCCCAGGAGGCGGTGAGAGACAAGATTTATTAGGGAGGTTAGTTATCCTGCTTGAAGCTGTTCAGAAGCTCCTGTGGTCACTGCAGAGTGTAGAAAGTGCTACGGTATAGAATTAGGTACGTAGCAGCTTTGGAAACAATATTAAAGGAAAATAACTGATAAACTTCTTGACTGAAAACTCAAAAATATGAAGGAACTTTCTAGTGGGTGACCACTGGTGTTCTGGAAGACCAGAATCTTTGCAAATGCTCAGAATAATGTGCCTTTCTTTTGGGGGAAAAAAATCATTTTTTCTGAGGAATTAATTTTATTTTTAAAGACTGTCTATTACTTTCATCGTAGGAATGTGTGATCTTCATTATCCTCACTTCTTATAGCTATACAATACAAGACTCATAGTAATTGCTAAAGCACCAGACACTTCATGGGAGCAACAGACATCTGCAATTTTTGATGTTTTCTCATGATAACAATGACTCAATTAGAATCCCGTGACCCACAATCTAGATCGTGAGTCACTTGTCTTTTTTCCAGGTACTTTCTGTACATTGAGAGAAGTCAAGTATTTACAGCAGGACAGAGTGGTAGCGTAAGGCCCTTACTAGCCTTTGCCAGCTCGCGATAAATGGCTGAACCCTGTTACTGAACAATGGTTTGTTTACAGATGGTTAATTAAGAACCTAACTGAATCTTTTAGAAGGACAGATGCAAATTGATTAACAACTATATCATCTACATGAGCAGCCATTAATAAGAAGCTCTTACAAGAAAAAATAAAGTGATATATCCAATTAACATCTTCAGCTTGCTCAGCAGTTCACTGAAAATTAGGAAACTCTAATGACCAAAACCAGGCAAACTGGAGGAAAATTACAACAATGCGAAGAGGCCTTTAATATGGACATGAAAAAATTGTTTTAAATATATAAAGAAAATGTAAAAAGAGAACTCAATAATATAAAGATCAAATGGATTAAATGTTAATCCCCCAAATTAATTTTTTCATTATGTATGTGTTCAGATACTTCCCATAACTGAAGGTTACACAAAAATAAAGTTTTTGTTAAATGAAGAAAAATATTCATCTATATTTTAAGTTATATTACTTATGGTAAATTCATAGAAGTTTGAATAAGGACAAAACCAATTGGAATGTGAAGGACAAAGATTGCTTGAGCAAAGAGTGTTAGCTGATAAACAGACCAAAAAAGATAGTATTTGGAATTGCAAATTTCAACACTAGGTGATTCTGCAAAAACAAGGACTTTACAACAATCAGAACTGGAAGTCATCCAGAAATGTCACAGCAGAAGAATAGGGGACAAGGGAACTGGAGAGAGCAGAAACCATTCTGGCAATTTATGGTCAAAGAGAACTAAAAGACATCTATGAAATCCTTAATGATATTGATGGCTCTAGAACCTCTTAGTACAACTCATTTCAATAGACGTTTGGGAATTATGAGAAACTGCTCTGTCTGGGACTGAGGAGGTTTTCAAGAGGATTTCTCTTTCAAGGGACATAGTTTTTATTATGCTCACATTTTTGCCTGAACATAACATTCCAGAGATTTCTGATAGCATAATTAGAAATAATGACACATACTTATGTGTGTAGTATATCAGCATGTGTGTATAAATGCATTCATATTTTATTTTTTCACATTGTGTCTCCTCTCAATGTGGAATACGGCAAGAAAAAGCCAAGAAAAGATAAAAACCAACCAACCGAACGAAACTCTTAGAAAAGCAAAGTTGCTGCACATAAAGGGGAATGGGTTTGGCTTGCTGCAGGCGGGTACTGAAGGTTGCCCTAAGTCAATGTAGCTGTAAATGGCAACCTGCTCAGTTAAGCTGGGAAGGGGGAGGCAGTCGGATTTGTTGCTAGCTGTTCTGATCCCTTGAGGGCCCCAGTTCAGAGGCCCTGGCACGCTTTGGCTGCGTTAGGCTCAGCTGTCTATGGTTATCCACAACTCTCTGTAACTTTTCCTCCATGGAGAAAACATGAACTACTTCACAGACGTACAAAATCTGTTAAGATGTTCTGAGTATAGTGCATAGGTAACTGCCATTTAAAAGGTGGCTTGTATGTTCTCTGCACCCTTAACCTTCCTGTAACTGCAGCATTTTCCTTTCCTCTCTGGATGTTGGTCCGTCAGGACATGTGCCATGCCTTAATTGCATTCTTTGTATTCAGGCCCACGCAATCACTTCTAAATTGTAACTCTGTCTCCATAAAACATGCCTCCAGTACTCTTGCTTTGTCTGTGACCTGTTTCCAAAATATCCTTCGCCACACATTTCTCACCCCTAAAATGTTTTCTGGATTTTTTTATTTTATTATTATCTTCAGCATACTGTTGCAGACAGCACAAATCACCACGGCTAAAACTTTTTAACTGGCTCCTTAGTTGTGCTCCTTCGCTTAATGCTTTTCTCACTCTGGCAGTATTGTGTGTTAAAATAGATACCAGTGGCACATGTAGTTCCATACTTTTGTATATTCTTACGGAAATCTAATCATGCTCTGATGGTATCACTGTGTTTTTAGAACAGATTTGTTTTACAATAATGAAAGGCAGGAATCCTCAATGTTACCTGAGTCAAAGCCAAGTTTTAAATTAAATTGTAAACCTCGGATAGAACTGGTATTAGGAAAAAATGTTAATTGTCCCATATCTGAAAGACAGCTGAGAAGTTTCTGAAAGACTTGCGCAAGATTTTCCTGTTTGAATAGAAATGCAGTGTAGAAAGTTAAAGGAGTTATAAGCACATGACAATAAGCTGAGAATGAAAACAGCTTTGGAATTCTAATTATCAGAAGTTGCTACCGTACCTGTCTTGAGCATCTTTATATTTTGAAACATTAGTAGCATTTTATCCTTTTTAAGGATTTCTCTGTGGAGACAGAAAGGCCTCAGAGAAGAAATATTTCCATATATACACAACACGTTCATTCTGTAATAAAATTCCTCCTAATTTACTTGTATAGCCTTAAATACAGTTTTCCTTTCCACATGATACAATAACAAGCTAGCTTTCACCTGCTTAATTTCAAATTGAAGTTTGCCCCGTTATCTGTCTATGGGTAGTTTAATTGTAGCAAGAGAGAGAGGTGGTTAAAATACTAGACATGGATTGGGCTAAGGGGCCTTTACCTGTCCCTTCCCGCTGGCATGGGCTGTTGTGTTCCTAAATCATCCTGGCAGTGATGGCTGTGACCTGCTCTAGCCCCCTTCCCTGGGGATGCGCTCAGGTCGGGGATCCTGCACTGCTGGAGTCTCATGGACTTCAGCGCAACCGGGATTCCGATTGTCACTCTTCTTCTGGTATGATTAACAAACAAAGCGACAAGTCTGAAACTTCTGGTTATGATATGACAGGCCATCGAAAGATGCTTTCTGAGTGATGCACATGCTTCACAAAGTCTACTAAGGGTGAAGAATGGTTTAATTGCTAAAGAGGCTGGGGCTGGCATTTAGTAACCGCTGCTGGTTTTGTGCTGCTGATCTAACCACAGGAATTAGCAGTGGGTTCCTGTTTTTCACTGTTGCTGAACAGGGAAACACTGATTTGAGTGGCTGCCCACAGGAGGGGGGAAATGAAACAGACGGGAGTTTAGTGCTGAATGAGTACAGTGTGTGTCATTTTATGGATGGCTGGCATTGTGCTACAGTGTCTTTTAAGACCTATAGAAATCCTGTCTTGTAGTTACTGTTGAAAGCCAATAACCAGAAAGAAAATATGCGCGGTTGATAACTTACCGTGGGACGCAGCATAATGCGGAGTGCTGTAGTTACGGCACAGGCTAATAAAGAAGTGTTTGTTTGGAATATTTTACAAAGCTTGGTTTCTATAGTAACAATCATCATGAATACTTTTAGCTTCAGAAATAACATCTGCTTGGTGACTGATCTCAAATCTCAACCCTTGTTTAAGTAAATAAGATCCTGCTCCTTCTGCTTATTGTGTTAGTCAGTGGCATTTCATATGGGACATTTCTTTCCATGGAAAGAGCACCATAAGACTGGGAAAGGTGTTGGGAAGGGGCGAGAAAAGGGAAGGGGAATCAGAAAACAATAGTGAAATGCAAGATTTGCCTCATTAGCATAATAGTAGTCACTGAAAAAATAAATTAGAGTTTACGTGTAGTACAAAAGTCAATGTGTTGTACCATTCTGTTGACTGCAGTAAAGGACAAACATTCCTCTGTTTTACTCTTGGTGGTGGATTAAACTCTATGCGTAAAATTAGGGAAAGAGAAATCATTTGGTTAGATATGAAAAATATATGGATGCAGTACAAAGCTTCATGGAATGCAAGGACTTGAAGCAAACTCCAGTGAAAAGTTCACAAATCTGTGAATTTTCAAGGGAAGTTTTAAAAAGATGGTCAATCTGCTGTGAAAATGGTATGTCTTTTGAAGACAAGATGTTTCAAGTGTCATCACTGCTGCTAAATCTTATAATGTAAAATTTAAAGTTAGAACACTTCCTGGAGCAAAATAACAAGTTTCTCTGTACTTTCATGCAATAAGGGTGAAGACTATAGAATTTTTGTTGTTGATGACTGTGTACCACCTTACTGAAGAAAATACTGAAAAGATGTAAATATAAATATAAAATAAACAGTTCCTGCTGTGCCCTAGGAAACACACATGGAACAGAAGTGCGAGCAGAGCTGGGCTGTGTTTCCATTTTCAGTTAGCAGTGCTCAAGGGGCTAAGCAGCCTTGGAATATGGTACTTTCTTAAAAAAAAAAAAAAAAATAGCACTTACTTTCCATGTAAGTGGACTAAGTAAGTGGGATTCAGCAAATCCAAGTTCAGCAAATACTTCATCAGTAGATCTTTGCTGGTTTAGTAAAAAAGATGCAGATTTTGTAATATTTTAAAGGAGCGGTCTACTTCTTGTTTTGTTACATTTTTAAAAATGCCTCTATCTAAAAAAAAAAAGGTATATTCTGTCAGTTATGTTAAGCTAACACGAGTAACATGCATGAATAATTTCATTCATGCGAGTAATCCTGTTTGCTTTAATGCAACAGTTTCTCAAGTGCTGGTTCTCATGTGTCTACTTATTTGTCAGATTAGATCCTGTAAATTCCATTTCTTGTGCATTTTCTGTGAAGCTCCTAATATGTTTGTGACCACTGTAAGTTCTAACAGTCTTGATGGGGAGCATCTTGGAAAGCACTATTAAGTGATAATGCTTGAGTTTGAGTTTATTTGCAGGATCTTTCAAGAACATTAAGAAATTAGTAATATAGTGTCCGATTTTTAGCTGGTATAAATCAGCGTAGTTCTGCTGTTACTCGAGTGTTGTGCTGATTTAGGCAGCTGAGGATTATCTCACAGGTACTTGAGATTTGAATTAAGTCATAAGATTCAAGTGAAAAACAGTACCCAATTATGCTTTCAAATCGGTGAATGGGCAGAGTAGGTGGCGGAGGTCCTCAGAAGAGGAAAGTGAGAGACGCATCTTGCAACACCTTTAAAAAGGTCTGGTTTGTGCTTTCACAAGCCTGCCAGCCTGCCCTCTCCCTTTCCACCTCGTCGGCAGCAACTCCTGCCAAAACCGCTACTCAGTTTAACACATCTGCTGCTATTACTCTGTAATACAGCAAAACCAGGTTCCCTTTTGCTGCCGTCACGTACCTTTTCCTTGGGACGGAGCAGTCTTTTCTTGTCGTTTGCTCCTGCTGCTGGAGCAGCTACGGTCTGATCCACAATATCCACACACAGTCTCTAGGAGTACAACTTCTATAGACTTACAAATCTTAAATAGGGATAATTTGTTTCAGAATGTTTTTGGCTCTGGTGTACATATTTTATGGCTGCCCTTGGACCATGGCAAGGACAATGAAAAGAAAAGCTATGTCATGCTTTCAGACGTTCGGTTTGTGTCCTCCCGATGTTCAGTCGGCTGTGATCTGTGTAAGTTGTCATGATAGAAAGTAATTTGTTATTCTGGTGCCATTAGCGTTTTTTCCTGCATTAAGAATATTGCCAAGTTTGCACTTTAATCCCTTCTGCTGACAGTTAGTTTTCACAATGTGTCTTGATTTAGTTCTCTTTTTTATTATTACGATTCCAGGTATAAATGTTTTAATTTATCATTCACTAGGCATCCTGCATGTGGCCAGGAGGTTACAAAAGAACTTTAAAAGGCATTGCTGAAGAAAAGTTCACCAAAAGTGTATTTCGGATGACATATGGTGTGCTATATTTTCTTTCCAATTTTGCAAGAAATGCAAAATACAGCATAATAATTCCAGGACACTTGCCTTTCCTAACCCTTGAGTCTGGCATAGATCTCCTAAATAATAATCAAACCTTATCTTTAGTGACTCTAGGATGCTGCACAGCTACAGGAATGACATCTTTGTGTCCCCAAAAGGCACCTGCTGGTCAGAACCTTTGACTTCTGTCCGAGACTCATTGTCACAATGACAGATTGAAATGTTATGATCCACCCTGAGCAAAGGACAGCCCAAGTTTATCCACCTCATGGATATTTCAGAAATCCGTAGCTGACTCGATTTGCTTGCTCCTGATGGAAGTAACCTGTACTATGGTCACCCTTAGCTCAGCATTCCCTTGCCTGCCACCATAGCCACCCTTGTTAGCCTGCAAGTTAAGCAGAATTTAAACTGTGCCTAGCACTTCATCTTTCCAACCCTGAAAAGCTAGTAGTGGTTCTGGAGGGACCATGTCCTCCTCTGCCAGGCAGCTTGGGGTAGAGTTAACCCACTGTGATATATGGGAGAGACGATCTGATCTTAAGTGATCACCCATGTTCAAATGGTGATGGACTGTCAGTAATTTGTCACCAGTGAAATGTGAGTTTTCATAGACAAGAGCCTTTAAGGTTGGATTGTGAAGGAATAACAGAATTCTCCACTTCTTGTTTCTAATCCTTGGAGATCCAACAGATATAGCCAGCTGGGAAACAAATGCCCATTAGCATCACTTCACTGCACAGCCCCACTTTGCCTTACAGAATTTGAAATGGCAGCAGGAAGAATTTACAGGAAAGTATCTGGGGATGCGTGATGTTTGGTATATGCCATAGACATAGGGTCTCAGGTGCTTTTCCCAACAGGATCTAGCTAGCTGCTGCCAAGATAAATTTCCTTTCACAAACTGGACGCTAGCATTGCTAGCCTTTAATCAGACTCATACAGCTTAATAGGGGAATGTTCTGGAGGCTCTTGGGGATACCTCTGGCAGTAATCCAGTACAACTACTACACACACCATCCGCTGTAAGTTATGTTCAATATTTTCCAGATTAACCTGAAATTACTCTTATTAGTCGGCAAGATACAGTAAAGTAAAACCAAATTTATTTAACAATATGAAGAGATAGGAAACTGCATACATGGATGCACAGAAAAAGAAATGAAATGCAACGTGCCTTGCAGCTGCCTGATGTTTTGATTTAACTTCAGTGTCTTGTGTTCCATTCAGCTGCTTATGAAAGTCAAGAAAACTGCAGGATGGTTCACACTAGTGTCACGGTTCAGAAAAAGCAACCTCTAGGCAGTAGGATGAGCGCTGAATAGGAAACCTGACTTGGAGTTCCTTCTGGAAACCCCACTGAAAATAAACACGTCTGCAAGTGTTTCTCAGTGCTTTGTTTTAATAAATCAGTTTTAATCAGAATGTCAATTCATAACTCTCTTGCTAATGAAATGCTATATTACATAGAACTAAGTTTGAAACATAGTGTCTTACTAGATTAACCGAGTAACTTTTTTACAAATAAATATAAACCTTCATTGCAAATAAATATAGTTCTTATAATAAAAATACAGATCTTCTCATAAAGACTAAAAGATTAATACATAAATTTAACGTCAGTACCTAATCTTTGATAGCTAACAACCATATTATCTACTCAGAAAAGACCTCAAAAAAGAATGCAGCCTATCACTGCATATTGATATTGTTGAGACAGAGAGGTAAGACAATAAATTGAAGAATAACAATGCATTTTGCTCACGGGGGCTGTAATCACAGCTTGGTAATCGTAATGTATTCCTTTTATTGTTAATTCCCACTGTTTTTCTTATGGAAAATAATGTACGAATATATTCTAAGATTTCCATGGCTATTTTGAAACAAGTCAGTTAACAGAGATTTATATTCTGCTAAAACAATGGGGCAAAATTCACTTTAAAAAAAGGTCTCTAACAAGAAATGTTAGTATAATTTTGGTCAGGTTGCATTTTATTATCAATAAGCTTGTTGGTCTTAGCTCCATTAGACACTACAGAAGTTTTCAGGGAAAACTGGTTCATTCTGAATGTTGACTAGAGTTGGTAGAATACTCCCAGTAAATCAGTGCCGGCTGGATGACTCAGTCTCAGAAGCTAGGTGGTTACCTCAAGTCTCTTTCAGTGGAGGTGAAGAATCATAAGATACTCCAGAATGTTCTCCAGCTTTTATTGCTGTAGATAAAGTGGTTATGTACCTCGCATGGGGTAGTGGGGCCTCATAAGCCAAAGTTAGAAATCACTGAGAAATCCTCAGGCAAAAGAAGCTGCAGTGTAGAAGCCCAGAGCGTTGAGGACACTCAGGCTCTGGGCCATTCTTGTAGGTTAAGATGAGGTAAAGCTTTTCACCCACTAATTGCAAGAGAGGAACTTTATGGGATGGATTAAATGAAAATCTTTAGTGGATGCTTATAATTTCAGTAAAACCCTAGGGTCGTATGAAGAATTGGTGTTTCCTATGCCAACCACAAAGAAATGTTCAGAAATCCAGCCTTGCTTATTTATTCTGTTGCAGTATTTCCTAAAGTATATTTCTCCTGGCACACAAATGATGTTTGGTGAAAGCTTTTTTTTTTTTTTTCCTGTTGCACTGTCGTTAAGGCTCATTACTCATTGAATAAATCTGTGGAGAAAATTGTCAAAACTTTTGGGTGGGTTGGAAGCTCATACTCAAAAGTATGTTAATGAGTGTTAGTTAATATGTCCCCAACATTTAGAATAGCAATGCAGTGTAACACTGATAGTCTAAGAAAACAGCAGTTCTGATTACAGTCTGTCGTGGTTTGGGCCAGATTGGCCCAATCCGGTGGAACGACAGATGCTCTCTCTCTCCTGCTCCGCTCGGGAGGCAAGAAAGAGAGAGAAAAAGAGACGTAAGAGTTTAGAAGAACTAAACTACTTTAATGAAATATTAATAATAAAATAATAAAAAGAAAATAATGAAAAATATACAAAACCGTATCAAGCTCCCAGGATGACAGTCACGTCACCAGCAGGTGCTGGGGAAGTCCCAGACTAAACTCGGTGACGGACGGGAACTGGATTCCGGATCTGGATTCAGGATCGGGATCAAAGGCAGACGCAGAGACAGAGTCCTCCCAGGACGCCGGCCATTGAAGAAAAAGAGCTGACCCTTTGATCCCTCAGCTTTTATACTGCGCATGAGGCAGATGGGATGGAATACCTTTGTTGGTCAGTTTTGGGTCACCTGTCCTGTCCGCTCCTCCCCGCAGGTGTGACCCCTCTACGCTTTTCCGCTTCCGACCCTCCAACGGGGCAAATAACAAAGTTGGCTGGCCTTGGGTGTTATAGCAATAAGGATAAGCAAGAGTCTCTCTGCATCCCATTCCTTGGCATCAGCTATAAACATGGGTCTTATCACTCTGGGAGCGAACAGTTTTCTGCACAACAGGCTGTTAATTTCAGCAGTTAGAAGAGGCCTAGCTAAAAAGTGAAGTTACTGGACAAAATTGGTCCTGTTTTACCTCAAACCAGGACACAGTCTTTGTTTCTGTCTGAGGCATTGCCTTAGTTTCAGCACTCTGGAAGAAGTACCAGGTTCTCCTTGGGGCAGCAGCAGGTGCTGTGAAAGCCGGGGGCTTCTGCTGGGAGGAGCAGACAGCGTTTATTTGTTCCTCTGACATTACTGTTGGTCTTGATTGTCTTGGCAAATGACCGTGGAGAAGGTCAGGTGGGGATAGGACGGAGGTTGCCCACAGGTGGGAGTCTCCCATCTCCTCTTGGCAGGATAGCTGTGCTAGGGACATTTGGAGCTTCTCCAGCAAAATGGCCAAAAAAGCCACCAACAAATGATATCGATGGAATTCTGTGAATTTGAGAGGAAGAATTATCTTTTCCTCTTTTGCACTGCTGAAAAGTCTGCCTTTACTGCATTGAAAATGGTCAGAGCAATCACAGCATTTTACTCTGCATCTTTAAGTATAGGCCAGAGTATTTCACCTCAAACAAGTGTTTGGTATAAGCAGATAGGAAAACCGGGATTAATTCTCCTTCCATAAAGAACAGAGCTACCACTGCCTTCAACTGTGTTTTAAAAGTGGCTACAACTGTACTGCAGAGCCTCATTTGATAACATGTTTTGAAAACAGCTACCTAGATCAAGCTCTACACCTAGGGCAGCTGCAGGCATGTTAGTGAATCCTGAGTTGGGTGTAAGACAGAGTAGCATGTGCCTGGCCAGGTAGAGGAGAGCTTCAGCTATTGGGAAGTTTTTAATATTGAAACTAAGATTAACAGGGTTTTGAGGCTTTTGAGTTTGCATGTAGGTATCTGAATTTGATCAAAATCCAACTTGGGTACTCAAGTGCTTTTCTGAATCTGAGACTTGCTTATCACAAATAAATCAAGAAACCCAGCAAATAACCAAAGAATTCAGGAAAGGAACTTGAAGCTAAGAGAAATGAAGATGTGAATATTAGTAATAAAAGAGTCTAAATTTTACCTTTCCTTCTTTTCTACATTCTTTACCTCTTCAGAGGCCACAATCTTGTTTCTTGTTTTCTTTTCTCCTCTCCGAAGTCTTGCACACTGAACTCCAGAAAAGTGGCTATTTACATTCTGAGTCTGGTACTAATCCTGTCATTACAACATATTTGTTTGTTTATTTGCCAAGCCATCAAGCTTAGTTTATGTGGAATTCACTAGATTAATTATATTTTAATAATATGATTAAAATCTAAGTTTAAATCGGCATCATTTATTAGTAAAACAAAAAGTATAAGTCAGGCTGGTTTTTTAGGAAGAAGACATGAAGTTTTATTTATAATGAATTCTGGTAAGTAGTACTAAGACCATTTTAGTTGGGAGACATTACAGTGATTAATGCATAGTTGTTTACATTTTAATACTTGATTTATGTATCAGATCTGTATTTGTGCACGCTGTCAAACTTTGTTCTGTTCTTGTCAAAATACTTATTACTGCTGACAGGTGTAACATGCTCACATTAATCCTTAATTCCTTGATTCAATTTTCTAATTGCTTTTTTGGCATGAGTTTGGAGCCATTTAGTCTTACGTGGTCTATTTGTCTTATGGTATAATAACGCTCTTTTAAAAATTGGATGCACCTAACTTAGAATGCTGAACAGAAAAAAATATATAGATACTACTTAGTACTGAAAATCCAAAGTTTTATAGCACTTCTGTGAGACACCACTTCTTGGAATATGGATAAAGCCAGAACACTTAATGCTTTTAATCTTCTGGTATTTACAGTATTAAATATTTTCATTGAAAGATATGAATCGACACTAAAGTTTCAGTGCATTTCCCCCAAAGAGATTCTGAACGCTTACAGCAGATCCATGAACATCCCCTTAGTCATCGTTGCGTTCTCCAGCTCTTCTCACCTCTTCAGGCCACTGCCATCCCATCCCTTCCCGTGCCACTGCCCATCCATCCCACCAAGTGTGACAGAATACACTTCCCAGCTTCTTCTTGGTGTGGACTCTTAAAGCTGCTCATTTGTGTTGTTCCTAAATAGCCAAATAATGCAATACAAGATTTGCTGGGTTTTTCAGTACTTAAATATAAAAATAAACCTGTTCTGTTAGTTTCTTGTCATCATAAAGCAGATGTGCTAAGTTACTTAGAAATATTTTTAATACAGGTATGAATGTGGCATCCACTGACGTATGTTTTTATGCCAGTAATAGTTGTATTGTCACCTGTCCTTTGCATAGGAAAAAAAAGTCCAGCCAAAATTTATTTCTTATAGAAACAGATCAAAGGTGAGCAAAGAATCTTCCCAAAGCTCAGTAATTCCTCACAAACTCACCCAGGCAGCTTGACTTTGGCTAGGTCTTCATAGGATTTTCAGAAAAAAATCTGGAGAATGGAGAACCTTTTCTCTAATAAAAATCTAGGACCCTGGGAAGATGACTTCTGACACTTGTTTTCTGTGAATAAATGTATGACTACACATTTAAATGGTGGATAAAACCTTAACTCTTTTTTTTTTTCTTTTATTCTCTGTTTTATTTCCTTCCCTCTCCACTTATTTCTTCTTTCTACATCCACTGACATACTCTTCTTTTCTTGTCATTGGTAATAATATATGCTCCTTCACACTTTTATTTCTTCCTGGGTTTCTTCCCCTTTCTTTTTCAGCTTCCCAACTGACATACCTCTTTCTCTCTGTCATGGTGCGTGTAAGAAAAGGAATATAAGAGTAAAAGGTTGTTTAATAAAGAAGTGTTTGGTTATTCTGTCTTTCACTGATAAAGTTTTATTAACTCTGTGATTGTCAGTTGCGCTTTTTGGCAAAAACATAAGTCACCTTCTGTACGGGGGGGGAAAAGAGATAATTCTAGCAAGTAAATCATGGTAGCTAAGTGCTCTGGGCAAACAAACATGTGCCTTATCTCTTCCAAAAAACCCGTGGAAAATGCATGATAAATGGCACATTTCAGAGAACATGTTATGTCACTGTGAAATAACTTTGATTCATAGTTATGTATTTATCTTTAAACAACTGACAAACCTTAGGGTATCTAAATTATTATCATTTGCTCTATGCCTTCGTGGTTTTTTGCAGCAAATCTGAATGATGTGAGGTGAGATAAGACATCTGCTTCTTCAGTCATAATATTATATAAAGAGAAAATAGTAAGCACAAATACAAAATTCTTACTGTATTTGATTTTTGGATGAAGTCCTCTGAAAAATATTTATTGGAAATAATTTCCTCCAATTGTGTTTTGAAAAGCATTAGTATAAACTTCAAACAGAAAAGGATGGGACCTGTTAATGAAAGGTTTATATTACACAGCAGTAGAAAATATCATCATTTTCATTTATAATAAAGTAATTATTCACCAAATTAAAAGGCATAATGGTAAATTTGTTCCTTTCAGTGTTGTGTCTGCATAAACTCTATTCTGAATTACTTTTTAAAATGAAGATTTCATTTTGCCTGCCTTTTCAAATAGAAAGGAATCATGTTACTTGATTTGCCCTTGTGACAAATCAGGAAGGATGACTTAAATGCTCTATTGCTTGCATTAGCAATACCAACTACTTTAATCGTAATCGGTGAATCAGGATTCAGGTGCTGTTGTTCTAGTATATAGTGGAAGACGGTCCACTGCACCCCATGCAAAGGTATTTATTTGTAAAATCTATTCATCGTATTGGTGAGTGCACAGGAACCACTGACTAACCACCTCCCCGGTTTATGGCGCTCTGTCCAAGGACATGAAGAGCACCTGGTCTGCTCCGTTCACAGCTCCTGCTGCAGGAACTTGCCGAGAGCTGGAAGCTCTATTTTGCACTGAGGGTGCAGGAGCGGGGCCAATGCCGGGTGAGGTAGGAAGCACACGGTCGAAGTGAGATGAATTTAACTAGCATGGAGCTGCATCCCTGCCTGGATGGTTGGGGCAGAGAGATATAGGTAGAAGTGCTGGAATGAAGGGTCGTGTGTTTAGGTCCAACAGGAGGTGTGGTATGAGTGTGTGACAGTTGGGAAGCCTTAGATTTTGACAATTGCAAGGGCAACAGGTAGGAATGAATGAAAGTGTGTAATAGCTGGGGAAGTAAGCGGAGAGGTCTACACCAGACTGCTGTCAGTCATTGTATGTTGTATTATATTATTCTATGCCTACACTTGTCTGATTAGATTTAAACTGCCCAGGGCACAGACTAGATGCTAATCTGAATAATCCCATCAAGACCCTTTTCTATATTAAATGCTATGATGAGAGGAATTATCATTATTTTTGTATAGTTTTTTACGTTGCCCTTCAACATATATAAGTCAAAGAAACCTTAATAAGAAAATTTCCCCACACCTTTCTTTTCCAATAACCCACCCTTCTGTGGACGTGCAATCAATGCTGCTAGTATTACTAAGATTCTTATTCTGTTTTCCCCCTTTTCTGCATTGCTTTTAGTATAGAATCATACTATCCAGCAATGTCTGTCTAAATGTTTTGCCGATAATAGCAACGTGGAAGTCAACAGATACACACCAGCTTACACAAGTTCAGAATCTCTTCTCTTCATCTTTCCCTTTGGCCTACATTGAATAAATACATTAAAAAAAAATTATTATTAAATGCTACAAATCCAGTGCAGTCAGTTTAGAAAATAATTCTTGTCTTTTTTTTTTTAAAAAGGGTTGGGCGTTTTTTTAGCTGAAGCTTTTGGGGTTTTACTTTTCTGTTGCATTGTTTGGTAAGATTTTAGTGAATGCAAGTTGTCACTCATCATGTCATGGCAATTTTAAATTAGATGACATTCCTTGCCCAAGTTATTTTAATGCTATCACCTCAAATGAATCTGGATAAATGCCTTTCAAACATGACCATGAAGTAAAAAATAAGTATATTTATCTATTGTTCGATTTATTGCTGTATTCTCTGTTTCCTTATCTTCATTGAGCAGTAATAAATGTTGGTTACTTGGAGGCAGAAAAATAGAAAATGATAATTGCTTTACATGGTGGAAGCGCCTTTGTTTTCTTTATATCTAGTACTCTGCAGTGTATTTAGCTTGGCTAAACTATCATTTTTCTTAGTACACTTGAATCAGTTGACATTTATCTATACATTGCATTTTGCATGTAAATGGAAAGTTTTGTGGTTTTGAATTTTGCATCAAAACATCAAACTAGTATTTTTCCTTGGAACATGATAGACATTCTAAAAATTTACAAACAAAAAAAAAAGAAACAAATGTTTATGCTGATTTTGACCTAATGTTTTTAGAAATATCTTTAGTGCTTGACTAAACATTTAAGCTCTCCAAAGTGAAATGCCTATCTCTTAGTAAGCACAAAACATGGAAACGTGTAAATATGGAAACATTGTAGATTGTCATATTAGACACTTATTATTCTATGGCTTTGTAGGCTGCTCTGCTTTTTTCCAGCTCCTAGTCTCCTCAGTCTTGGTAACTTGTGAACAATATGGCAGTAACCATTTAGTTGAAAGCTAACTGCAAATTTAAAGATATATATAGCTAATAAGAGCGAGATGCTTGGTAACAGCACATACCTCCCGCTAGCAAAACCACTCTTATCATAGCTTTATATAAGACAAAGTAAGATGATAATTGCACAGGCAACATTTTCAGAGAGTTTCGAAGTTTATTTAAATATAGTAACACTGCACCTGTTTTCTGCATATGCAAAAAAAAATAAATTCAGGAAGGTCCTGCCTTACAGAAATCATTTGCTTACCAGGACAGACGTAGAGAAGGCAGACTTACTGGTCTGGGAAACTCAAGAGGGATTGGCTATCTTTATGAATCTGTATCTAATATAGATTTGCTCTAATTTTATGGCTTTGGCATTAGGAGGGCTAGGTAATGGATGCTGTTGAAGCACAATTCTTTCACATGGGTGGTTCTTATTAGAACAGGAGAAATTCTGGTACTCTCAGATACCAGTGTGTATACCAAAAGATTTTGCCATTTTCTAAGCTTTAAGAAGTTGATATCACTACATTTAGTGAGCTATAAAATTAAGTACGATTTTGTTGTCTTTATGATCATTTCATTTTTTCTGTTTGGTTAGATTTGCAGCGTGGGCTGTTAAAGCCCATTTTTAAGTCGATTAACATGGGTAGGACAATCTGTTTAAATGAAAGAACTAATTGGGAAAACTATCTTCCTATTGTTATAGTGAATCTTAAAATAAATTGAAGATGTACAAGTGAAAATGTAATGGAAATCTTGGACGTTACATAGGTATCTTCCTTTTTCAGGGTGCTCCTAAACCAATTGCCATTGAGCCATGTTCCGGAAACAGAGCCGCAGTCCTCACAGTATTTTTATGCCTGCCCAGAGGATCATCTGGAGTTCCACCCCCTGGTCAGTCAGGTAAGGCTCGTGTTGATGGGCGCCACGTCTGTCCTCGTGCAACACAGTCTGCTTGGACAAATGCACCCCCACAGATCCAAAATAATGGCACAGCAGGTGAATAAAAGGGGCTACTCAGTCAAGTTGATGTTAAGTTTGGGGTGCATGTTTAATGAGGAAGTTTTGTTTGCAATTTGATGTGGTATCCCAAATAAAAAGCCCAGTGATCAAACTAGGCTGGCGTACAGCACCATGTCGCATTAGCACTTCCTGAAACAATACGTGAGCATTGCGATATTCTTCAACCTTGTCTTGTAGGGCAAAAAAATTTCAGATGTAGCCCCTTCTAGAGTTTCAGTTCAAGTTGCTGTAAATGAGGCTATATAGGAAATACCAGTGAGTGTCCTCAGTTCCAGCTGATTTTTAGTGTACTAACTCCTAGTTAAGTTCCTTTGCACCGTGAATCCCAATGCTGTGCTGTCTAGGATTTAATTAAAATATTAGTGTTTTCCAGAATGCCTGTCGAATGAAAGCTGGGATTGTGTGAGTGAATGTGTCTGCTTCATTAGGAAGGTGTTCGCTTTGGAAATGATCCCAGCTTATTTAAAAGCAGCATTTGCATTATCTGGAAGCATTTCTTGTGGTAATCTGCCTTATCTGATCTGTGCTAGATCGCTGTACAAAACCATTACAGCCATTCTTATACAGTACTTCCTAAACAGGCAATACCTAAATGCACTTTTAAAATCTTTTAAATAACTGACTACAATGATACGATACAAAATGGTCATGCCAACAAAGTTTAGACAGTAATGTGGCACTGCACAGGTGACCAGTTTACTATTCCAGAATTCATTGGAGCTGTTGTCAAAATGAACACTTCTGTAATGAATAGTAAACTGCATGTTATGTACCCAGAATGCTCCTATAAACCAGAAAATATGCTTTAAGGCTAACTTTTATTATTAAGAGCCAAAAAGATGTCCTTTTAACCTTCAAAAATCCATTTAAGAGATTAAAAAGTATTGAGTAATGATGATGAGGGCAAACTCGGTTGACTTATGTTGGAAATAAGCTCAGCTGAGTGTTCTTTCTTCTTCTTTTGGCCTGATGACTATCTGTTATTTATTTGGGTTTTCTTAGTTTGGGGTTTTTTAGGGGGGTGAGAGTGTGTGTATATTTTTTTTTTTCCCCTTGAGTCCTGAGATGAGGATTTTGTTATTAAAATGCTGTTTATGGCTTGGAATATAATTTCTGGAAGTGCTATGAAAATAAGTGTTACTGATGCTTTGTCAAATACAGTTCCTGGAAGAAGTATATAAATGTAAGTGCTCTGAAGAGAGCAATGAGGGAGGAAGGATGTTTAGCGTATTCCCTGTTCATGTTTTAAGGAAATGAAAAAGAAACAAAGGTGTTTATAGTCTTACAACAAGGAAAAACTTTATGAAAGGAAATTAAAAGTAATTGTTGAAATTGGAGCTTAAAATGTTTTTTTTCCTGTTGTTTTCAAATTTACCTATGATGTGCTTCTCGGCAGTAAAAATGTATTTATCCAGTTACTTCATAATCGGCTTCTATTTACTATATACAGGGTGTTTTTTTTAAAAGTAATTGCTGTTCTTTACTGTGTGTAAAACATGGATGTAATAGGCTTTCTGAAACAGGAGTTGGGTTCAGCAATACAGCAGATGTGTCATTTTGAATGTTTCTCAAAATGTGAAAGAATACACCTCTTTTTTACACACGTTATGTCCTGCTGTTCTGCTCTGTCTTATTACTTTGCCTTCCATCAGCTTTGCAGGCTTATATTTCAAATGCTGTTCCTCTGTTATTACGGTTTTTGTCAGCCATTAGTATTTAAAAATGTCTAAAATGTTTAGTTCCACAACTTTCACTTCGTTCAGGGTCAAAAGCAAATAGAAATGCTTGAGGTGTGCAACCATGCTGATTCAACCATTAGATTATATTACTATAATAATTTTTTTCTTGTGTGTGATGAATTTTGGTACTCATGGACTGCTTTCACTGTACGTAACCATGCGCAGTCTAGGCAGAAGCTATTATGCAAGTTTGTTGGCATACCTGTAGCTCTACTAATTCACTTCATTCCTGTTCTGCAGCACTACCTGCTGCTTCTTTCCTGGGCTTCCTGGGAGCAGATGCTGTGAACTGTGCCAAGTTGTTTGAAATGATGTGGAAGCTTTGTGTGGCAGACATATGTTTGGTACGCAGTCGGTTTCCCTTATGACCTAAGCTAGGTCAAAACAATGATATTTAGGTGGATGGAAGTAGTGTGTTCAGTAATTACGTCTTGCCAAGTAATTTCAGAATCCTCTATTACTTGCATATAACCATTTTCAAGCTCATTGGGATCATTCTAGAATAAAACTGACGGTGTGTCAAACATATTTGTTTAAATGATATAGCAACAATACTGATTCTCAGGTCTCAATGAGAGACCGTGGATTTAATTTCCTATATACATATGTCTGAAATATAGGAAGGAAATGCCTGTACTGTTCTGCATTACATTTTCTCCAAAATCAAGAAAGCTAGTTCTTTCCAAAAATAACTAGTCTATGCTCTACTGGAGTTGTTAGAGTTGTATTCCCATGTTTTTAAGATCTGAATTTGATCAAAAGTGAGTTTTACTTGTTTCCAAGGTTTACATTAACAAGTATTTTGTTGAAAAATGTCTCTGAATATTAAAAAAGCTCAAACAAACTAATGTTAAGGTTACTTTTTCTGCAGCATATGTTCTATACTTCACCTTTAGCAGCAGCTGGAAGAAAAGTTGAAACTACAGATGGTGGGCTTTGGCCAAAGGCTATGCAAGGGAAAAACTTCTCTAGGAGAGACCATATGTCCCAGTGGGGATCTGAGTGCTCTCTGCTTCCTGCAGAAAATACTCAGAACTTTACAGACTTTCAACAGCATTGTTTAGTTCTAAGAGCTAATCTTATAAATATACAAATAACAGCTAGTTTGACGCAATTAAACTGCTTAAAATTAATATGTGGTTTAAGATAGGTTTTATACAGATTGGTCAGGTAGATTCAGATGAAATATGGATAAAAATGAATTTATTGAAAAAAACCCCCACTATTTATTGTGACTCATACTTTAAAAAGGGACCTTTTCAATAAAGGAATGATTTGTAGAATTAAACATCCTGAAAATCTGGAAAGTCAATAAATGTTCCCATCGTAGTAAGTTAGGTGTAGCACAGTAGACCTTACATTTTCTTTTAGGTGTAAGCTTTGAAGAGGATCCTAACAATTCAATTATACTTCTCTAGAGTAATAACTGTTTTTAAATGAAATTTTGCTTGGATTAAAGCAGAAATTAGAACCACATTATAAATTAGAACAATCAATGAAAAACATTAAGAAAGTTTGGCAGTGATAAATACTAAATTTCTCAATTTTGGATTGACTGATAGAAGGTCCTTATTCTTCATTTGTCTCATTGGCTGCATTGTACCTCAGTAATCAGATCAAAATTCAAAGGTTCAAAAAAATAACAATTCTTTCTGCAATTCATGTGTATATCAATATACATGGATCCATGTATGTGCATATCAGAAAAATCAGTTGTTCAAGCATTTGTGGGCAGATTATAATATACAATGGACATATATGTCTTACAGATTTTTTGACACATTGGAAGCTAGAGATAATCTGTTGTTGCTGTAGTGTCTGACCCCATGCTTTAAATAGCTTAAACTCTTCTTAATATCAAAGGAGATCTAATAATGAGAGCAGCTGCAACCAGATCTCTAGAAAGAACTAAATTATACATCTCAAAGGGTATTGAACAAAACAAGCTAGGAAAAAAACCAAACCAAAACAAAACAAAAAAAACACCAGGAAGAAGAGGATAATATATAAATCACTCAATGCAGAAAAAGGTGCCAATGAATTACCAGCAGTGGAAAGACCAAGAATAAGTCCTTCAAGGTCTTCATACAGCTCTAGTGAGATATTGGGCAATAAAGAAAGAGTAGCTTGGTGGTGTGATAAATTCTGTTAAAAGAACTGTGGTCATGTCATCATTATTATTAAAGCCAACTAAATCCCACGCTTTGAGGTATCATGGTATTGTACAATAAGTTTATAAAACTCTATGATTGTGTCATTCTTGGCCACTAAATGCTTTAAAGCACAAAGAGAAATGAGAATATTAGAGCATTTCAAAATAATTCAGAATCAAGGAATGTAATTTCTGAATTATTTACAGGTTATGTTCCTTTCACACAACAAAATTTTCCTATCTATCAAGCAGGTAAAAGTGGTAGATCGCCCAGTAAAGGTGCTTTCCTATTGAGGCAGTGAGCTGAATGGTCTCTGAAGGTGTACATATGTGAGTGTCTCTCTGTTAAACCTTAGAGGATATCTAGCATGTGTATGGCTATGACTAGATGAGATGAATCTAACTTAATAGTTAAAAATAACACTGGGAAATTAAAAAACAAGAACTAAATAAAATATAGTAATTAATAGAGCAACTTCAGTGGAAATAATTTTGTGGTGGAAGTTGTGGAATGTACATCCTGGAAGACTGCATGCAGTATTCTGTTGCTGTAAATATAAATGATGAAAGCAAAATTTCATGTTCAGCAGGCCTCTCCAGCAGCACTATCTGAAAGTTACTCTCTGATATCCTTGAATCAAAACAGAATTTTGTGTAATTCTGGCCACACTAACTGTGGTGTTCAATCCTACTTAACCAGCACGCTACAGTAGAATCACAGAATCAATAAAATTACCATGCCATCTGCCTTCCCTGTACTCACCATCATAATGAATAACGACTCATTAAGTGTTCTACAAGACAATTAGCTCTGGATGGGCGTTTTCAGTAATAAGGCTTTCTTGGTTCTATTTCTAATTTTCTCTGATTAAAATACAAAAAAAAAGGAATACACATCATAAGAGGCACATTAATATAAATATGAAATAATGAATAGTTTTTACAGAGTACTGTATTTAATGATATTGCTCGATTGTTCTGATCCTTGGAAACAAAACCATAGGTTGGGGTTTTTCGTATGTAGAATATATGCATACCTGTCTCAGTATGCAGTGATATAGTGGCAGACGTACACCGGGGAGAAGTGAGTCCCATGAATTTCTACCTTCTACAAACACATTCCTTGCTCAGTCCCTTCATACTTGCAAAATAACCCAATATAAAGTCAGTAGGGCTACAATAATGAGTAAAGATTTTCTTGAAAATTGTTAAAGATGTCGATGAAAATATACTGTAATTAAGACGTACAGAAGATGGTTACTGTAAATGCACATATTACGTATCTTTGTGTTGAATCTCTTATGGCCTTTTTCATGTTGGAGGTTATTTATGGAATACTAAAGGAGTGAAAATGCAGGACAAGTTAATGAAAAAGTTAATAACAGAATATAAATTGAATTATACAGTGTGATATATAGACTACATAGTATGAAGGGCCTGTGTGTGCATGTTGAGGGTTCTATTATTTCTCATGTACTCAAAGGAAAAAGACAAGGGAAATACAGGGAAACACCTGAATCTGATTCTGCATTAGCAAATATATCCGTGTGCCTACGAAAAAGCTCCTGCCTCAGAGTAGCAATGAGGCTGAAGAGTCGAGGGTGAACTTCAGAGGCTCATTTGCTAAGGACCACTTTAACCTCTTGTCTTCTCAGACATACATATTCTGGTCCAGTATTTCATCTCTTATTAGACCTTTTTTTATACTCAGAAAGAGGGTGGGAGGGGAAGGGCTTGAGGCTTGCTTCTGTTTAGAGCAAAGGACTAGGCCAGATCATTAATCTTGTTTGTCCTTTGTGTGGTCTCTGTTCAAACTGGAAAAGAATGACTTAGGAGTTCAAGAGCTGTATGCGTGGTATAATGTCAGGTAGCTAGTAGAGCAGACTGCTAGCAAGGTATCTCTTTTGGAATAATGCTTACACTTAGTATATATTTCATGCTATATAAAATGTGGCATTAACTATTTATAGAGTATTGCATGCAGCATTTTGAAGACATATATGGAGTAATGCCTACAGACAAAAAAAGAAACCTTCTACTGAGCAAAAGAGAACCAGGAAAAGAGAAGAGATTAACCTAGTGAAGAGGTACTGATGTTATATAAAAAGGCTTTATTTCTCTTCCTCCTTCATTTAAAAGTGGGACTTCTGGTTCATATATATAGCAGGCTTTAGTGAAGAAAGACCGTGAGTACTGAATGTCGGGAGAAGAAAAGTGGGGGTAGAGGTAGAAATGGGAAGATATTCATAACTAGTAGACTCCTAAACACAGAAACAAGAAACGTAAAAGAGAGATTGCAAAAGAAAAAAGGAAATCTCTGAAAGGATGTAGGTCTAGATAAAACAGAACATAGTTCTGCATTCTGTTTTTTCCCTGCTTGTTTATTAGTCCCATCAAAGTAGTATCTGGGCATCCTACATGTGTATTTAAGTAAACGTATTTCTCTCCATCATCCTGTTCTTTGTTCTGTACCAGTCCTCCTCTCTAGACTGAGTGTCATCCCTCCTTTGTAATTTTGGAGACAGACTCTTGGCTTATTTTCATTATTTGCTGTTTTATTGATATAAGTTTTTATTGATGCACCAAAGAAGTAGATTTTATATTTATAATCATAGAATGGTTTGGGTTGGAAAGGACCTTAAAGATCATCTAGTTCCAACCCCCCTGCCATGGGCAGGGACACCTTCCACTAGACCAGGTTGCTCAAAGCCCCATCCAGCCTGGCCTTGAACACCTCCAGGGATGGGGCCTCCACAACTTCCCTAGGCAACATGTTCCAGTGTCTCGCCACCCTCAGAGTAAAGCATTTCTTCCTCATATCTAATCTAAATCTCCCCTCTTTCAGTTTAAAACCGTTACCCCTCGTCCTATCACTACACTCCCTGATAAAGACTCCCTCCCCATCTTTCCTGTAGGCTCCCTCTAGGTACTGGAAGGCCGCTACAAGGTCTCCCCAGAGCTGGCTGAACAACCCCAACTCTCTCAGCCTGTCTTCATAGGAGAGGTGCTCCAGCCCTCTGAGCTCATCTTTGTGGCCCTCCTCTGGACTTGCTCCAACAGGTCCATGTTGTTCTTATGCTGGGGGTTCCAGAGCTGGATGCAGTACTCCAGGTGGGGTCTCACAAGGACAGAGTAGAGGGGCAGAATTATCTCTCTTGACCTGCTGGCCATGCTTCTTGTGATGCAGTTGGCCTTCTGGGCTGAGAGCGCACATTGCTGGCTCATGTTGAGCTTCTCATAAACCAACATCCCTAAGTCCTTCTCCTCAGGGCTGCTCTTGATCCATTCTCTGCCCAGCCTGTATTTGTGCTTGGGATTGCCCCGACCCACATGCAGGACCTTGCATTGGCCTTGTTGAACCTCATGAGGTTTGCACAGGCCCACCTCTCAAGCCTGTCCAGGCCCCTTTGGATGGCATCCCTTCCCTCCAGCGTGTCGACTGCTCCAAACAGCTTGGTGTCGTTGGCAAATTTGCTGAGGTTGCACTCAATGCCACTGTCCATGTTGCCGACAAAGATGTTAAACAGCACCGGTCCCAGTACTGACCCCTGAGGAACACCAGTTGTCACTGCTCGCCAGTTGGACATCGAGCCCTTGACCGCAACTCTTGGAGTGCGGCCATCCAGCCAACTCCTTATCCACCAAGTGGTCCACCCATCAAATCTGTGTGTCTCCAATTTAGAGACAAAGATGTCGTGCAGGATATGTCAAATGCTTTGCACGAGTCCAAGTAGATGGTGTCATTTGCTCTTCCCTTATCCACCAATGCTGTAACCCCATTGTAGGCAGCCACCAAATTTGTCAGACGTGATTTGCCTTTAGTGAAGCCATGTTGGCCATCACCGATCACCTCCTTATTTTGCATGTGCCTTAGTATAGTTTCCAGGAGGATCTGCTCTATGATGTTGCCAGGCACAGAGGTGAGACTGAACTGCCTGTAGTTCCCCAGGTCTTCTTTTTTTCCCTTTTTAAAACTAGGGGTTATGTTTCCCCTTTTCCAGTCAGTGGGAACTTCACCAGACTGCCACAATTTCCCAAATATGATGGACAGTGGCTTAGCAGCTTCATCCACCAGTTCCCTCAGGACCTGTGGATGCATCTCATCAGGTCCCATGTATTTGTGCACCTTCAGCTGGTCTTGAACCTGGTCTTCTCCTACAGAGGGTGGTTCCTCATTCTCCTGGTCTCTGCATTTGCATTCTGTGATTTGGGCCATGTGGCTAGAGTTCTTGCCAGTGAAGACTGAGGCAAAAATGCTGTTGAGGCCCTCAGCCTTGTCAATATCCCGGGTAACCAGGTCTGCCTTTTCCTTTTGGAGAGGGCCCAAATTTTCCCCAGTCTTCCTTTTATCATTGACGTAACTGTAGAAGCTTTTCTTGTTGCCCTTGACGTCCCTGGCCGGATTTAACTCTATCTGGGCTTTAGCTTTCCTAACCTGATCCATGGCTACTCAGGCAATTTCTCTGTATTCCTCCCAGACTATCTGTCCTTGCTTCCACCTTCTGTAGGCTTCCTTTTTGTTTGTGGAGGAGCTCCTTGTTCATCCATGCAGGCCTCCTGTCTTTTTTGCCTGACTTCCTCTTTGTCAGGATGCATTGCTCCTGAGCTTGGAGGAAGTGATCTGTGAATATTAACCAGCTTTCTTGAGCCCCCCTTTGCTCCAGGGCTTTATCCCATGCTGCTCTGCCAAGCAGATCCCTGAAGAGGCCAAAGTCTGCTCTCCTGAAGTCCAGGGTAGTGAGCTTGCTGTGTGCCCTCCTCACTTCCCTAAGGATCTTGAACTCCACCATTTCATGGTCACTGCAGCCAAAGCTGCCCTTGACCTTCACATTCCCCACCAGCCCTTCCTCGTTGGTGAGAACAAGGTCCAGCATGGCACCTCTCCTCGCTGACTCCTCTATCGCTTGGCTAGGTACTATCTAACAATACTATTTAGGTAGGATGAAATGATATGTAAACAGGGAAAGCATTATAAAAAACACTGAGGAAAAAACAACTTCACAGTACCCCTTGAAGGGACACTCCTCCCCCCATCATAAATAACAAGATTTCTCCTATGAAACATTGAAAAAAATCTC
>VFFE01007183.1:851719-888236 GCA_008921705.1 Burhinus oedicnemus
AAAAAAAAAAAAAAAAAAAAAAAAAAACCAAACCAGAAAAAAACCCCCAAAAACAGAAAACACAAAACAACACCAAAAAAGTGATAAAGGCAACTAACAAACGTGAAGTACTCACTTGAGAATTTTGCTGAGAGAGGTTATATGATACTTATATCATTTTTAATAGAAATCGCATGGAAAAAAAAAATCTTTCACTAGTATGATTTATTTTACACAAATGGAAACATTGGTGATCAGATAATGCTATTAAGCAGTGTTGTGTTCTACTCTCTTGATATTGACACAAAGACCCAGTGTTTCTGACATAGAAAACATGCAGTAATAGGGCCTCTCTTGTCTGCATTCAGCCCGTACGAATTTACAGCTTCACCTTAATAGAGTGTCTTATTTGGTCATGTTCCTCCTGAAAACAAAGCAAATTATTTTAATTTTGTACTGTCCAACTTTGAGGATTCAACAGATGTCTAGTTAGAGTTGCAAAATTAGGTAAAGTGAACAAATCCCAGTGCAAGTGACACACTGGATGATGAGTGCCCTTCCTATTTGAAATTGGTGGTCTGGTTTTATATTCAGTCAACACATACTAGGTGGAGCAGATGGCTTATGTTAAATTAGAACCATAAACCTTTCAAAGATAAAGTTATATATGATTTAAATCTTTCAGCAGGGGTCCCATCACCTATTTCTCTTTCTTCTAACTTTGAATTCCTTGAAAAGAAGCACTTTTTTTTTTATCAACAGAAGTCAAATCTGTTCAAATCTACCACTAGAAAGAGTTACATTGAGACGTCCTGATTCTTAGTCATACCATCATGGAAAGTTTCATTCATCACTGGGACAATGCAATTGCCCGTAATCTACCTTCCCACATTTATTTAATCACGCTTTTGCGGTAAGATGCTTCTACTGTCTATTTTTGGGATAAAGCTGTCCAAAATTATACAGAGACCAATCAGATTTATCATTCTGTGGCATTTGATGGCATCCATCTGTTTATTTACAAAACCATTAAAGACTTATTGAGTTACTAGACTACAGAGAAAATAAATTGAGTTTTCATCTATAGTTAAATTCTGTCCTTGCATCTGCTGTCTTTTCAGCCTGTATGGTGTCTTCTGAAATTACACTGGCTTGCAGACCCAGACTTCAGGAATACATTTACTTCACAGCCTTTTTATGCCATTTCAAGTGAATTTCTAATGCATAAGCAATTTGTGGTTCAGGAAAATGTTGACAGAAGGATGTCAGGGCTTTCTGTTGTTAGCAGTTTAACAGCATGATAGGCACAGTTCTTGCTTAAAAGTAGCTCTTAAAAGTTTGGAGCTGCTCAATTTCTAGAATTGTTCGATCCAACGCCTTTCAATCAATATTGTGCAACTGCTGTAGGAGGCTAGGTTTACAGCTTGTGGACACGAACAAATTAATATCACTGTCATTATTATTATTAAGTAAAACAGTTTTAAGATGAAGGATAGGAGATGAACTACTTTTTGTGCTCTGTATATTCAATTACTGTTGTAAGTGCAAAGGAAAATACATAGGGTTTAAAGTTCAAAACTTTCTGTTAATAAAACTGAGTAGCAGACTGAGGAAATAGATCTTAATGGGATACTTTGTTTCTTGTAATAAGAGTGAGTTTGTAACAGTGAACTCAGTTATCGCCGGCATCCTTTCTGGTTGTGGATTAACTGTCCTGTAACTATGAAATCACTGGAAATGTCCTTCTGAAGAAGCTGTTTTGGATCCAGCAAAAATACTAACTCAAACCACCCACAAATAGCTGAGAGCTCAGGGTTAGTCTTAATTAGCTCACGGTTGTTAGAGAGGTTGCTTGTTATATCTTCCTTTACTGCGACAACTTCTCAACTTCTCTTATTCGTGTGCCTTGGATAGTTCTGCTTCATAATTCTGGAACTGAGAGGTATAGGGAATATAGTTCAGACATATCTACGTGTCACTCGTGTCCTGCAGGAGCACAGTAGATCCAGGTCAGTACTGTCTATACAAGACCAGGGCTGAGTTCTGCATCTCTCTGCTCTATCCTATTAGCATCTAGGTACGGCGCTCTGCCTACACATACAACCAGCTAAACACGCATCCAGGTGACTAAGTTTGTGGAACGTGAAATGGGGAACAGTGTAGAAACCACGCAATGCTGCTTTTTGGAATGAGTTTGAGCCTAGCAAGGCTATCGGAACTTGTACGCTCTGGTGAGCCATACCTGACTGCAGAGCTGCTCGAGAATTTCTGCAGGATGCACCACTTTACCATTCTGTAGTACTTGCAGTAAGTGGGCTTCTCTGATATCAGGGCTATTCCTGCCTGCAATATCCCAGGTTTAAAAAAAAAATAAAAAAATAAAAAAAATAATTCTGATCTTCCTTACAAAATACGGCAAAGACAAAAGTCTGTGGAAACAACGAGAAGCGGTTAGTTTAGGCATACAGAATAAGCAGGTCCATAAAATGAAAACAGGCTTTTTAAAAGATTGTTTCTTTAAAAAAACCCAAACAAAAATCTAAGGATCAGTTAAATACATAAAAAATCAAGATAAGGAAAATATAAAATGAGCTGAAGCCAGGTTTCTGTAAATATTATTGGACCTGTCAAGTCACGTGCCAAAATGCATGTATTTTTCGTACTGGCGAAGGTGAGCTTGAAAATGACTGAGACCTAGTTAATATGGAAAAATGGCAGACAAAATAATCCATCTAAGAGAGGAACATTTTAAACTAGTACCTGTATGTGAATCACTTTTAAAAGAATCCCTTTTTATAAACCTAATCTTTCTAAAATTCTTGGATCTGAAAAACATTAATATTAAGTGAATTTTCCAAATTGCTCCACCTATGAAGCATGAATCTGAACAGTAGAAGAAAAAGACCACTCTTGTCACTTTAAGTCTTTCATGTCAATAAAGTTGTCTTAAGTGCTCAAAACATGCTAGGGTGTAAATGAAAGATTACAAAGAAAATTACAATGACAAACTATATTTAGCGTTGAGAGTGACTCAACGTGACACAATCATGGGACGTTTAGAATGACAATGTATCTACCGTTTTCACCCATTCTGTGCTTAATTCCTACTATTTTTATGTGTATTTATTACTAATAATTCAGGATTCAATGATGCACAGTCTTGAGTATCTTCTGTGAAGTACTGTGTCCTCAGCTTGCTTTGAATGTAACTGGGTGTAAGTGGGAGTTAAAATATCTAGTGCCTTGCCATAGGGCAAACCCAGTAAAGCAATATACTTGGATTTAGGTGATCAAAGGGTAACCTTCCTTATCCTTGTCCTCTGACAGTGATATACCAGCATAATATCCATAACTGCACTTCAAGGCTTCAGACTTGTCCTGGTAGTATCATTCAGGGCACTTTTCCAGGTACATAACTGCTTCAGGCTTGTGCTGTCTTTTTCCCCTCAACCCTTCTGCGTCCTACATATTTGCAGCTGTTTCTGCCTCTGTGCCTCACTTCAGTTCAAATTCACACAACAGTGGGTTCAGCAGAACTTGATGTAGTGAAATAGTCTCACTGACTAGAGGTAAATGGAAGTTTTCGGTGGCTGATTGTAGTTAATCATATCAAAAAGGGAGAAAGGAATTGCTGGGGCTCGCACCTACTGGAACTTGCATCCAAAGTAGACTTTAGTCCTTGCTCTATTACCAGATCCCCATCTGTTTGTGGATGGATGGTGTTTCTCTATGCTCTCTGTAAAAATGGGAATACTACTTTGTGAGGTCATTGTGGGAATACACGAATTAATGTTTGAGATGTTCTCAGATTCATTGTTGTAAGTGTAATAGAAAAAAATATAAGCAGTCATTCATAGCATGGCTTAGTGCATAACATCATTCATTAATTTCCAGATCCCTGCATTGCCTCAGCAGGAAAGTTTGAGTCAAGGATGGAGTTAAGAACTCTTCTTCAGTATTTGTTGATGAATTTTCAGATCAGTATCTCAATATATAAGATACTCTGTTTTGTTTTGGTTTGGTTTTTTTTTTCCAGGGAAGTGCAGATTAATCCATTATTCTTCCTGTAGATAAATGATTCCTGTCAAATATACTCATGCAGGAATCTTTGTCCGCAACAGAGGAATACTGATTAGTCATCATGAGGGAAAATAGATAAAGAATCTTAGATAGCACATTGCAGCTGAGAGTACACAATGAATTTTTTTGTATAGATATTTTGGTTACTTGAAAATGTATCAATATGCAAAAAGCATAACAAGTTACACTACAAACTATTAGAGCATAACACATTACATTCAAGAAGAAACTGCATCTTTTCCTGGGGAAGCAGCAAAGGAATGTTGGCCATAAAGTGCAAAGTGATCTAAGTATAAATGTGAACTTCAGGGGAATTTTCTTTACAATTTCTGGAGATTGATTGTAATTATTAAATTCTAAATGCCAACTATTGAAAAATATCCTTTGAATAAATTCTATTTGCATTTGTATATGGAGAGGATGAAAATGATGAGGGTTTTTTTGGAAGAGAGCAAACCGTGGCTGGCAGCACAGTGAGGCACGTCCTGAGCTGCATCAGAGGATTGTTCAGACTGACGTAGGAGAAGAGTTAGCTTTATGGTCCGTTAGATTGAAATTAAATATATCCTTCAATTTACTGTTTTCTGATGATTTAAGAATATTTGCTCAGAAAAATATTTAGGATAGAGAAAGCTCTAATTTGTGTGAAACAATGCATTAAAATCTGTTACTCATCCACCTAAAAAACATTATCTGCTACCCATCAGCTTCAATTCAGAACAGAATCTGAAGAATGTCCCGAAAGAGGCATCAAGTTTCTTCTGCTTTGTAAAGAGCTTGGTAATGCAAAATACTGAGTGTGACAAATGCAGCTAGGTATAAATTACAACCCTTTCTTCTTGCAGCTACTGGAGCTCGAGGTCCCACTTCCCTCCACTAAAACACACACACAGTTCCACCTTGGTTTGTACCGGAGGAAATCTGGGATGCCATTACCGAACACTCTGCAAACTCCCATTATTTTCAATAGGAGTGATGCCAAGCTCCTTTCAACGTTGATTACAGAATCATAAAAAAATAAGGCTGGAAAGGACTTTTAGAGATCATTTAGTCCCATCTCCCCTCTTCAAGGCACTATCAGCTGCATGTAAACAATTCCTGGCAGATGTTTGTCTAACCTGTTCATAAAAGCATGCAAAGATGGAGTTTCTGCTTTTTACCTAGCAAAATTTTTTTCCCATATATTGCTGTGCTTAACTGTTAGAAAGTTTTTTGGAAATGGTTAGCCCAAATTTCCTCTGCTACAGTTTAAGCCCATTACTTCTTATCATGTCCAAAATGAGCATGGAAAAAAGATTATTTCCTTCGTTCATCTTCTGCAGCCTTTTATATTTTTATGTTTCCCCTCTGTCACCTTTATCTATATGAAAATAATCCCAGTTCCTCCAAACTGGTCAAGGTCGTGTTTTCTAGAGCTGATTGTTTTGTATTAGTCCTTTATATAATGCCTATGCAAAGACAGGTACAGCAGGAGCATAGAATCTGTGGACTGGATGGGGAAATTGAGTATTTTAAAAAGAAATATTCCTAAAATGATACCAAGCATTGAATAGCATTTTTCCAAGTACAACAGTTTATCTTTCAGTCTCTTCTTCAATGTGCCCTTTTCACATGCACAACTTCCATCCTGCTTACACTGTTCATTACTGATGTCTGATATAGCTTAAATGATTTGCTGAAAAGGCTGGCATACTTAACATGTCACATACATGGCATGTGATACTGCAATTCTAAACTTGGGCAATATGCGGGATCTATAGAGTAACAGGAAAATGAAGGCTGTGATTGATTCAGATTTTCTATTTCCCAAATCTTAATTTTACTAAGTGACTTGACACTGAAACCAGAAAGCTTATTCCACAATTTTTCCTAAGTTTGGCTATTTTTAGGATTTCCTGCAGAGATCTTGGCCTTGAGCTTTAATTCCTTCTTCCCACAAACATGCCCATCTCTTTCCATACACAGTGGAGTCAATGATTCATGTCTGGTACAGTCAGCCAGCGGGGATCAGTTATTTCTTCCTGCAGGGTTATGGCACTTTGTAGCAAGGTGCAATGAAAATTGCATTTAATCTAGAGGAATTTGTCTAGGAAGCAAGCGTGACTTAGTTCCCAGCAAAAGTGGTGCATGGCAATTTAGGAACTATGACGTGCATTTTGCTTACAAGGATGTGTAAGTCGTTCACAAGGGAATTTGTAAATTATTCAGGTAATCCTTACCTGTGGGATAAACATTGTCTCCTAAGACTCACATATAGCTTTATAATCTGATAATATATTCCATCAGTATCATGCTAAGAAATCCTATAATAAACTTTTACCCATTGTTATTAGGCAACTAGAACTTTATTCAAATGACATTTCCCTGATACTGTGCTTCAGTGATGCTTCCTCTGATTTTTCTCCATTGATCCAAAGTAGTGATATGAGAAGAGACTTTCAGAAAGCACCCTTCTCCTGCATCTTCTTATCATAAATTATTGGGTTTTTTCTTCAGTAGTAGGTATGTGAAAATATTCCAGATAGTCGAATGAACGATCAGAAACCATGTCCAGCATCTAAGGCTCATTTTTTTTGCATTAAAGGCTCAGTTTTGCACTTAGGAGAAGCCACTTTGCACTTCTTCCCTGCTGTGACAGTCCCTATGAAAAATTCAAGACATATTGGATTTTATATCCCAAACCAGACAAATCCCTATAGTGGACTAGAATGTGAACAATGTAATAACAAATATGATCACAGTCACAGTCTGTCCCACTCAGACGGTATAGCCCAACTATCAAAGAGTGTTTACATCAGCCAAGAACAGACGACGTCCTGACACTGTGCTACTCAAGGAAGACCCAGTACCCTTCTTCATAAAGGAGAAACTACACCGTCAAATCCTTACTCAACAGCTCCAAGGGATGCTGAACAGCCATTCCCCATTCTCTAATCCCTCGTTAGTTCCTATCCAAAATGTTCAAATGTGGAAATGCTAGCAAACCTAATCTGGAGTGCCTGACTGATTTCTACACAAAGCCTGTAGCTGCCACTTGTCCATCGAACTGGAAATTGATACAAAGACAACAGATTTCTAGAAGGTACAATCAACATAAAATAATTCACCTCAGCAAGTGCCCCGCTCTGTATCATCATATTCCATGTATTCTGTGCTTTTATATCTTCAAATGTACCAAATGCATATATTTCTACAGATACATATAGGTGCAACTAAACAACCACAATGCAGCAGAGTGAACTTACAGTCTGTGAAGGACAGAAATTCCCAGCTACCTGTCAAATAATATATTTTATGAAATTCTAGTTCTCAGTCCTGAATTATGTTAGGTCTTTCATCAAATCAGTGCTTCCACTGAATGAAAGATATTTATCCACGTGAAAATTATGAAATTAGTTCACAAGCTCATCTTCTAAATGTATTTTATGGGTATATTTATATATTTTTTCTAGCCTATTTCAGGTGTTCTAGTAAAAGTTGATGTCCCTTCAACCATATCTCCTATAATTGACTAAGGGGTGGAACATAATTATAATTGCAGTAAAATTTTTATTTATTTACACATTCACCAATAGTACAAAAATAGCATAAATGAAACTTGGCATGTACACTGTTAATAAACTAACAAACCAAGTAAGTTTAAAAAGATGAATTCCAATTGAAAGATCTATGCTTGCACAGTACAGCCTGTGTGGACAGAGTTAAAAGTGTGCAAATACACCATACACTGAGAAAAATTATTACCTTTCTCTTTCAGAAGTAAGATATGCTGCTATGACCACCTTTACATCTATAGATACATCTCCAGAACTTTTTCCACATGAGGAATTGTATCACTGTAGTGATACCAGTGCCATTAAAATGTTTTAAGGTTTTTGGAAAGAAAAAACCCTTAGAGAAGTCCCAAGGAACTTTACAAAGCAATTAATTTCTGTGAGCATTCAAATTAAGTAGCTTGTATGTTCCTCGTGGTGTTGACTACATCCGTTTTTGCACAGTACCTGGTCTGACTTCTTTAGATTGCGTTGCATTGCTTGGGTGCTGTTGATAAAGTACTCGTTGCGTTCTCCTCTTCGAATTTCCCTACCTAATCACAACAGCTACTGTACATGTTTTCTTTTCCCTTTTGAAAAGCAAAAGTTGAGAGACTTAGCTTCCCCAAATTATTTTTCTTTTGATATCAAGTTGCATCCTTGAATTTTAATGCTTTTAATGTTCCTTGCTCTGGGAGCTGAAGCTTTTGTTTATTCAGCTGAGCACTGGCAGCACTGGTGCAGTTTTCCCAGCAGGGTTCACCGATCTGTCTGGTCCCTTACTTTAAAGGAAGCTGTTTCCACTTATTCCTTAATGCTCCTAGAGAAATTGCCAGCAAATATGGAGGTTAGTAAGGGCTATTGAAGTACTTGTAATGATTTTTCTAGTAGAATGAAATGAAAAAAATACCGCATTCATATCACAGAGAGCAGCAAATAACAATCAGAAGGTAGCAGTAATAATCTGTAGCTGAAGAGAAGGACCACATCTGAGCACTTAACCTGCTTTGTATTTGCAAGATTGAACCAAGTATAACTTGAAGTTATGAGCTCTTAACAGTTGGTTGGGGGTTTTTTTGGTATTATTTATATCTTTTGGATTGCAATACAAGGGGCCCATTGAAAAGTCAGTAATGAGTAAAAGCCCCACCTTCAAATCAGTAGCTCTAAGCACTCTCTAAAGTATAGGGAGGAGAATGGAATATTGATTTCTCAAGAAATCATATATTAGAAAAGAAAACAGCTTAAAAAAGCTGGGGTGAGATATCTCATTGGCAATGCTTCATGAAGTGCGTTCTGATCTTCTTTGCTTTTGGATGCCACTTATACCACAAATGTACCACTCTCTAATTGGAATGCTGTTCTGCCGGAGCTTGAAAAGGAAACTTTTTTTTTTCCGTTCAAAACGTTTTCAGCATTTCAAGCCAAACAATTTATGTAGAGGAATAGATCTCTGTTTAAAGAAATCAGAGCAGACTACTCATTATTGCATCTGGAATCTTACTTTAACATGTTCTTTGTTTCGGAAGCAAGGCTATGAATTATGCTCACTTTATGACCTGACCAGTCACAAATTAAAGAGCTGGCTGATTTTGTCTCCATAGTTATGTGCCTTTCTTGTAAACTCTGAGTATGTTGTAATGCCGTTTTCTTGTCTTAGACTGGTACGGTTGAAATGGAAAGAAATGAACCTGATTGAAGTTGCAGGTCTACTTGTAGCGTGTTTCATTCGAGATACAGTTGAAACCAATTTTATTTCCTATTAGTGAAGAAGAAAAAAAGCATCCATTCTTATATACCCTGACTCCGCAAAGAAAGACAGATATGCTACAGTTCCATTTCCTGGATCTCTCCCTGACTAAATGAGAAGGCATTGTTAGACGAGGCTGTAAAGTTAAATACCCCATTTGTAAGCTAAAATGCCGACATGGGATCAAATTGTTACAGTAGACAGCTTTTTTAAGTGTGATGTTGCACATGGGTGTACTAATGCGATAAAAGTAGTAGCTTTTTTTTTTTTCAAATTGAATGTGATCTTCGTATTGAAAAATACTTAATTGGGAAGAAACTTCTGCCACTGTCCTGTACTCCCAAATATGTTTCAAGCTAAGGCTTCCTCTTTCTTATGAACAACAAAACCAGAAGCAGAAATGGAAAATGAAGTCAACCTTAACAACACATACTACTTTTTCATGAGCAACTTTAATTATTCATTATCTGCATATAGAGTGGTGTGTTGATATCACAGCATAAAATATTCTGACTTCTCCCAGACTTTTAGGACACTTCAAGGTGTCATTATAGAAAGTAACATTCAAGAGATTGAGCAAGTTACGACATATTACTTGGAAATGACAAGAAAATTACTACTTTGCTGGGGAAGTAGATGTTGCTGCAAGTAAACATCCCTACACACATATAGGAAAATGTAATTTACTATGTTTTGTTTGTGGAAGCGGTTATTTTTATTATTTAAATGGAAAGACAAGAGTCTTATGGTATATTTGGTATTAGTAAGTTAGCTGTTCTTTCCACATATTCAACTTTCTTTCACACATACCTGCATATGATTTTTTTTGAGAAAATGATAGAAAGTATAGTTCTATAAGGTAAAGGATTTCTTTTTTGAGTGAACTTGACTAATCAAAAAAATGAGTTACGAAGTTTTAAGTGCTCTTAAGCAGATGCTTTAGAACTTATTTCCATAGCATAGTACCATTCCTTCTATGCATTTTGCTTAAAAAAAAAAACCAAAACCCCAAAACAACAGATAAGCTGCACTATTTTAGAAATGTTAAGACGTTTGAGTGTATTTTTAAATGTGTGTGTGTGTATGCATAGATAAAAAATTGATAAAATTCCATGATTCTTAGTCAGCTGAATCATAACACCCTTGAGAACTCTCTCTTTAGAAAACTGAAATCTGAAGAAGGGGGTCCTGTTTTAGAAAGTCTGTGATTTTTCAGGCTTATCAATTGGTCAATACCATCTTTCCATACAAATCCTACCTCACTATCATTCCATGATGTATCCCTGTGATGCATCGTTAAATATTGAACCTTGATTATGTAAGTGCTGCAGTACTTGGTGTTGTCCACTGTACATGAAGACTCATGAAACTTGGCCATGTTTGTTGTTACATATTGGGAACAACATGTGGAACCTCCCAATATAAAACTTGTTCCATATTGGGAAGAAAAGAAAGAAACACTTTGTGATGCTGATCTTTTAAATAGAAGTTATGCAGAAAAGAAGAAGTCGGAGATATGTAAAAGTACAATTTGTGGATCTTGAGAGAGCTACTTGGAATAAGTGGAGAGAAGTACCGCAGTACTCTGAACTTTGCCGTTCTGAACTAGCTGTGGGAATTGCTTTGAATGTTGTAAATAACAGGGTTAACTGACTGCTTGTACTTCCTTATGCTCAAATTCCGATTCCTTAGAAACTAAGCACAAGTTTATTTTCTAATACTATTAATGACTTCAGTCAGTCTGTGTATAAGGCATTAGTAGCTGTATGTAAGGTTGTTTGTATCTGCAGCTAGCTATTTGAAGCAATTAACAAGTTTAAATGCAACTGCTGTCACATGGGTGCCCATTTTATCATGTTTATAAACTTGTTTGTGAAGTGCTTGTGTGGTTATGTACGAAACATATATTTAGACAAACTTAGGGCTATCTGCTAAGTTTCCCAGCACATTGGAATGAAAGATTCTTGCAGAAAAATATGGTTGCTTTCAAAGGCAATTTCTAACACTTCTGTTGTTTACAGCAGACTTTTAAATTTGGTCAAGGAAAAAAACCCCATGAACTAAAGAAGTGCCATTTCTTTGTTGCCTGAATTCAGTCCAGTTTAGCGGAATCATAAACTGTAGAACATCACAGTTTTCTTTCATTTAGCTGCATTTCACAGGAAAAAATTGGCAGCAGGCCAAAATAATAACTGAACTCAAACATTTTTAAAGATTCAGGTTCACGTTGCTGCCAGAGCAGCTGTAGCAGCACAGGCTGCACTGTGAAGTGTTTGAGCTGCTGGAGCAGTGGGGAGGACAGAGCAGGCAGAGTCAAGGCGCTCTGCTCTACAGCCATACCTCTCCAGACCTGCCACCGAGCCTTGTCGTTTTGCTCCACCTGGAGGGTCATAAAAAGCTAATTTTCACCCACGGGATTATTGTTGACAATTCATATATTTGGTACTGAACGTAAAGTTGAAGAGTTGTGCAGTGCAGCTGATAGGTTCAGCATCAACTATTGGGGCTTTGGGGAGAACATTGCAGTTATGCTAGCAAACTTTTAAAGCCTTTTCTTCTAAAACAGACAGCAAAAGCCAGAAAAAAAGTGCTTTAGAGGTTGTTTTAAAAGGAAATCATTGAAACTGGAAAGCCAAGTTCTTGGAAGTAATGGTTTGCCAGATTTGGCTGTGCAGCCATTATTCAGTTCCCCTGGGTGAGTGCATTGTGCCTTCAATAACGTAATATTGTCATGTTTCTGCAGAACATGGGCAACATTCATTGCATAGGCTGGTCATACGAAAGGACAAAATTATGTTTGTACGAACATCTGCAGTGTTTGAATGTGTGGTATTGCCACTCTACATACGTTTTAATGTATTCTTCTGAGTGTGGATGCTGTTGGATGCACACGTACTTAAGGGTGGAGGTATGTATGTGTGCGTACATGTGCACCTGTAATTGAGGAAATGAGGAGGTTATTGCTGCTGCACAGAAAGAACTATCAGTTTCTCAGAAGAAGGATGCTGTAGGGCCAGCTTAAACATTTTAGTGCTGTAGATGTATGAGCTCAAGCCCTGGGTAAAAGCCGACTGAGTATGTCATAGAGATGATTTGTCTCTGGATGATAGCAGCATCTCTCATAAAGCACTCCACTCAATCTATGGAATGATATTAGTAGTGAATGTGGAGAATGCTCTTTTCCAGTAGCTTGAGGTGTACTTATATGAAGCTAGCTGGTGAGTGACATGGTAAATAAAATCCAGAGGAAAAATGATATACAGTTAAAGATGTATTTTAGTGACAGGCAGTGCAGCAGCAACAGCAAACAGAAATAGAGCCCTGTGGTAGGTACGCAAAAATAATAAGAAGAAACAAATGCCTTCTAGAACTAATGGTCCCTTGAATGTTTTATCTTTTAACACAAATTAGACTAGGAAAGATCTATTTAACAGGAAAAAAAATATTCTAGTTCATCTTTTACTAAATCTCGTATATTCCCCTCGGTACCCACGCTTATGAAATGCATGTTAGGAAAAGAATTGTTCAATTTGGAGAAAAAAGTATCATGCCCAAATTAACCGTGTATAGGTCTGCATTGGTACAACATTATTTTATCAGATAGATAGTTTAAACCACATATTTTCATATCCTCTGACACTAATTGTAGCACCAGAATCACGAGTCCCCATAGTGGATCTCCTTTCCTGACAGTAGATTTGTCAGCAAATGAAGAATCATCCGGTCATTTCTCTCTAATTATGTGTGTTTCTAAATACCTAATTATCATTGGGAACAAATTGCATGCTAGCTACAAAGATAATAATATGGAAAACTGTTAATCTGTTAAGATACTGCTTTTGAGTTTTGAGCAGTTGATGCAGCTGTTAAACCAGAGTTTTTGCCACCTGGACATGTCATTATCGTTTTGTTGTAAAATTCAAAAGCAGCAGACGAGAAACTAGAGTACTGGACTTAGATTCTTTAAGCATTCTGCATGTCACATAAACAAATGTATCTATATGTCCTTCATAATCTACTCTTTTCCATGCTTTAAACTACTTTAGCATTCTTAGAAGGTGTGTCTGTGGCAGCAATAAATATTAAAATATTAAATTTTCCTTCAGCGTTATTTGGTTTGTTAATAGCTTGGGTTGCATTGTCCACATGTATGTGGCAACACAGAATAACACAGTAGATTCATGGAGCTTTCTTGCCAAATGCAATCTGCATAGAATTACATGTTTCTGTAGAATACTTGATAATTGTGCTTAGGTGGCTTAACTGTAGTTAAAGTGTAATGTGCACTTTGGCTAGAAAAGAGAAATTGCCAGGTACTTACCTGGTGATTATTTCAGCATGGACCACACAGTTGTGTTTTGTGGTCATAGTAGTGCAGGCTGCTAAACATCCTCAGCTCCTGCTGAAGTTCATTGGTGCTGAGTATTTCTAGAACCTCCCGGATGAGGTCCTGAATCCCTGAGGACTATATAGTGACTGTACGTAAAGTGTAATTTACAGCTGATGCCTGCATACAAGTATTACCACTGCTTGTTAATGGTATCATCAAAAATTCTCAGCTCAAGAACATTCCTGATCACTACAGTTACAAAGCTTTATTTGTAGCAAAACCTCCTTTTTTAGCTGAACTTTTGGGTTTCCTTATATTCTTTTTTTCATATCAATTTTTCAGGATAAAAGATTTTAAAGGAGACATGTATGAACCAGAGTGATTTTAATATTAGAGGTAAACACTGCTGTACACACATTATCTATTTGTATTGATCTGCTAATATGAAACCCAGAAAGAGATGGACTGGTAATAAGTTGAGAGTTCGGTTCTAATTAGCAGTCAGCATGCTGCCACCTCTTCTATGTAATCAAATCAGAAAAATACTGACAATATGAAAGAGAGGTGCTTGAAGAAATCTAAGTTAGTGAGACCCATTAATAATCTGATCTCATAGGAATACAGCTAAAATTTATTCTCTATTTTGCTTTCATGAAAAAGTTAATTAAACTCATCAGCACTTTAAGAACCACAAGAGAAATCCTGTCCCAAATTCTGCTCATCTGTATACAGGCAGCCTTGAAAATGGGAATGAGGATATAACCATACCGCATCCCTTGCCAGAATCTGCAGGCGACTTGTGGGGATAGCTGTAAGCATTGTGAACTTCCCCAGTTGTGTCGGTCAGTCCTGATGGACTCAGATTCTGCACCCCTGGGGTTTCAGAGATGTTACAGAATTCGTCATTTGAAGCGTTCAGAGACACACGTGGTGTTTTGTTTCTTTGCTCTTCTGGGATCCGCTCACAATGGCTTTTTAATCTTTATGCCCCCCCGCTCCCCCCCCATAGTAGAGATTTGACTGGATGACCATGTGTATTCCTTGCACTGTTGTGAGGATCTAGGCAGAAGAGGCCGAGGAGCTAGACTTGGAATCCAACTTGGCCAGGGGTGCACAGAAACCAACGTACGAGCTGGTGAGCAAGGCAGCTGAGAGAGCGTTATTCATGGCAAGGCTGAGACAGACCAGAGGAGGAAAAAAAAGAGTGTAGTTTAAAACTGCCACAAGAAGTAGCTCAAATTAAAGGTCCCAGACTTTGCACAGAGCAGCTGAGGAGCACTCACGCATGCTGTTCCTCCATCTCTTCTGTGAACGAGGTAGGGCCCAAGGCTTGGTCACACGCACCAGAAGGCAGCAACATCTTAAGCCAGAGGAGGTTTGAGTGAACAACTCCTTACATCCAAGTTGGCTTCAAGGGAGCTGGTTTCAATCTCCAACTTTTTTCTGGTAAAAGAGAGAAAGGGAGATTCTGAGGCTGCTTACTTTTGAAGAGTCAAGACATGGGAAGCAGAACCCTGCTACCTAAAAAGCACAATACAACAACTTGACAAGTTTTATTCAGAAAAGAGATTATTTAGCTAAAAGCCACAACTGTGAGCTAGATGGAAAAGCAAGAGGAACATGAAGGCTGTTCTGCAGTGATGACCAAATGGACCGGTATTGGCGGGTAATTTAGTTTTGGTGGAATCCGATTCCTCCATGCGTCTGCGAGACAGTGTCTGTATCCGGTGCTCCAGCTGGGTTATTTGTGAGAATGTTTGCTTGTTTGTATTATTCTAGTGCTGGGAAGCCCTAATCATGGGTCAAGGCTGCATTGTTTTAGGTGCTAAGTGAGCTCAGAACAAAAAGGCAGTTCCTCTGCCACAGAGTTTATAATCTAAGTATGAAACAAGAGACAACAGATGGGGCTAGACAGACGGGGGAGCATAAGGAAGCAATGTGACAGTACTGGTCAGCCAAAAAATCAGTGTTCAAAGGAGAGCAGCAGGCCAGCTATGAGTTTTCTATAAGCAGCATATCAAAGACAGGATCTGAAATGAGATAATTAAGACAGCTCTGTAGATGACTGTAGGGAACTCCTTCTAAGAATAAGGCAGTTTGATGGGGAAGGGCTTTGGCAGTAAAGCCAATCATTTCGGGTTGTGGGGCACAGAAAGTAGGAACACAGTAGAAAGCACACAGGTAGTGGCCATATCGCCAAAATTTTTAGATAAGTACGTGTCCTTTGCAGCAGCATTCTGCAAAAATGGAGTGAGCTAAAGCTGCATGCCTTTCATCTACTTTGTAAGTGTGGAGCCACCCTCTGAAGAATTCTCCTTCTTCTCATCCTCATTGGAGGATTTCTCCCCCATCGTATCAGCAAATGCTTCTCGGCCATGGAGGGTTTGACGAGATTCACTTCTTAGTGCATGAAATCCTTTGTTTGGCCACGGAGGTTACAAAATACTTCTGTACTCCCAAAATTCAAAGGCTACTGGGACAAAAGCCTGGATCTGGAAGTCAAATAAATTTCTTTTCTCAAGCAGAACAGGAAAATAATCACAAGACCATGTTTGATCATACTGGACAGTTGGTAAACAACTTGACAGCAATTTCATCATACGGTTACATTAGCTATTATTTTATATGCCAGTTGTATTTGGCAAATTACAATTTCTCTTTGAAAATGATCTTTGGAAAATAATACGTGACATTTTAAAGAGCCATGATACATATATGCAAATCAATAAATGCAAGATAACTACATACAGCTAGATGGCGTTAACTGAGTTAAAAGAGCCTTTACTCTCAGATCTTTCACTTTGGTATTTCTGTGTTCCATTGCTATATTAATAAAGTTCTCTGTATTTAAAATGACAGTTGCTTGCAAAAATATATGATAAGCTTTATGGTTGTTTTCAATTTCCATGTTGTACATAGGGAAGAAAAGAACACTGAGTATCTCTTAACAAAATGAAATCCCTCCATATGGCACCCTGCTCCCATTAAGATGTATAATATGAACCCAAAAAGCATCTTTTAAAATAGTTTTATAGCTGAAATGGAGTTTTAGTTTAGCTTAATTTGTGAATTGCCTGAAGCAAGAATTATCTTTGATGCTGTCTGTATAAGGCTGCTCTCACAGCTGTTCTTAACCAATTCTATATCAAAATAACCAGGAGCTGTCTCACTGACATTCATCTAGAAGTTAGGTTTCTAATCTAAATTAATCTAAGTTTCCTCGACAGTCAACAGAAATAATGAAGCACTTGGAGAGGATGTCTTGTCCTATTCTATTACATGTGCTCAAAATAAAATTGTCTTTTAAATCTCACTCTTGAGGTGGCCCTGCTCCTCTGATGTCTACAGAGGGAGCCTAGATGATTAGCTTAGTCTAGTCACCTCACTCTAGGCAGCTGAAGTTGGATGAGATTAAGAACAACTTTTGAAACTGAGCTGAATTGTCTTTTATTTCAGCCTGTCAAGTGTAGTACGGTGATGCAGTTAGCAGCAAGTATGGGAAGAATTTAAGGAGGGCCTGTGTAGTATTAGAGCCTGGCTTGTATTGGTTCACCTGGTTGTCATACAGCTAAAATGATGGCCAGGCTTAGCAGTGACTACTAGTTTTAACAGTAAATCACCTTGAGAAGCTCTAATGTTGGAGGTAATGTAAGAACAATGTCATATACTGAGTGCTGTGTAAATAATAATATTGTACACTGATTCCTACGTTATGAAGAGGCTTTACTTAAAAGAGCGCTACGTTTGCATGACCGGGCTGTTCCCATATCAACCTCTTTACCGCAGCTGTGAGGTCCTCACCTATCTGTACACTCAGAGCACTCTTCTGGCGCCTTGGTGTGGCCGCATCTATTATGCTACAAACACCTGATCTGTTGAATGCAAATTGGGAACTTGCAAGTGTTTCGTCAGCTGTAACATACTTAATTCTTAAAGTTATTTACCAAATGCAGACACATTTGATTGAGTGCAGGGATCATGATTCTGTCTTATCTGCTCCCATCCTTCACCTGTTTTACTGCTTTCTCTATTAAAAGTTGTGGTAGCCCTGCTGTTTGAAGGACTTTTGTGTAGTTCTCAGAGCCTCTAACATAAGCCTTTCTCATAAATCCTATTTTTAAAAGTGCTGCTCCAAGTGAGTTGACATTTGTTCGAAAGTGAGATAAAAGTTTACGTGCTTGGAAATGATGTCTCTAAGAAGTATGCACTTTATATTTTATTCATTTTGATAGCTTATGTTATGATACTTTTGATAGATCCTGAAAGACACTGTCAGTTTTAAAGATACAGCCAATAAACTTTTGTTACTGATGAAAATGTGTCCCATAATGATCAGATGCCTCTGTCTATGCAAAGAGATTGTATCAACCTTATGACAGTTTTTATTTGGAAACACTTTTGTTGCACAGTTTTGACCAGTGTTACATAATATATTCCAGAAAAGGAATATTTGACAAACAATGAAAAGAAAGTAAAAAAGTAAAATTAAAAAATAACACTTTTGCAGCTGAGGAGCACGAATTCTCTGAGATGATAATCCTTAAAGAAAACAGGTACAAGACAGTGATGATAGTTTTTCTTATCAAAGTTCATTCAGAAAACTGCAGAAATAAACTCATATGTGTATATGTGTATATATAGTTCAATACCTAGATACTGAAAGTGACATTGATTAAGACTTTAGTGGTCTGCTAGCTAGGCAGAGAGAGAACCAGAACCTCAGCTAGCAAAATTTGGGATTAACCTGTTGCCCATAGCAGACAGCATCCATTAATACCTGCTGAAGATATTACTCACAGCTCTTCTGAAGGCTTCAACATTATCTTTTATAATAAAATAATTTTAGAATTTTTTTTTCCTCATAATGGAAGAATTTTCAAGGGCAGTGTGGAAAGTCAATGAGTTGAAAATTTAAATTAATCAGTAAGGCTATTTAAAATAACATTCCTCACAAAAAAGCTCAATGAGATAAATTTTTCAGCTAGAAAATTTGAAATGCAATTACCAGGTGGGAAAGTTTAAACAGATACGTTAGTCTCTGGCATCCTTCAACCAGTTTGATTGGTGGATTACAAGGTGAGAGCAAGACCAACACGAAAGTATTGTGCGTGTATGGAGGTGCGGTACAAGCGAGAATGCAGTGTAGAGATAAGACTACTTAAAATCCTGCCAAGCAGTTCCTCTGTCTTTGCTCTATTTACACTAACTGATTCAGCAGTCGAAGCACAGAAGGATTTTTCTTTGTCTTGCGAAGGACTGATAGTTCTGAAATTTCATCAGAGTAATACTGTGATTTTTACTGAAGGAGGAACCTCCTCACTGCCGTGTTAAGCTTTTGCGGGCAGTGAGAATACAAGCAGTTGTTACTGTAGTTGTTTCACAGAATAATATAAAGTAGTTCTTTACCAGCATATTTTTAAACTGAGAAGAGATTTGAGTGTTTTATAGCTGTAAAAATGTTTGCAATTCTGCCAGAGCATGTCTACATCTGCAGTGTCTCTCTCCAGCATCTCCTTTCCACATTCATTCTGTATCACAAATATGTCCTTTCCCCTCCCCTTCCTTCCAAATGTCAGAAGGTATTTACTATGTCTGTATCCACTTGACAATAAAGACAATACCAAATTTGAGGTAATTACCTTTAATAGTAATTTTATTAAATAAATTTTCCCTACAACAGTATTCAATTTTTAACAGCTTTTCTAGGTGTCTTACACTCAAAGAAAACTTTAAGACCAACCCGGTGGAAAGTTGCTGCCACTTAGATAAGAATTATTGCATATTTTTTTTCTTGAGACAATGGAAAATGTACCATGGCGAATTTATGGTCTGCCACAGCGCGCAGTCAAGAAGCATCTCATTTTGGTTTTGAAATGAACCATCTATGGATCTGTGAGTTTAAGGCAGGCAGTCATGGGAACCTTGTCCTTTGCAAGGACTTCCTGCTAGAAGACCTGCCTGGGTGCAGTCCTTCTGCAACGGGAGGGACCTCGCTGAGCTCCACTCAGAGACCTCCATGGGCAGATGCCGTTTCTGAACGACTTAAGGTTTGCTCTCCCTACTAGTGCCCCAATATTAAAGTTTCTCCTAGGCAATTCATGACTTGCCTGTTTTCGTTTAGATATATCCATTAACAATATGCTATGATAGAACCCCGTTACATGTAGAGAGATCACCGCTTTTCCTTCTGTTTTGTTCTGATGTCCTTTTGCAGCGATTTGTATTTCTAGTTTATTTACGCTATGAAATAAAGTGTGGGAAAACAGTACACATGAAGTTATCTTAATGCTAAAAGCTGAAGGGTTTGTAGTTGGTAAACCTAAGTATACTGTATAATTAAACCAATTATTTCATCAAAAGACGCTTTTTAAAATTGTTTTGTAATTAGTGCCATTGAAATAGTTCTATTATTTTACATGCATTTAATTTCTGTTTTAGTCTCTCCAAAGCACATTTTTTGTAGAAGGCAAAACAATTTAACATCTATAATTATAGTTTAAACAATTAGCTGTATGCATGATCAGATTAAAAGCCTAAACTAAACCTTACCATAATGGGACCAAAGCAGAGGAGAACATACTGTGGTGGATAACTCTGTTTAAGGTTACGAACATATGGGTATGCTTATAATATTTTCCAGTTTCAGTGATAATGTATCACTGTATATTCCCAGAGAGTTGAAAAAAGAATTTCCCACTCCTGACACATACCTTACAAGTGCTTGGGTAGCACAGTGCTGTGTTTTATATATTGTAACAGTAATGGATCCCCTGTCATGGGTGTGTTTGTAATATTGATTTCTCTTCAGTCAGATTTTTGTAAAGAGCTTCACATCCTTTTCGTGCATCTCTGGTCTAGACACTCCAGGTATTAGCCTCAGTTTGCAAAAGAGATTTGCAAAGAGAATGTTTTTGTGTGCACAGTTGCATCAAGGCTGATAGAAAATTGGTTTGAAGCAAATGCCTGCTATGCTTGAGCGTCGTTCTGCAGTTCTGATATTAAGTGTCCCGAAACCTGTGGGCAGATCGTCTCTTTCCATAAATATTTTTTTGTGGAAGACAACTGTAGGGGAGGAAAAAAATCATGTGAATCTCCTAGAAGTGTTATTAGATGCTTTCATTAAGGGATAGATATTTCCCCATTGACAGGATAGGTCTCTGCAAGGTCCTGATAAAGATGCCTGTGCAAAAGTTTAAGCATGCAATGGATGCATTGACTTGATGGTAAGCATTTGTGTACATATCTCCAGGAATAAATTAACAATATTGGAAATATTTCTTAAATTGAGAGAGCAAAGTCCAACAGACAGGAAATCCACGCAGGCCCTGTCCTTCCATTCAGCACTGAACACCCACTTCTCTTCCCCTTTTTGGTCTGGCAGGTTGGGGGAGGCTGTTGTTCTTGGACAGCAGCAATTCCCCTCAAAGTTCCCTTTTCAAGAGGAGGAAATGGAGTTCATCAGCTGGTGGCTCCACAGGGCACTGAGTCCAGCACTGGGCTTCACTGTATCTCTGTCGCACGCCTCCAAGGGAAGGCGAGGAACAATCTAATAGGGACGAGTCCAGACAGCGGAGACCTGTGCACCAAAGTCCAGCGGTCCTTTGGTACTGGAGACAGCAGAACCACAAAAAGGAGGCCTTGTCCATCGTTAATTAACCATTCACTGAAAAGCTTCAAAATGTAATCAAGAGAGATTAGTCATGCAGAAAATGTCTAAAACTTAATTTTGTTATCGCAGTAAGAACCACAATGTACGACTATACGTTCACTGTCTGGTTCCTGTGCAGGGTTTGTACACTCCTGGCATGGAGTACAGGGCTTTTTTTGACAGCAGATCACTGGATAAGTATAAGGTAACTCTGAAGGGCTACAGTCCTACTTTTTTTTTTCTTTTCCTTTTACTTATTTCTTTTAAACAAGTATTATAACTTCTTTTTGGTATCTTTTGATGCACATAAGCTTTTGTCCACAGTTCCCCAAATCTAGGAAGACCTTTCTGTAGACAATACATTTTCTTCTTCCTTGTGCCCTGTCTTTTGTTCATACTTAAGTTTTAACCCTTGTGTTTGTACCTATTAATGGACAAGGTTCATCAGGCCTAATTACATACAGCTTGCAGCACATCACTAGGAGTATTAGAAAACATAGTTGCAGTGTGAACATACAACTGAGTTTCTCCAAAGTTTTTGTGACTGAAATGCAAGTAGATGGTGATTTGAAAATAGATTATATTTACAGTTTACAGACTGACAAACCCAAAAGGTATTGATGGTTTGATGATTTCAATTTTTTTTTCTCAGCTAGAAGCTTATTTCATGGGTTTGTTTCCATTTGCTAAAAATATTTTATTTACTAGACAGTGTAGAAATCCATATTTTCCGATAATATGTTTCATCCTGAAATTACTGAAATATCTTTTCTGAGTTCTTCAGTTTGTGATGTTGACAGAATAAATTGTCAGCAAATTATTAGTTAAATACGTTCATTTGGAATAACTATATATATGTGTACATATATACTTACTTTTTTTTATATATATATAAGTATATATATAAAAACCTAATTTTTAACAAGGCACTTTGGTTTTTCTGTAATTGCTCCCACCTACGTATGTTCCTTCCAGTGCTTTACTGTCACGGTTCTTCTCCTGATGGTCTGCCTCCAAGTCTGTTGACCTTTCTGGGTATCTGCTTGATTCCTTATTTTCGCAGAGTTTAAGAAGTGAATCATTGACTTACATACTCTGATTATTTGTTTATCAAAGTTCCTTTAATTTCACCTCATTTAGATTTCCTGAGTTCAGGCTTTAGACCTGGATGTTAAATCTTTCTTGCTGAAAGGGTGAAAGAGCCCTTTTAGCACATCAACTTTCCTTCTTTGAACTTCCAAAATGTAACCAAATAATTTCCACTTACCTGACTTAGGAATCAGAGACCTTTTCTGAAGTCACTGCTTTATTTTGGTGTATCCCACATTATTGTTCCAGATGTGTAGCTTCATATTTGGCTGTAGCAGTAAAGCAACTGAAAAGGAAAAATATTTAAATAGAGCCCATTTAAAAAACAAAGTTTGGGGTTTTTTTTTTCCTATGGATGCCATCTTCACCACTGCTGGCTGTTCTGTTGTGTCTGCCTCTGTTATCACCACATTTTACCACAAGTGGCAGCAGTGAGGAATGCAGGACCTGTTAAGGGTGCATTTTGGAAAAAACGTTCAATAACAATTCCCTGTGACAGCTATTTTTGGCAAGTATTTATGGTTTTTGTTCCCTCCTTGAATTTCTTTTATAGCAGTCCCATCCAATGCAAAGGTTTCATGTAAGCTATGCATATTATTTTAGATGCGTTATTAATTTGATCACTTATGTTCCTTTCTTAAAGGTTCTGTCAAAGAGCAATTCAGCCCACCTACAATCGTGATTCCTCTTTGGAAATGCATCTCCAGGTTTGGATGTCTCAGCTAGCTGCCTAAAGGCAGATGGGATGAATTTGAGACCTTTGTCCCCATTACAAAGACCCAATCTACCTTGGTCTGATGGATTTCTCTAATTTAAGCAGTCAGTTCCCACACATGTAATGTACCTCTCTCAATCTTCACTTCTTAATGTACTCCCTCTCTTTCACACTTCCGTCTCGGCAATTTCTCTCATTTGAGAATATTCCCCAGTTGCCCCATGTTCAGCTTAGCTCCACCACTGTGCCTTTCTTCCCTGCACTATTACCTTCATCTATCCCTGCCCTGTCCTTCCTGCTGTGCCCATTTCATCACTGTTCCCTTGAATGTTCTGTTTATCCATTTGGGATAAAGTATATTCTTCCTGTGTTTTTAAGGCACTGTACAAATTGATATATCTGTATATATTTTCATAATTATCACATGGCAATTTCAAATAATACTACGCCTAGTTCTCCTATTGTGTTATCCATTTTACCCAGGATTCTTATTTCTATTTAACTAATGCTGTAGAGCAGTATGTTGGTCAGAAAGCTTTGTACTATAATTGAGTAACAAATTATTATTTTCTTCTCATGTGCTCAGTGAACTGGTTTTGCAGATCTTTCAGCTCAATTCATTATGATCAAATGGAGAAGCATTTGTTTCAATAAGATTTTAATCTCTAGGACTATCTTTTGCATCAGTGACTTTTCATTGTTAATTGCTTTCTTGTCCCCCATTAAAGTGTTCTTGCAACTGCTTCATCCAAACTAAGCTCCTTGTCTACACACACAATTTGAAAAGACTCTTTTCTACTTTTTTTGGTAATATAACCATTGTTAGCATCTTAATCCAGCAGTATGGTTTTTGTGTATTTTCCTCCCTTGATGCCGACAAAAACTGTATAGAATCACCTCTCAAAGGAATTTTAGAAACGTCGTGAATTCCCCCCAGATACATCAGAATATAAAAAAATAGCTTTATTATTTCATAGCACCAATTAAGAACCCCAGGGCACCTGGTCTGTGCTGGATATTTCTGAGTGAATTGCGATTAATATTAATGGTTTAAAAGGATATGCACTGACTGGAGCACAACCCTAATGTCTCATAGCCACCCTGCTGAAAATTATTTTTATTATAACTTCTTCTGAACCTGCTGCTACTTTAAACCCCATAAATGGCATGGGAAGCATGGACTTCAAACAACAATTTTAAATATGGCCCCCATTTTTACATGTTGAAATAACAAAATCAGGGGATGAGTTCAAGGGGTTCTCTCCCTTTTCAAAAATCAATCGGTAGTGAATTTATTATTTTAACACAGCTGACAGAATATACAGAAGGAATTCAGTAATAAAAAGCATTTGGGGGTTTTGACAGGTCTTGGCTGAAATGAAGTCCTTTGAGACCAGCATTTGGAGGCAGAGGTGAAAGCAGAAATTGGTTTACCTGAAGATCTCTGTTTATGGAGTCTAAATTTTCAAGGGAGATGGCCTGCCAGTGTCGGGGCTTATCTTTTGACACATCCAGCCTGAAATCTATCAAAATCTGGAAACTTCTTGACTTTTCATTGTAACTCCTGTATGTGTGATTTTCTACACAAAACTTTGGTTGCACATGTCCTAAGAGTTTCCCAGAAAATTTGTGCTACAGTCTGTTCAAAACTACAAATCTTTTCTTACCTAGGTATTCTATGCTTAACCCTAAGCATAAACTGTTTTTAAATAAAACTCACTCATTTTGATATTAAAATTAACTGTACAAGTAATTGAATTTTGCAGCTTATTCATTTACTGGTTTTCACAATAATTTAGTCCAGTTCACTCTGAAAAAAAATGTTAATTAATGCAGTCTTATTACTCCATAGATATATACAGTATTTATATTGATGGGGTGTAATGTAAAATAGTATTTTTTCACTTGTGTTAGAACTGCAAGGCCAATGTAGATAGGTAGGAGTGCGGTACATTGTGTTCTTTTTTGTACATCATTAATATAGCTATTTACAAAGGTCTGCTCAGTAGTAGCTGTGTAACAGGATGTCAGAAATACAATTTGAAGCCTCTGAACTACACAGTGTAACTGAGAGACGATAGTGATTTGCAGAACTTTTATTGCCTAGTAGGTTATTGCATAAAAGAAAAGTCTAGCCATATTTTCATGTTCAGCCTGACTTTAAAAGTCTGTGGGTTAAGGAGGTCCATGAATATGTTTCTTTTTACATGAAAATTTAAACAGAGTGAAAAGTTGTTTAGATTGTAAGCTCTTTGGTGCAGTGCTCAGATATTACACCCAACACGGTGGGAGCTGTATCCCTGACCGGGGCTGATGGAGGTTACAGGAAGATGTCTGAGTAACGGTAATAGCAATTGCACTGAAAAAGGAAACGAAAACCCGTCATGCTATTTTGAAGAGCCATTCTATCCATGCATGCTCTAATACGTAACATGCATAGAATACATTTCTGTGTAGTTTTAAATATTATTCTTAAGGGCATCTAACCTAGCAAGTGAAATCTGTGTGATAAAATTGGCTGTGTTCGAGGAATTTTTCCCCAGCACTCAGAGCACGTACAGAATTATACCATTATAAAATAATCCTTTCTTGAGGTCATGCTTATATATCTTTGGAAATCAGATTACAGGTTATATATTTATTTACACCTTCAGTATTTACTGTCTAAAAAAATTCACCCATCTGTACTGAGGGCACTGAAGGCAGAGCCAAGCCCTGAAGCTCTCAAAGCTGAGTCACATTAGAGGGCATAGTGATGCACCATATTCATCCTGAAGTGTGCAGACCAGGAGATCTTCCTTGCATTTGAAAATATCGGCAACAAAGTATGTCAACTCTCACCTGATCACTGAAATACTCTGTGCTAGCTTTTGGAAACATAAAATGTATGAAAAATAAGAAAAAACCAAAACCTCCTGTCAGACGTTGGAACTGCTAGAGCGTTCAGCAGGAGTTAAAGATAGAGAAAAAGTAAAAGGTGTAATCCATAGCAAGGAGTAGCAGATGAGCTGCATTCAAGACAAACAGATTCTTCATGAAAATGCTGTGACATTTATTTTCGATATTAGAAGTTCAAATGCAAGTGTTTAATATGTCTCATACACATCAGCTCTTTCTGTAATTCTGGGACTGGCACAGTTTTGCCCTTAGTCATTTGAGGTTTGCTTTTCCATCCGCTTTGATCACATTGTGCTTCTGCAGTATTCCCACCCGTTATCCTAAGAACCCTGATAACTGAATCTTGTTTCATCTGCCCTAGAAAATAAAATATCATGAAGGGAACTCTCAAATAAAACTGTGGGTGAGGAAAAAAAAAAGCAAACAACCACCCCAAAATGCTTATTAGCCCCTTTAATGTAAACATTGGTATTTATGAGGATTTAACCAAACGTCTCAAAAAATTGTAGCATGAATCTATAGAATGTACAGCCAGTATCAACCCTTTTCTTTCCTACACAAAGGAAAGCATTTATCATTCTGGTAACATAGAGGACAGAAAACAATGCCGATTCACAAATAAAACCTCTCATGATTTAATATTGTTGTTTTGTCCCCTGCGATCCCTGAATGATAAATATTGTACCTTCTTTTGTCAGTATCAGAAACGCTTTCATATGTGGAATAAAGGCTCATTCATTATATCCATATTGGGTTTTTTTCCAGATTACTTTTTCCAAGCTCTTTCAGTATACATCCTACCAGTCATATTCTGCCAGCTTTCTTGTGGTCAATCTGAATCCCCATACCTGTGATGCTACCAGTTTCATTTCTATTTATTACTATTTTTTGTTATCGTTATTTATATTCTTGAGGCTTTCAGAGGCCTCACTGTGGCTTGGGACCTCATTACATTGAGAGCTGTACAAACGTACCTAGTCTAGCCTATGAACACTGGAATTGTACAGGCTGTGCAACTGTCCATGGAGTGTGGTCCTCTGGGAAGGCCACAGACAAAGACTGTTTGTTCTGTTGGCTTTTTCCCCAAAGGGAGGAGGGAAGGGACAGCCCCACAGGGGGACAGCACTTCCCTCTGAGGACTTTTTATGTTGTTTGCTCCTGAAAAAATGCTGTGAGTGGTCAATGCCTATGAAATTTATGCAGAACACAGTAGTCACCCCAGGTGAAGTGTCTGTAGCTCCATCCTCATCCCACCTAGCCAACAACAATCACTTATGGTTTTGCCTAGTATTGCAGTCTTTCAGTAACTCAAAGCGTATCTTGATTTCAAAATGTTTCTCCAAAAGTAGTTTTCTTTTGCAAATAATCAGTAGTCTAAATACACTGATATTATTTTCAGTGGGGAATACACAAATGTTAGGCACAGTATGTTTTGAGAAGAGCTGTCCTGGCTTCAGGGTGATACTAAACCATCTCTCATTGAATGATGGCACTAGGAAACATGGTCATTGCACTAAACCTAGGCAAACAAGCTAATCACTGTATTAGCATGCATTAGTTAATTTGTGTGTAGCACTTTGGCGATAACAAGCTCAGTATTTTAATACTATTTTTCCTCCCTGGACACATCTCTTGTCTTCATATTTAAACCACTATGGAAAGGTCAGTAAACATTGATTTTGTAAATGAAAGCTCTAAAATATGACTTGAAAGAGCTAGCGTTTAGAAAAATAAAAAATTCAACTTGTTTAAGTTAGGCCTTCAATTTTGGGAGCTAGATTTCTCCTACCAAGCTTTAGATCTAATAGTTGGTTAAGCACTTGCTTCACTAAAAAATTCTCATTGTCTGGACCTAATGCAGCTGCTGGTATGGACCAGAAGAGGCAAGTTTCAGTGCAATAGGTTGACTTGTTGATTTTACCTGGGTAAGTAGAAAGGCAGAGAGCAGAAAGCCAGATGAAAATGTAAAGACAGCATTGTGACGTTGTCTCGGATGAAGCACTCGGTTGTCTAAATTTCTGAGCATATGTGGCTTCAGCAGAGCACAGCAATGATGTACCTCATCCTAAAGGCTGTTTGTTCCTGCAAGAGCCTCTTGGCCCTGCTTCCCTCCCCTTGAAATCCATCTCGGTGGATCTAGAGAAAATTAAATCACACTGCCTCAGCCTCTGCAGGCCTTCAGCAGCTCCATCCTTGAGGCAATCCCGGTGAGAAAAACGCACTTCTGTCACTTTTGCAGAATGATTAGTGAAAGTACACTTAAAGCCATCAAAGATGAAAAGTTGCCTAAAAATGTGCACTATTTAACACACAGCTTTTAAAATTCTGAAAGTAAATATTGTTCTTAAAGCACATATGGGACTGAAATAACGAAATAAGGCTGGCTGTGTTTAGATTATTCACGAACTACTTCATCAGTCTTAAAGAAATAATTAGATGATAGTTCAAATGTGAACAGTTATTTTTGATCTCTTTGTAAATAGTGGACGTGTGTATTTTTCTTAGAAAAGAATTGACCACTAAAATGAGAAGTCAGGAGAAGGACAAACAATATAAATAATATATATAAATATATATTTATATATATAAATATATTTAAAAATATATAAATAAATAAAAGAAGTTTGCAGCTTTTAAAACCTGCCATACTACCACCTCCTCACACTAGTACAATCCAAACAGATGAAAGAATGTGGAAGGGAGTTAGACTAGTCTTGGTAACTAACATCAGATTTACAAAGAGAATTCCTGATTATTGGAAGTCTAGGTGGAGAAAAACAAGTACTTTGTAAAGGCAATTAAATAATGTGGCAGCTCAAGCTTAATAGACAAGTAGAAGCAAAAATAAGAATGGAAAATGGAGGGCTATTGGAAGGAAGGTGATGAAAAATAATGTAGGAAGCCAAGAATCCAGTATGTTCCATGGTCATTATATTGAATGCTTGTCCAGACAAGACAGAAAAAACAAAAATCAACTCACAAGTTCACACATCTGAACACAAGCCTTACAGAGGTTTAGATAAGTCCCTCTCGTCTCTTACACTTCCTCTTTTGGGAGATAATACCTTCTATTACTGAACCTCACACATTGTCAAATCCCCTTCCCACAACTGTATTTTTTACCCTCCTCACCTTTTGAGATAGAGGTCGTAAAATCTGGTGCCCCACCTGTTAGAAACAAGGTGCAGTTTGTCACTGATTACCTACTATTTCTATTCTTTGCGCCCAAGATTGCAGAAAGCTTTTGGTGAAATAATCCTAAGCAGGAACCATGCTTTTCGTTATCACCTTCATTTCTGATTTTTATGAAAATCTATGTTTGCTTATGGCTGCTTCAGTGTCTCAAGAGTATGGTGTCTAATGGTATTGCTTTACAGTTTTATATTTTATCTTTATAACTTAGGATAATTATTTATAGTTGCAAATCATAATGTAGCAGCATTATGGGAAACAGAATGCTGGATTGCATTGCAAAGGGAAGAGCAAATTCAGGTTTATTATATTATAGAAGGCACTTCAGAGGCTACGGAAAAAAGCAACTTGAATTGTAGCAGTTCTCAGAAGTTGTACAGAACAGATTTCATTCACAACACGCTCTTGTATCATCATCACTGTATATATAGCCATTAAAGTGTAATTGAAATATAGAAAAATCAGGAAATGTGACAACTGAAGCCAAGTTTTTCACATGTGATCAAAAAGAATATCGGAAAAAGTAGAAGGGAAAAGGTCAGCAGGTAAATAGAATCAGACAATCATAGAATGGTTTGGATTGGAAGGGACCTTAAAGATCATCTAGTTCCAACCCTCCTGCCATGGGCAGGAACACCTTCCACTAGACCAGGTTGCTCAAAGCCCCCTCCAACCTGGCCTTGAACACCTCCAGGGATGGGGCCTCCACAACTTCCCTAGGCAACATGTTCCAGTGTCTCGCCATCCTCAGAGTAAAGCATTTCTTCCTCATATCTAATCTAAATCTCCCCTCTTTCAGTTTAAAACCGTTACCCCTCGTCCTATCACTACACTCCCTGATAAAGACTCCCTCCCCACCTTTCCTGTAGGCCCCCTTTAGCTACTGGAAGGGGCTATAAGGTCTCCCCAGAGCCTTCTCTTCTCCAGGCTGAACAACCCCAACTCTCTCAGCCTGTCTTCATAGGAGAGGTGCTCCAGCCCTCTGAGCTCATCTTTGTGGCCCTCCTCTGGACTTGCTCCAACAGGTCCATGTCATTCTTATGCTGGGGGCTCCAGAGCTGGATGCAGTACTCCAGGTGGAGTCTCATGAGAGCAGAGTAGAGAGGCAGAATCCCCTCCCTCGCCCTGCTGGCCACGCTTCTCTTGATGCAGCCCAGGATGCGGTTGGCCTTCTCGGCTGAGAGCGCACATTGCTGGCTCATGTTGAGCTTCTCATAAACCAACATCCCTAAGTCCTTCTCCTCAGGGCTGCTCGCGATCCATTCTCTGCCCAGCCTGTATTTGTGCTTGGGATTGCCCCGACCCACATGCAGGGCCTTGCATTGGCCTTGTTGAACCTCATGAGGTTTGCACAGGCCCACCTCTCAAGCCTGTCCAGGCCCCTTTGGATGGCATCCCTTCCCTCCAGCGTGTCGACTGCTCCAAACAGCTTGGTGTCGTTGGCAAACTTGCTGAGGTTGCACTCAATGCCACTGTCCATGTTGCCGACAAAGATGTTAAACAGCACCGGTCCCAGTACTGACCCCTGAGGAACACCAGTTGTCACTGCTCGCCAGTTGGACATCGAGCCCTTGACCGCAACTCTTGGAGTGCAGCCATCCAGCCAATTCCTTATCCACCAAGTGGTCCACCCATCAAATCCGTGTGTCTCCAATTTAGAGACAAAGATGTCGTGCAGGACAGTGTCAAATGCTTTGCACAAGTCCAAGTAGATGGTGTCATTTGCTCTTCCCTTATCCACCAATGCTGTAACCCCATTGTAGGCAGCCACCAAATTTGTCAGATGTGATTTGCCTTTAGTGAAGCCATGTTGGCCATCACCGATCACCTCCTTATTTTGCATGTGCCTTAGTATAGTTTCCAGGAGGATCTGCTCTATGATGTTGCCAGGCACAGAGGTGAGACTGAGCTGCCTGTAGTTCCCCAGGTCTTCCTTTTTTCCATTTTTAAAACTGGGGGTTATGTTTCCCCTTTTCCAGTCAGTGGGAACTTCACCAGACTGCCACGACTTCCCAAATATGATGGACAGTGGCTTAGCAACTTCATCCACCAGTTCCCTCAGGACCTGTGGATGCATCTCATCAGGTCCCATGGATTTGTGCACCTTCAGCTGGTCTTGAACCTGGTCTTCTCCTACAGTGGGTGGTTCCTCATTCTCCTGGTCTCTGCATTTGCCTTCTGTGACTTGGGCCGTGTGGCTAGAGTTCTTGCCAGTGAAGACTGAGGCAAAAATGCTGTTGAGTCCCTCAGCCTTGTCAATATCCCCGGTAACCAGGTCTGCCTTTTCCTTTTGGAGAAGGCCCAAATTTTCCCCAGTCTTCCTTTTATCATTGACGTAACTGTAGAAGCTTTTCTTGTTGCCCTTGATGTCCTTGGCCGGATTTAACTCTATCTGGGCTTTAGCTTTCCTAACCTGATCCATGGCTGCTCAGGCAATTTCTCTGTATTCCTCCCAGACTATCTGTCCTTGCTTCCACCTTCTGTAGGCTTCCTTTTTGAGTTTGTGTTTCTCCAGGAGCTCCTTGTTCATCGATGCAGGCCTCCTGTCTTTTTTGCCTGACTTCCTCTTTGTCAGGATGCATTGCTCCTGAACTTGGAGGAAGTGATCTGTGAATATTAACCAGCTTTCTTGAGCCCCCCTTTGCTCCAGGGCTTTATCCCATGCTGCTCTGCCAAGCAGATCCCTGAAGAGGCCAAAGTCTGCTCTCCTGAAGTCCAGGGTAGTGAGCTTGCTGTGTGCCCTCCTCACTGCCCTAAGGATCTTGAACTCCAGCGTTTCATGGTCACTGAAGCCAAAGCTGCCCTTGACCTTCACATTCCCCACCAGCCCTTCCTCGTTGGTGAGAACAAGGTCCAGCATGGCACCTCTCCTCGCTGACTCCTCTATCACTTGGCTAGATACTATCTAACAATACTATTTAGGTAGGATGAAATGATGTGTAAACAGGGAAAGCATTATAAAAAACACTGAGGAAAAAACAACTTCACAGTACCCCTTGAAGGGACACTCCTCCCCCCATCATAAATAACAAGATTTCTCCTATGAAACATTGAAAAAAATCTCAATTCTATTAATCTTTTCTGAAGTGCCAACATGCAACTGGAAATAAACCAAACTGTGTATTACAGCAAAACAGTGTGGATATCTAGAACTTGTGTTAAAATACAGTAGTGAGTCAGGCATTTTATCGAGGCTGAAACCAAAGTAGGGTTTAGAGTGCCACATAATTCACCATTCCTAGAAAAAACCTGTCTCCAGAAAATATTATAGATCTGCATTATACGAATGATGCTTCCATGATGGAAATCACAGTGACAATTCACACAGTTCATCTTGCAAAGGTGCATGGCCATATTCATTTGACCAGCAGCTCTGCAGACAAGGTGGATTATTTTAAAAGACTCAGTGACGAACAGAATTTTTTTGAAAGTTTACCTTTACTGTTTAGACTGTGTAAAGACTGAGTTTAATATGTCTCTCTAACCTAAGGCATGATGAGAGCATTTTGTACAGAAATGTAATATTGGTAATTGCATCGAGGGATACTCCATATAGTTACCAATATGCTACCAGTTAAATGGTACAAAAAGTAGAAGTAGTCAAAATTGTGTGAGAACATAAAAATGGTCTTTGTAAGAGTTTAATGACTATGACTAAAACTAAACTCCTAATTAATATATTAAGGAGTAACTTCAACTTATTGACACAGAGAGCTTGGTTTGTCAAGTGCCATGGTCTCAAAAGTAAAATCTGGAGTTCTTTTTAGTTAAGTGGAGATGCTTAGCAAAATAGCTCTTTAAGACTTGGTGGAAACTGAAATAATCCATTCTGAAGATCATTTTACTGAAAGAGTTGCTTTTTTTTAAATAGTAAGGCCTATTTTTGGAATGACTATTTTCTGCTTAATTTCATTCTTCTGCACTGCATCAAATGAAGGAGCAGACTGTGTTTATAGTATTGACACTGTGAAAAGAACACAGTGGTAAGTGGCAGATGGTGCTGATGATTACTTAAAAAATATTTATGGCAATAGCAAAAACAAAGTAGATAATAAGACCCAGTAGCCGTCACCACCCCTCCTTCAGCCCAAACCCAAAGCAATTATTTTTGCAACCTGCAGGGTAAAGTCTACCTGAAAAGCGCTGAGGTTCTTGGCGTAGTAAGCTTTGTAACTGATGAAGAATGAGGTGGTTATTGATTTTGTCTGGTCTTTTAAAGAATTTTAGGTGTTTCTGTTACGAATTAGTTTTTACATCATTCTAGCTGTAAAATCTTGATTCCTTTACATTCTGAAGAATTTATTTGAAAAGAACATAAGCACTTTAATATGAACAACATGCTGTATAATGTTAGCAATGTGTCTTCTACAAATCTTGGCAAAGGTAACTTATTGATTGGACAGTAAAAACTGCATACTATAGAGCTATCAATGGGAAAAAAAAAAAAGAAAAAAAAAAAAGAAAAAGAAGAGAACAGAGGAGTTAGAGATGGTTGTTTTACAACTGGATTTCCTGTCCTGGAGGGCTCCATAAAATGAGACGTATTAATAAAAACTGGTAAATAGCATGAACACTCCTTTGACAACTAGTTATTCATTGTTCAAACCAAAGTTGTCACTGGTCCTCCAGAGTATCAGAAATAGGCTTTTTTGGGGTGCTTTTGCAGCTTTAATTGCACAATGGCAACTGAAAGAATATCTGACAAGGCTGTAAAAGTTCTGAACACTGTTAAATGTAAGTACAGTTGTGTACATCTTCTCCACTGTTCATAGGGGTTTGCTGAGCCATTTTCAGGTTGCATCCAGATGGCAATTTGGTGATTTCCTCTCCCCACTCATCATGGGGAATAGAGAGGCAATGACCAACCTAAACCATTCTATGATTCTGTGCTTATGGTCCTAATCTGACTGCGACCAGGCGCACTAGAACCCAAACCTTCAAATCAAAGGCTCTAACCTGGAAAGAAGCTTCAACCATACCTGCCTGCTGACTGTCACCTGAAATACTCAGGAGTTATCCTATTTTCATCCTGACATCCGTCACCCACAATGTTTTAACACAGCAATCATATCTCTCTTCCACCTTCGTTTTGCCAGGCTAAGGCAAATGAGGTCTGCTTTAAACGTGTTCTTCAGTCTTCTGAAGACCTTTGCACTGTCCCAGTTTCAGCTTCACTTCAGCTTTTTTTACCTTGCATGGCCAGGTTGTAGCCAGAGTGGCATGTGAAATCCCATCTGGCCTTACCCAATGGCACTAACATTTCCTTGCTGTATCCCATTTAACTTGTACTTTTTTTAAACAATTACCCCCCTTTCCAACTCGGTCATTCTGTGGCCATTTTCTTACGTCCCTGTCTTTCTTCTTGTCCTCAAACAGTGAACTTCTGGTGCATAAGTTTCTGTTTGTTCTCCAAATACATAGCTTTGAATTTTGCACTGTTGAATCTGAATACATTTATATTTCTCAAGTTCTTGAGGTCATGCATCTCTTTCAGGTTTATATTCTACTCCGCCTCTGTATTGATGATACATACCAATTTTTGTCATGACTGATTTCAGCAGCATACTCCTACTTTTATGCCAAGCTCTCTAATGAAAATATTAAAAAAAGACTACTTGAAACATTGATGCTTGTTGCCATGCTATACCTTCAAGCAGCCACCGTCTTCCTCTTCAAAAGTACTCCTTGTTTTCTCTCCTTCATACAGTTGTCCACTCTCCATAACTCCTGTACTGATCTCTCATCTTTTGTGTCTGTTGATAATTTCCCGCAGTATATGTTTCAGAAATCTAGATAATCTTCTGCATGTTCTTACCCAGAAAATCAGGTAATTTATTGTAGAAAATTATTGGGTTGGTCTGGCACAATCTTTGATTAAATGTTGATGTATTTTGACCTATTTTCCATTTACCTGCCTTTAATTATTATTTCTTGCCAACTATCATGTAGCTGAGTCTGATCAATAGATCAGTAAAGAACTGAATAATTTTTTTCTTTTTTGAATCTAGACAATTTTTGGTATGAAATAAACAGCACTTATTGTTCTCAATTTGTGTGCCAATCCATTTGACATGACAGATTATTAAATTTCCCTGTTACCAGCCTTTGTTGTCTTATATTCTTACAGAACTAGCATTGTGGTTATTCTAATGTCAGTGCATAAAACTTCTGTTGTTTTTATTTCCATATCCTCATTCCATTATCCATGTTGATGGTACCTTCTTTGATATATATTATTTTCCTCCTTGAAAACCATCAAATAATTCACTCCTGAGACAATATCTAGAAAATACTTGATCTCTGCCTCATTCTTTCTACATAATGACTCTTCTTTTTTTTGGTCTCTTATTTATTTATACAGTGAAAATCTTTAGATGCTTGTTTTAATAAACCTTTGCAAGGTCTAACTCAGCTTGACTTTTTGCAATTCTTATTTCACTCTTACATTTCTTTACCTCTAAACCACAGCCTCCTTTGTTGCTTGATGCTTTTTATCTGTTTTCATAGGGTTTCTGAATTTAAAAAATGTGCATAGCCTCCTCCCTTTAGAAGGTCATTGGTTTCCATATAGCATAGTTATAATGTACAAATACATTACTGGAAGTCAGGGAAGAGTCAAGAATTTTTCTTGATGAATGTATTGCAGGTCAGTGGTAACTTTGCACAATGTGTTTTTCTGTTGATGTAGAAAGGGACAGATTTCTAGCAGTGATTTGTACCTTGGAGGTTCTGGGCAAGATTTATAGTAGCCAGGACCTTGTGGTCTCTACCTTGTCAAATGGCAGGGACAGCCTAAGGATCCCACAATGGTCTCCATGCGGAGCGGTGAGGAACTGCTGTCCCTTTATGTTTTGGCCCCTTTCTACTCGCAGCTCTAATTTCCTTACCATAATCGCTTCCTCTAAACAAAGTGGTAGTTTACAGAGCTTGGTTTACTTACTATTTTTAGGCTGTGAAATCCTATACTTGTATTACTGGATGTGATGTTTTTTCCTTTCTGCCTATTCTGTGATGAGGAAGGCACAGGATTAGTAAGTTTTGGGAAGTCAGAGTAAAATTGATAGGATGTACAAAGAAAAGTAATTCATGAATAGGAAGAATAAGATGTTCTGTAAAGTTAGGTCTTCAAATTTGATTGTCTCCCAGGCAGACCCTTAGGCACTCTGCAAGGCTAATAGTTGAAAGAAATTGTAGAGTGCTTTTCTTCTTTTGACATGAACTATACAGATGTCGACAAAGGAAAGAAAAAGAAAAAGAAAAAAAAAAAAAACAAAACAAGAAAAAAACCCCCAAAAACAGAAAA